>JAZDUH010000414.1:4710000-5267500 GCA_036419115.1 Scarus forsteni
AAATATAAAACACTGGACTACCCTCCTCTTGGGTCTGTAGTCTACTGATAGCCTTTGGAAACAACGGGCACATCTTTCCCCAGAGTGATGTGTTATTCTGCAGACCTAACACTGCATGGTTTATGTTGACTCGGTAGATGAGTGGGAGGGAAACCTGGACGGACGCCCAGCACCTGTCTGGAGACTTACCCACAATCCTGCTCTCTCTCCCTCTTTGGAAATATTGACTGGCAAACACTCTGCCCAATCAAATTAATTTTCTGCAAGACATGCCAAAGGTGACGCCAGAGAAAATGGAGGTTACACAGGGTGGGGATGGAGGGATTGGGGGGCGTGGGGGTTAGTAGCATTGAGGATTCAGGAGGGGGGGAGGGGGTGCGATAAAGTTCCAGCTGCATGAGACAGAGATCTGAGAATAGAATGATCTGGAGACGAGAGGGATGGATGATTTAAGAGAAGAAAAAATGGATGAAACAGATAAATAGAAGAAATCCCCCACTCAGAGCTATTTTACTCCATTTGGCCAGGTGGGGGAAAAAATGGGACCTTGAATCCCATGAATGGGAAATAGTATGTAAACAAAGGTCTTTAAAATAGGCTCAAGATAAATCCAAAGTTAAACTCAAAAGGGAAGAGCAACTGTGGTTTCTACGAGGGCCAAATGATTGTTCTTCTCCTGAGGACCAAATCTCAACAGCGAAAAAAAAAAAAAATCATTAAAACTACCTGGTACTTAACAAAACACTGAATGTGCTGATTTTTGTTAGAATTTATATTGATATTGTTAACCTCAAAAAGCAAAACCTGACACCCCAGAAAAGTTGTTCAATATATCTCACTCATCCATCTGGGCTACAGCCCACAGAAAGTGTTGAATGGGCAGAATGTTTCAGAAGCATATCCGTCCGGCAACAGAATGATCGCTCCATCAATCACATTCATTTGGGGTCAATCAGAAAATGTAGTAGGTGGGCTCTACTACCCCGTTCTGAAGTACAGAACATGTGCCACTTCATAAACTAGAAAAGCACTCAGAGAGCGCAGACCTCTGCCAGCGCCACAGTCCTCAGCCATATTGTGATTTTCACCATAAATATTAGTCCTACCTTTATTTCATGTAAATATTTCGATTCCTTGACCATGAAAACATACCATTAGCAATTGGATTCATAATGATATCTATTTTAGTTTAGTAGTTATTCACGAAAATCCCATTTTCGTCATGGCGGCTGGACGCTGATCCGGATCAACACCAAAATTGAATCAGTTCTTCCTTTTCCCATGCTGAACATTTCCTGAACATTTCATCAAAATCCATTCATAACTTTTTGAGTTATTTTGTTCACAGACAGACGGACAGACAGACAAACAAACTCCCAAAAACATAACCTCCTTGGTGGAGGTAATTGAACTCTCAGTAAAACATGTCAGTAATGGAGTGGATATATCTTTTCTATAAAGAAATGCTTAATGTGTTATTTGTTTTTAATTCAAAACAGAAATGTGGTCAAGATCTGATAAAAATGCTACTGAAGTTGTTAGCATCTATGCTAATTTCTGTATGAGAAGTCACGTCCTGCTGTTGTCATGCTTGTAGGTCCTCTTCTGGATTTCAAGAATGCTGAATGGATCGTGCCGCTTTAGCCACTCATTGGCAAAATTGATCTGCCTGATTACAGACACTGTATCAGTCTAATCCTGCACAATGCAAGGTAACAAAATTTAACAATCAAGTTGAATCTACTATGCTAAACACAGAATAAAAAGCCAAATAGAGGTATTCTCAATGCCAAAAAAACCCTAATTTAAGCAGCTTTTTAATTTTTATTTTATTCATAGAATACAAATTGAATGTTTTCATTTGAACACCAATGTCATTTAAGAAATAAACAATATTTTTAAAAAATTAATAATGGCAGTCGTATAAATCATGGTTAATCTGATACACTTTTGTAAAAATCATACACATTACTAATATTTCATAAGAAAAAACTTCATCAAAAAAAACCTAAAAGCAAATTTAATATATACTGATAATACTAAAAATGAAATCAAAACTTCCATTTTAGATTATTGTAGAAATATTTGCCACTTCTCATGCTGTAAAGCAGTTTGTCATCATAAATACTATTGTAGTGACAAGGCAGATCAAAATGTTTAACTTCTCATCTTCCTGGTTTCAACATCTATAAAAGACAAAATGACTGGCAGGTTGTTTTAAACGAGGAGGAGGACAGCATGTGGTCCTGGTGCTGATTGTTGCCCACCCCGTTATAGAAAATTCAGTACAATCATGCACATAAAGTCCATACTGTTAATGATCCAAAGTGTGCTGTTCTGTAAATGTGTGTGTGTGTGTGTGTGTGTGTGTGTGTGTGTGTGTGTGTGTGTGTGTGTGTGTGTGTGTGTGTGTGTGTGTGTGTGTAAGTGTCCATAAAAAGTCAAGATGAAGGCTACAGCGGTAGCTCATCAAAATTTCATCCTCAACAAGTCAGGCAAGAGAAACCCCTGCTGGTGAACCAGACTTATGTTTTTGATGAGCATGTGTGCACCATAAACATGTTTTTTTATCTACCTCACACAAACATCAGTTAAACTCCCTCCTCTTCAACAATCAGGTAAGTGAGACTTTACAGTGCACAAAATGAGATTATCATGAATGAATAATGATGAATATTGTTTGTTGTTCTCCACAGAAAATAAATGTTTTACGATTTTGTACATACACATTAAAAGGTTCTTTACTAGGATGGGACATTTCTTTAAATATCAAAGTCCATCTCAGGAGGTGTGTCCTTCTCACAGATGGCAGGCTGCATGTTTTAATGAGTATGGAAACAGATTGCTGCCCTTCTGTCCCGGTTAAAAGGTTTCTGGGTTAGAGACTTGTAAGTCAAAGGGAGCCTTGTCCAAAGTATACTTTGTTTTATCACATTTGTAGCTGAAACAGACAATAATCCCCTTTATCATCACAATTGTGCACAAAAATGTTAACATCTGAGATTACATATATTAAGAATAGAGAAGCAGCACAATAGACAAAGTGGACTTGTTACAGTCCTTGACAGAAAAGTATGTGGTGTGCCACAAAAAGAGACAAAGAACATCACACACCATCTGACTCGTACACCAAATACCAGGGTCTCTTCTTTTGCAGCTTGAGCTCTCATATGACAAATTTCAACTTTATTGCAAACAAAAAGTATGGACGATGTCAGGAAAAACTGGGGCTAACCTCTCCTTACCAGTTTTTTTTTTTTTTTTTTGTATAAAGTTTACACTTTCCACTTTACTGATCCTCATGTTTTGCAACAGACAACAATTTTATCCTCTCTTTTGTTGCTGTACAACTTTATGCTGCCCTTTAAATCTCACTGCAATGATTATGTTTGCTACCTGCTTCAGCTTGCTTGCTTCCTGATTGACTCTGTTATGTTCTATGTGACAAAACACAGGGGCTTTGCTCAGCTGTGCTTTGTGCAACCCACAAAGTGTTTAGTTATTAACAATTTCAAGTCAGGACACCATTGATTCTCCTTTTTGAGACAATAAAAGGACACCTCACATCCCAGGTAAGGTAATTTATAGGATCACCAAATTATTGGACCTTTGCTGACTTTGGTCAGAAGTGGGGATGCAAGTCATAAATCTGGCTGATTATCTTGTAGTGTACAGTATATCATGACTTAGTGATGTTGACTTTTAGCCATGTTGCTAACAGGCCTCGACTAAAGCTTTACTTTCAGCTTTTATACAAGAAAGGCAAATGATAGGACACATTTAGCCCCTCACAGTGCAATAGTAACAGAATAATGGGAAATGCTAATGGGATTCAACTTGTAAATAAGTTTTCAGACTTCTTGAAGGCCCTGAAACCTTTGACTCAGATGTGAAAAACTACTTTTGAGCTGTAGTTGCGTACAAGTGTGTGCCGATGACTATAAAAACCACTTAAATCAAATTCACGTTTTAAATTAGAAAACATGTTCATCATTGCTTTTAAAATTGACTTTTTGTATGGTTGTTATGAGGACTTATACTTTGTTAACAGCCTCTAGTGGACACTGAAGGAACTGCAGTTTAATGCACCTCCATTCTTGCTTGAGTTTTACCATGTATCATTATAAACTATTGAAGCTGCTTTGCCACAACAAAAAATGTATTTTCTTGGATTGTTTTCCAGCACTATTTAGTCATTCCAGCCTTACTCCAAGTCTAGGGCTGAAATGTTGATTTATCTTGAAAAAAATTTGAGACTGGAGATCTGTCCATCTATTTTACACTTACCCTGCACCAGGTCACAGAAGCAGTACACCAAGCAGGTCAACCCAGCCCCCCCTTTTCCCCTGCAGCATTTTCCAGTTCCTCCAGGGGAATTTTGAGATGTTCCCAGGCCAAATGGAAAATATGATGCCCCAGACTAGTTCTAGGTCTAAGCCCAGCCAACCCCCGAGGAATCCAATTTTAACAGATTGTATCTTTCGGTCTTTACAAAGATCCTTTCTTTCTATTTGCAAAAGAACTCATAAAACATTGCTTTAAGAATTTGTTTTCAAAGTTAAAACAAATTATTTTGCTAACTGAAGGTCAAATTCTGTGAAAAGCTGAGCACTGAAGGTTCCTTAAGCTTTTAGGCATCCCCCAGCATCATCTCCTTTGGGGACTGAATGCATACGCGAGTGAATGGAAGTGTTAGTAAATGCATGTGTGTGTATTCAGTTGTAAAAGCACAACAGTGGACGTCAGTGCTGGGCAGGATGGAAGCTCCCAGATGCTAGATGAGGTAAATAAAAGCTAGCTGAATGATAGATGCTCCGGATGCTGCTGACTTCCTCCCACTGCTGTCCAACTCAATGTGGACACACACACACAGGAGACCCAGAAAGTGAAAGTGTGTATATGTGCATTTCTGTAGTCATAACTCATGTGCCTGGGCAGCCCTGCACCCACACTGCATCACTTGGGTCATTTTATTGAAAGAAATTATTTCTGAAACTGTGTGTGTGTGTGTGTACGAGTGTGTGCATGCATGTGTGTATTTTCACAGCGCCATATGCAGCGATCGTTGTACCAGGCCAGTCCATGTAATTGATTTGGACATGTTGAGAAGAGACCATTAAAGTAAATTGAGGTGTGAAAAAATGGAATGGAGGGGAGGCATCTGTTCATCTCTAAACTGCACAGCAATTACACAATTACGGGCTACCCCACCCTACACTTTGATTCAATCTAACCAAGCACCCCCCTCTGTGCAGACTGGAGTTTTAACTTTCCATTCTTTAAAACTGGGGCAAAGTCTTAAGACAAAAGGAGGATGGAGGGAAGGCTCAGGTTGAATGGCAAGTCTCTTAGACTTGGATGCTTCATCTTAAAATCCAATAATGCTAGTTGCTACGAGCATGTCTGAAAAATGTTTCTTCGTCTTTTCGTCAAGGTTCAGGTGTACTTTAAGTTTTTGCCTGCAAATGTTTGTTCATAGCTGTCTATGACGTGGCAGGTAAATGATATGGAAGAGAAAAAATCTGCATGGGACTGCATATACCCAGCAAGACAGAAATATTAGCATCCAAAAAACATAGAAAACCCTATAGTTAACCTGAATAACATGGGTGGAGAGGGCAATGAACTCCTTCCAGTAAATTGCCAAATATTTTCTATAATGCATACTTGCTATTATCTACGGAAGCCCTAAAAGGTCACGTTTTTTCATGTTTTTTTAGCATTGTTTTCTCGTGATAACGACATAATTTAGTGATTTTCCCGAGATCTCGAGTTATTTATGTCGTTATCTCGGGATAATGAAGCTTGTTTTCTCGAGATCTCGACATGAATAAGTTGTTATCACGGGATAACGACATAAATAAGTCGAGATCTCGAGAGTCATTTATTAAAGAATATAATGTTTTTCTTGCTTCACAACTGTTTGTAACACAATCAACTGCAGCCATGAAAGGAGCAGGTCAATATTGATTAAGTAGTAGTATTTGCTCTTGACAAAACATCCGTATTACAATTGGCAACCAAATTTCAGCAAAAATACAATGTTGTGCATATGTACAATCTGCATCTAAAGGTATTAAAGGCAGCTGCACAGGACTATAAGAGCTACAACACCTTAAATGAAAAAGTGGTACAAATTATGTATTTCATATTTGAAAGATGTCAAATTCCCGACAAAGTTTGGTTTCATATCAGGCAGCTTATGTCTCAGATCCTCCATGTTTGATATATATATTTATCAGATGTTACCTTTGACAGCCTCTTTTCCTCACCTCCCTCTCCGACTCCATCAGAGTGTAATCTCTGACCCCTTTATGGTGGGGACGATATACATCTCAGGCACTGGTCAGGGCATCTATTATGAATGAGACGCATACACTGCTGCTGCTAGCACTGGTAATGGATGGGCCGGACACACACCTATACGCACACACCCATACATACACTTAGAGGCTGGAGAGAGCCACACTAAGTCATGTTTGGGGCTATAGCATAGCTGACAGCTGCTGCATATTCAGCAGCGGCTGTCCAATGTGTTTCTCACTAATGGAAGGAAAATGTAAGGAAGGGCGGGGGAATACTTAGCCAGGTTTAAAAAAATCTTTGCACTTGTGCTGCTCTCGACTTACATACTAAATTATTTTTGCTAGAGTGTATAGTAAACACGTTTTTGTATTGCCACTATAGCAGTGGCTCGATTGTTGCGGTTTTCTCTCTGCTTTACGCACCGAGAATCCATCACACGTCAAAACAAGAGCTGAAAAATATGTCCGATCATGAACCCACTAAGGTATGAGGTGTGTCTGAGTGAGAGAGTGACACTTCCCATCAGTCAGCTCACCATTTAGACAGCTGGATAAAGAGTCATGAATCAATTCTGAGCGGATTATGACACATTGTGTGGATGCACACTTTGACAAACACGCTTGAATAGCAGCAGAGTATCATATTTTCCTGCGTTTGTCGATAGCTATGGCGAGACAGACAGGAAATAGTATGAAAGGGAAGGAGAGATGAAGAAGAATGATTTTTCCGGAATAAGAAAAAGGCGCAAAAACATTAGACTTCCTCTTTAACCCCTCTTATTTAATCAGTCAACCACAAAACCTCCATATAATCTATTTCCTATGGAGACCTAACACTTGATTAAATCCTTGAGTGCCTTGGTCCTCCCACAGCCATTGTGACTTCTGACCTTCCATCCAACACGACCACACACTCACCCCCCCCCCCCCCCTCGAGGTCATGACCTTTAATGAAGGGCTGAAAAGAAGTGTGTTATATTTTTTTCTTTTTTTGGGGGGGGAGGTGGGAGGGGGGGTCATGAATAGAGATCAAATCAACATTAGGTGCACCCATGGGATCCATTTGGTTTTTACACATTTCGTTTGCACCTCCGTGATAATAAAGGGTGCTGAGTTGAGGGTGAGCTTTACAGCCACAATAACAAAGTGCGCCATAATAATGCTGCACAGAAGTCATTGTCCTGGCCACTGTTGTACATCTAGACCGTGCTGCTGCTTCAGTGTAAGAAGGAAAATCCAACTGGGGAAACCCAAAAGTTCAGATCATCTTAAACCAGAGATACACGTTTGCTATGATTTGCTACAAACGTATGACAGCAACAACGTGTCGACTAAATTTACTGGCATAAATGTTCACTTCCTAATGCAAACATAAGGTTCTATGAGGAGTGCAGCGATCTGACAGTGATAGCATGAAGAGCAGTTAGATCAAGTCCAGCTTTATTCACATTTACTGTATTGGCAAAAGCAGATGGGACAAAAATAGATGAAGACCACACTGAGTGCAACAATTTGGACCACTAAATCAGAACAACAGAATATTGAAATAAAGGTTTTCTGGTCTGAGGAGTGTTCATTTCAGCTGCTACATGCACATTGTAGGGTCAGAAACTGGCATTCAGATCACAAAAGCATGGATCCATCTTCCCTCTATCAAGAGTTCAGGCTGTTGGTGGTGATCATCACACACTTTGAGGCCCTTGGTATGACCGAGCTCTGGTTAAACACCCCAGCCTATCTTAGTATTGCTGCTAACCATGTCCATCCCCTTCTGACTCCAGTGTAGCAATCTTCTGATAGCAAAGCCTGTTTTGGAGCCGTGAATGAGGCTACAATCTGAGGGGTGTAGACAACTTTGAAATATTAAGTAGATGCACAAACATTAAAAGCTTCTGTGTATCTGTTATCGGGGTGAGCATATGGAACAGTCTAAGTGAGTAAATGAAAAAATGTTCAAGTAAAAACAAGTTTAAAAAATGTACAAAATGATGATTTTTGTAAGATACCACAATGAAGAGAATTAAGTAGTCTGATAATATATAGTTATTATTAAAAATAATTATGGTATGAGAATTCTGCATATCTGTCTAAAATTATAATTACTATTGTGGATGGAAGTTTTCTGTTGCAATGTCCAAGCATGAAATAAGGGTGCATGGACATAGTTGTCTATGAGTATACGTACAGTAAGTGCCTAACATCTCCCTTTGTTCCTAAATAATTCTTTGGTAAAGGGGTGGGAATTATTAAGTTTTTACTTCATCCCACTCCTTTTCAAATGTGTGATTAGATTATGTCCGTTTGTTTTGTATTTTTTCTGTCTTTGACTGTCATTTTACTTTAACCTCATGTTTGAAATAAATGTCAATCAAAACAAACAAATCAAAACCTAGCGCAGGACAACGCAGGACAATGCACCATGTCACTAAGCTCAGATCATCTCACAATGGTTTCTCAAACATGACTCGGTTTACTGTACTCCTGTGGCCAACTAAATCACCAGATCTCAGTCGAAGAGAGCACCTTAAGGATGTGGTGGAATAGGAGATGTGTAGCAGACAAATCTGTAGCAACTGTGTGATGCTACCATGTCAATATAGACCAAAATCTCTGAGGAATGTTCCAAGGACCTTGTTAAATCTAAGAGAGTTCTGAAGGCAAAAGGGGGTCCAACCATGTACTATGAAAGTATAGCTAACTAGAAAGCCCCTCAGAGGGCACAAACACCCACCAAATTAGCCCACCCAGATAGCATACGGATGTGGGCCACTTCTGGCAACAGTCTGTCACTTTAGACCTTCTTCTGGCCCATATGAAGCAGATATGGACCTAAGATGTCCCATGTGCTACATGCTACATTTGGCCCAAATATCACTAAACAAATACGGCCCACCTTTGGCTGAAACATGGCAAACTTTACACCACGTCATCTGATGTGAGCCTAAAGTGGCCCATGTCCAGTTTGCTGGGTACTTCTGGTTTATATCTGGCATTGTGATGGCTCGATTGTGGCCCACTTCTTGCAAACAAGAGTGGACTGCCCAAGTGCCATCAATCCAAACCGAATACGGGCCAGATAAGGTGATGTGGCATGTGAATTGTGGCCCAGATATGGGCCAGAAGAATTTTGCTATCTGGTTACATAGGCAATAGTTCCATGATAAAGTTGGCTCCATAATATGATTCCTTTACCCTGAAAACTGAGACCTAGCACTCTGAATTATGTTGATATCATCATTAGCTAGACAGTTATTGAGCAAAAATAGTCATTAAGTAATGGTGGTACTGTGGATCACCACCAAAATCTACTCATTTTTAAGTTGGACCATTACCAACATCTCCTGAAAATTTCAGCTAAACCTCTTCAGTAGTTTTTGTGTAATCTTGCTTTAAACAAACATAACCAACAAAACATAACCTCCATGGCGGATGTAATAAGATGGCCCCTGAGTGTAAATCATTGCAAGAAAAGAGCATGTCACTTTTATGCAAATCTTCACATTTGGATGAAATGGGTAAATCCTGTCACGATGAGTTCAAGTGTTTAAAAATGTAAAGGACTTTCAATCACAGTTCTTGGCCTCTGTTTGACTCAGGCTCTCCGACCCGGAGTGCTTGACATGCAGGATGAAAAAACTTGAACCTCGATAAGTTTTTTGCAACATAAAAGACAATAGCGTTCCAGTGTGTGCTCATGAGCTGAAGTTGTGCCCTTTTAAAAAATTCATATCATGACCATACATGATGGTACATCTAAAAAAGCATGGCAGGTTTCATATGAAGCCGAGCAGCACATGGCACAAGAGCGAGAATCTAACTAAAGGGAAGAGAGGCGATGCATACACATACATAAGGGAAAAAAAGAGAAAGAGATCAACAGATAGATCTTCAGTAGTTGAAAGAGCATATCTCTCTGTGCTGTAATTCACATATATAATTCATCTGTCACAACATGGGAAAGGAGAGTGAGGCAGAGCGCACTTCAGACGAGAGATAACATAACACATTCCTCACATCACGGCGAGCAGCCACGAGGTGCAGAACAGAGGAGAGGAGGCTGCAGCGCCGGGGAACAAATGACACAGTATGAACCCTGACAAACAGCCGAGGAGGGGAATGGAGAGATGTGAGAGGTGACAGGATCAGAGACGGAATCACAAGAGAGATTTTATGGAGTAACAGACTGTCTGAACACAAAGGCAAGAAAAGGCCAGAATAAGAAAGAGAGCGAGACAGAGGAAAGGGGATTTATTTCACATGTGGAGCACCTGAAAATGTCCTCTTCCTGATGCTGTGTGATGCAAATGATCACACAGCAGCTTCAGAAACACCCTCAAAAGAGCATGTTTAAGCTCACAACAAAATCTCCCGTATGTGCGTGCGGCGGCGGCTTAAATTAAACTTCTCATGTTCCCTGATCTCAGAATGTAAATCATAGCTCAGTGTGTCGACAAGTTCATCACGCTCTGCTACGTTCACGGGGAACTGGAATTGGATTTGGTACGGACTAAACACGCCCTAACCAATTTGGTAATTTTATTGGCCTGACATATTGATGCATAATAGCAATCCCTCACTCCTTCAAGCCATGAGTATTGATCACAGCCCACCATCCATTAGGAAGGTGAGGGAACAAAAACCCATTTCAAATCTATTGGATCCATAAAATAAGGGCAGCAGTTATCCAGCATGAAATGAGGAGGTGGACCTTTAACTCCTGTTTGTAACTCCCTTTATTCTGCAGCCCAGCTTTCTCTAATGATCTTTATTCTAGTTTACAGAATGTCTGCATGTCTTCTTTAATCCTGTAGTCTACCGCTGCAGTGTTAAATACACGCCTGTGCCTTCATTTATTGTATTTGCTGGGTTTAATAGACTCAGCAGGCAGTTTATGAAGTCCATCCAAGCCCAGAATACTGCAGCCTCATCCTGCAATAACTCACCAATTATAAAACTAATAATGTTAATTCAGCTTTAGTCTCATTTTGGAGGCCTGTGCTGTTGTTGAAATGTTTTGTGTGCTGTGATATGAACAGTTTCATAAGGTGTTAAGGAGTGTATAATGTAGTGCCAGGTCTACTTATTATAAGCCACTTTGGGCTTCTTTTTGAAAAGTAGCTCGTAAACATTGGCAGTTGCAGGTTGCATTTCATTGGAGTAGTTCCAAAAGTGCAGTTGTTCATTTGGGCTTGATGTGCTCTAAACACGGGAGGGATCTGATTCACACTTCACTACCAATATAAACTCAATTCAGAAGTTACACAAACTATTTTCTTCCACTCTAACACAAATGTAAATTTAACTGTTTCCATCAAAAGATATCATTATGAGTAATTTATTGCCAATGTAGCTATTACATTTTACCATAACAAAGTTGTAGAGGATCAAAAGAAAACTTAAAGAGAAGTCTGATTATGTAGTTTTTTCTAACAAAAATCAAGCTTTAACAGATTGTTAGTGATAACAGAGTTACAAATACCAGAAATATTCCCTCAAAAGGATGATGAAGAAGATAAGACCCAAATGAGACAAAATGTCAATGTGGAATTTAAATGTATTGATAAAAATCAAAATAAACTTTATGTAGATCACTTAAAAAAATATCATCAATAGCTGGAGGCTGCTTCTTTTGTGCTTGGTTTTATCCACCCGGTGGCTTATTGTAATTGAAAAATCTGGCAACATTGCTCATTGACAACACATTTAAAGCAAAAAGTGAATCAGAAAACAAGCAAAACTGTGTAATATCATACAGCTGCAGATGCAGTATTTGCATGTAACACATTTAATAGAAGCATGCACGGTGGTGCACAGGTAGTGCGCGTGGCTCAAGATGATTCAAGCCCCACATCTGTCAGGGCTTTTCTATGTAGACATTGCATGTTCTTCCTGTAAGTATATTGGCTCTCTCTGGGCGCTCTTGCTTGTATTTTGTGTTTTAAATGGTTATAATAGTGGCACATAGTTTTCACAGTGACTGGTTCTCCACTAGGGCTGGGTTAAAAAAAAACAATTTAATCGATTAAAATCGATTTCCCTTTAAATGGTTCATAATCGATCGATAAAATCCAAAAATCGATCTTTTAATGTGGGTAGTTTTTTCTTCTCCGAGAAGCAGCCTGTGGTATCAACCCTGCTAGTCTCGGGTTTAGCTCCGCTTTCCACTGAACAAGATCTGGTGAGATGTTACTGCAAGCCCCACATCTTGCACTACAGGGGCACCACCGGAGAATTTAAAAGTTGACGTTTGGACATATTTCAGATTTAACAAGCATGAAAGAAAAGACAAGTTGGACAAAAACAAGTAACTTGCAGAATATGCATTAATGCATATCATTAATATGCGATTAATGTAACTGCTTTGGGTTCAGTTCTTCATGTAAAAACAGTTTTAATAGAGTACCAGGTCAAAAAGTCATTTACAGCATTATTTTTACTGAGATAACCCAGACTGAACAAATTTTGAATCGTGAATCGAATTGATTTGAGACCTCTTAATATCCAATTGAATCAGTCCGGATAATCTTAATTGATACCCAGCCCTATTTTCCAGTGTTGAAAATGAAATGCCTACTCTCTTTTTCTCCATTACATTGACCTAAAATCAAACAGCCCTCTCTCCAAAACAGAGCAGCTCTGACTGGATCACTCCCAACTTACTCCACCACTATAAAGCGGTTGTGATTGGATGTTCCTCTTAACTCATCCAACACTTCAACTCAACCAAAGTAGCTGTGGTTGGATATATTTTGGACTTGTCCCTACTTTCTACATGATGAAATTAGGTCTGATTGGATTATGTCTCACAAACATTTTAGTCTACTTCTTATTTGTTGACAAAAGTTTCAGTTAAGTTTGTTTTTGTGCACTTGTTTTGATTAGCTACCATCTCATTCAGGTCAGGGGAAAATGCTTGTTCACAAACAGCACACCATCTCACACAGTATCAGGGGTGTTACTGTATGCTTTAGACTCTTACCAGACAGCCCACTGCAAGCAGCAGTTTGATTTACTTAGTCTTAAAGCTTTGGTCTGAGCTGAGCTTTTTAAACAACCCATGAGGGAAACTTATTATTACTGTATACTGCAGTAAACAGATGCATGAATGAGAGTCTGTCTGTTCTGTTCACAAGGCATAATGTGCATTTTTGGAAGGATACATCAAGCCTGTGGTGGTGATATGGCCTATAACCTGGCATATTATAGTCAGAAGTTGACAGTGTTGCTGTAAGACATGTAGGTTGCTGTAAAAAGGTGATACAGAGGGAAGCTATTTCATCTTACATTTTAAAGTCATCAAGTTGCATTACTTTAAAGTTAGCCCTTCATACTTTTGTGCAATGCACCATAAACTTTTGTTTTCCAGAGGCATCGGGTCAGTTCAGTGTCCACTCCTCAAATGTTTTTGTTTTTATGAACGAGCAATAAAATAGTTTTCATGTGCTTAAGGAGAGCCTTAACGCTCCTCCTGTTTTATTAAACAACCCCAAACCAAATAACACACCCAGCAAATTCCCACCATCTTTGTGTATTAAAACAACCGCTGAAACAAGGTCAGTCTCCTGCATTTAAACTTTAAATGCCCGCTTAAGCTCTGTCCCTTTATGGACGCCGATCTATTTATCTATACAATCCCTGTAGTGAGGAAATTAAACCTTTACATCATCACAGTAGCTCAACTCTTCACATCTTTACAGTGAAGAAACAACTCAGCAGGGAGGTGAGAGTTTACAATGAGGACCTGGGAGAGGGGCGAGAAATTGTTTTATTTCTTTTTAACCACTTAAAACAACCATAAATCTGGAGGGGGAGCTGAAAAACCACTTCAGGGGTAAGTAGCTGTATTATTTACTGACTGCAATTTATAAATGAAAAATAAATGTTATTTCTTTATCTGTGCCCCAACACCTGTTGTTGTTCCCTCCATAAAGGTGCACTCCAGTTAGTAGTCGAACATTTTCTTTCCCTGTTCTGCAGCTAAACTATCAACAGTATAGTACAAAATAATGCTGTGTCACTGGATCCATGACTTTATTATATTTCTGCTTCTCCTGCCACAATATGGGATGTTTGCTTGTTTTGAAAAAGAATGTTATCATCCATACTGGTATGTTGTGACAGCCCTACTGCTCACCATATTAAAATGTTGGTGAGCAGAGGGTCAGTCTTTAACACAATATATGCATAAGATTTAAATCTATTATTATATCTAATGAAGATGGGGAGGGCAGAGCCTTTCAGAAGCATACGCTGCAGATGATTGGATGATTGATTCATCAATCACATATAGGCCTGTCACGATAACAAATTTTGGTGGATCATAATTGTCCCAAAAATTATTGCCGATAAACAATATTATTGTCAATATTATTTTGAAACATCATTTTTTCATTATTGTAATTATATGTCATAATAAAGTGAGTACACCATATCAAAAGCAATGAACTTTAATTTCTTAAGAGCATTTAACTGTAATTGGAAGGTCAGGAGCTGTTGGAAAAATAAATTAAACTAACAAAAATAGAGGAAAAAATCCCAATGAAAATGAAATTGACTCTATTTTGGGAAAAACTGCATGTAAAAAATCACTATACTAATCAAAAACAACAAAAAAAAATACACCCTGTCTCTTTAAAAAAAGAAAAACTCCAATAAAAACACACACAACAATAACAAACAATAAATAAAATGTAGTTTATACAGTTCCTGAATTGTTTGTCACATGTACATTCTCCCAGTTAATTTTTACTGTCTGTGAAACATTTGTAACATTTCCTGAACTGCTCATTGTTCAACAGTATTGAATGGTTGCATTTCTTTTGCAATGTAGTGAACAACACTGTCTGTGCACCATTTTGCACTGTTTTATTTATATTTGCTTTGCAGACCAAACGCCTTAGTAAGCACTGACTGTCACACACTGGGGCTGTGGCATTCTGCTTAGGAACGATTGCTTTCATGGCATCATTCATGTTAGTGTTTATTTGCTCGTTACTACTCACAACGCTCACTCAGCTCTCTGAGTATGTACGCACGAGCGGCCCCGCCTCCCACTCAAAGATTGAATGAAAGACAGATGCATCACTAACCAAAACCCCGCTCATTCGCTATAGAACCAACGCGCCCAGGCGTTGAATAAGATGGACGGAGTGAGCCATTTTCTCATTCAGCCTCTTTGATAGAAAGAGAGGACAAAAACAAACACGCATGCACGTCAATTTATCAAGGCCGGCAAACTTACCAAGGACAAATTTATTTATCGTTCAGTTAATTGATTTGTTGATTATCACGACAGGCCTAATCACATACTTTACAGGCCATAATGTAGCAGGGGGGCGCTAATGACATTATGTAAAGGGCAGAATATTAACCACTTTGTTAAACAGACTCTTTACAAAACATGTCAGAAGTGGAGCAAAAAGATCCTTACCATAAAGAAGTTTATAGTAATGTTATTTATTTTTCATTTATTAAAGAACTGTGGTCCAGATGTAATAAAATGTAACACTTGAGATTGTGACTGATGTTATGTAGTGTTGAAATGTGCTCTCTCAGAGTATCAATTTTCACAACTAAAGTGTAACCTCAAAACTAACACTGTGAGGTGTCAATAATACCAAAGTTACTTCCACCAAGGAGGTTTTTTTTTTGCCAGTGTATGTCAATTTATTTGTCTGTTTGTCAGTATGTTTGTTTGTAAGCAAGATTACTCAAAAACAACTTGACATATTTTGCTGACATTTTCAGGAGATGTTGATAATGGCCTGACTTATAAATGATTAGATTTCGGTGGTGATGCAAATAACCACCATTAGTGAACAATCGTTGTCTGCTCAATCACAGTCTAATTAATAATGATGTCAACATGATTTTGTCTGCTAGGTGTGGTTTTCAGGGTCAGGGAATCATATTATGATGGTAATTTGATCGTGGAACTATTGCTTATAGATTTGAGCTACCTTATCAGGGGTTTGTGCTCTCTGAGTGTATTTTTTGGAAAGTTTTGCTGAAATAAACAAACAGTGTTTGGTTCTATTTTATTTTATTTACTCTGTCCCCTTGAAAGGACTTTGGTGTGGATCTGTTTGTTTCATTAGTAAATATTATGAGGGCCATGCTTTTGATGGTATAGCCATTTTGTGTACTATATTTAGAGAATGAGCAATAGAATTTGAGAAAGCACAATTACCAAGCAAATGTTAAATACAGTTGGGCAATGTGCAATTAATATTTACATTATCTTTCAGTCAGGCTACGTTATTACTGTTTCGTTAGATTTGCTCTACCTTTAAATGTAAACTTGATAGATGTGTCTGTTAGCTGCTTTTAATTTTAGCAGATGTAAACATATGGAAATTAGTCAATGGCTATAATCTGGCTTGTTTACTTTGCTATATGGGGATGTACATGAACTCACACTGTGCCCTCTTAAATACATAAACAAGTTAGTTATAAAAGGTTGAAACATTTCACCACGTAATCTGAAAGAAATACTAAATCACATAATATTTTGGAACGATGTATGCTCTGTCATGATTAGAGTAATGGTTATTAAAGGGTCTAAAATAAGTAATCTGGTAAGTGCAATGAGTTTATCAGTTTGTTTCTTTATGCAGAAAGTATTCCTCAAAGTGTTTTACAGCACATCCTAAGATGAAAGCAACTGCTTATGCATTAATATTGCAAATTTTTTTAAACACAGGGAGGTCATGAATGTTCCAGTGCATGCTAACAGATCAGCGTGGTGCTCAGGGCCATAAGTACATAGACACGTGCACAGACTGCAGATTTCCTGCTGGAGCTTTGGAGCATTTGTTGGTACATGGGTGGGGCAGGATGATTGAAAGTACAAGTGTCAATTCCAGGTTCAGAGTTCAGAGTGAACAGCCTTTGTGATTTAAAGATGCTGCAGTGACACCTTCTCCTTTTCTAAAGGATGCTGTATGGGCCCTGCCACTGTGTTCTGCTTTGCAAAATAGACCAACGTGATTACAGACATTGAATCAGAAAAAATACCCACCTTTATTTTGCCAGAAAGAGACCGTCAGTATCAGTTCATGACTGAATAGCTTTAAAAATTGATGTCTTTGGATATAAAACTGAAAAGAAAGCCACAGCTTTGTCCAAAATCAGCCACTTCTTCCTGAAATTTCAGTTTGTGCCAACAAAAAGCTGCTTGCTGTGTTTTTCAGTGCTTCATTTCATGATTCAGAGTGACCAGGCTTTGAGATTTAAATATGCTGACAAACACGTTTGATACCATCCAGTGTTTAAATGAACTCTGCCCTGAGACATTTTACGGACACCAAACTTTTAACTCTTCAAAATTTGTTATATAGCTTCTCCTGCTAGGATCATTGAGAACAGGCCGGTGTCTGCTAGCCTTGTGCAAAATGATTGGCTGTTTCACTGTGACCAGGACTCTCCTCATTGTGCAAATACAAAGAAAAATACAAACCACTGAAGCTAGTTCTTCACAAACGTGCATTTTGAGCCACATATGCTTAAGCAAACAGTTAAACTGTACATCAGCAGTTGTTGCATCCCTCGTAAGAAGCTGCATTGTTTGATTGCTAGTAATTTTATTTACCTTAAGGCATAAATAAGTGAATTTTTCCAGGCACTGGAGCAGCCAAACACATCTCTGTTTTGTTGCAGTGCCCTGGTCCGTCTTAGCGATAGACCAGCACTGAAGTGGTGGCCTAATATTATCAGATGAATTCAATTAATATAATCTCATTTTCTCTTAAGTGCTGCTCCTCTAATTAAGTATGGGGAGACGCAGGGCACGGACCTCCTACTGGTTAGCAAAGCATGACAGAGTGCAGATTTCAGTGAGTGTGTCTGCAAAACTGAAAGCATGGCTGCATGTGTGTTCAAATTACAGCTGGTGTGTAAAGTGTGTATGCACAGCTCTCACACACCCTCACACACGCACACTCGCTCATTGATAGGACTGGTACAGATGAAGCAATATCTGCAGGCTGCTGTAATTAGGGCCAATTCAATTGGACTCTGATACTTCATTATACACCTGCCAACAACACCAGCGATTGATAGCCATATTTTCCTTCCCCATTTCGTTTTCTCGCTCATTAATGGTGTGGAATTAATGAAAATGGCTGCGAGTAGCCCCGCTCACTGCTGGAGGACAGCATTTCGGCTGCACGGTCGGCATGTCAGCATGTGTGTGTCTGTGTGTGTGTGAACTTTTCACCCAAGGGGTCTCAATCACTCTGTTTTTAACGATAAAGATGTCTTAACCACATGTACTATACTGAGGCTGTCAGTAGATCCAAAGTTTTGACCTAAAATAAACTACAAATTTGATAGTTAACTTATGATTAATCACATTTTAATCACATAACAAGAATTTATTTGGATGCTTATTGGGGAGGGGGCCTGACAACTTTGGATTTGCAGCATAGGCTTGATTGAAACCCAATGTGCTGTCTAAAGGACTTAACAACACTCCATGTTTCTCTGTCAATGCAAGACTATTTACACCATTCAGGAGCTCCAGTGGAGTTAAATTCTCTGTTTAATGAGGAGTTTTTAAGTAATTACAAAAAAAGTCTCCATTTTAGATATATGCCTGACTGAAATACACACTATAAGATGAGTTTTATAGCATCAAAATAGGTTATCTATAAATGCTATTCTTTAGCTTCGTGGTCGGGTCAGACAGGGCTAGGCTGGCCTGGATACTCAACTTCAGGAACAAGACAATTAAAACTAGAGCAAATTTATATTCTTTGGACACGTCTTAGAGCACCGGGCTGTAAGTAGCGATATATAGCCAGCTACAAAACTACGATACTAAGTTTTCCAAAAATTGCTTGTTGTCACACATCAAAATCTACCGCTACGTAACTAGAGATACCTTGCCTTTGCATCCTGAAAGTTGTTGAAAAAAGAAGTTGGAAAGCAATGCAGAGAATGCAGGCTGCATTCATTGGCAACAAAACAACGAACACACGCTTTGGCTTGGGTCACGTCTTTACGACAGTCTCTGCACGTGCTCATGGGTAGCAAAGTCTTTTTGTAGCCGGAAATGGATTCTCCTCATAGCACCTTTAAGCCAGGGGTGGGCAACTAGTGACCCTGGAGATTCAAGTAGTTGCCCTCATCCCTCGATGCAGTTAATTAAAAAGCAATAAAGACGTGTATTTACAGGATAAACAGAGAAAATCTGCCTTGGAAAAGGAAAAATAACAATCTTCAAGAAAATAGAGCCACAATCATCTATAATTGTTCCAGTCATATTCTTTTTATCCATCCATCCTTCAATTATCTACACCACTTTTCTCTTCAGGGGGCTGGAGCCTAACATAGCTGACACTGGGCGAGAAGCGGGGTACACCCGTGTCCAGTCACCAGCCAATCACAGGGCCACATAGAGAGACAGACAACCATTCACAATCACAGTCATAACTAAGGCCAGTTTGGAGCTACTTATCAATCTAGTGAACGTGTTTTTGGTCTGTGGGATGAGTCTGGAGTGCCCAAAGAGAACATGTGCATGCACACGGAGAACATGCAAACTCCACACAGAAATGCCATGAACCAACCAGAGACCTTTATGCTGTGAGGCACGTTCACTATCTGCTGTACCATCATGCTGCCCAAAACGCCTTTTATGCATTTCAAAACTAATTTGTAAAATTCAGAATGTAAATTATAGTAAAAAATAGAAGACACTCCTCAAACATACCTTTGCAAAAAAAAAAAAAAAAAAAAAACAGAGGTAAAAATAAAATAACTGTTTCTGTGTTAATAGATTATGTTTCTGCAAGTTGTACTAAATAAGAGTCAATGGAATTTTGATTTACTTGAAAGATAAAAAAAACAAGTAGTACCATCGAGTTGGAATAAAAACTAAAAAAGAAAAAAATATTGGAAATGTTACTCAATGGATTATTTCTCCCCTTCAATAAAACCAACTGAATTGGTACCTCTTCCTGCTCTAAAGGAAGCTGTGGCCAAACAACTGTTACGAGTCACAACGACTGGAGCTTAGCAGAACGGATCAGGCTGATTACAGATATTGAAACAGGAGTTTCAGCTGCTGTTTGGTATCAAGAAAACCTTTGTTTATTAAAAAATATCCTATATTTTGTTGGACATATACCCTCAGTATCAGATCATGACTGACATGCTTTAAATATTGATATCTTAGAATAAAAACTTGAAAAAGTCACAGCTCAGTCAAAAGTCTTTTCTTCTAATTTAGTTGTCATGACATTTCACTTTGTAGGAAGCAAAATTTGCTTGCTGGTGTTTTTCAGTGCATCATTTGTGTGTTTCAGTTTTTTTTATTTCACATTTCTATAAGACATGAGGATCCATAGAGTGCACAGCCCTCCTGGGAGGCTCTCCCATCTCTTACCCAGAAGCCTCTTGGATGCTCTCCAGAGAGCATCACCACAGTGTTCACACTGAAAAACATATTTGAATTCAAACTGCAAATATTTGGCCCTCCGGCTCACCAAGAGTTATTGAAATACAATAAGTGTGCCTCTTCTGCTTACTGTTTTAACATGACATGTTCACACTTGAGTCTCACATTTTCTTGTTTTTGTGGTTTAAGTTGTAGCAAGAAGGCTGCTGGTTGTTGTGTGGAAATTGCCTGTTCTCCCTGGACATGTGTGTTTTTTATCTGGGTACTACAGTTTCCTCTTACAGACCAAAAATATGTTTGTTAGGTTAACTGGTGACTCCAACTTCCCCTTAGATATGAGTATGCCTGTGAATGGTTGTTTGTTTCTACAGTATAAGTGAGGCCCCATCCACACAAAGACAAAAAACTTAACAGTTTCAAAAACAATCGTCATAAAGATGAAGGCGTCTCAGAAAATGTGTGTGTCTACATGAATGCACTCAATACGCATGAAAACGCTGTAAAAAACATGCCAGACCTCTTGGGCCGCAGTAACGATATGACAGAAACAAGCGGAAACAGACGAAAAAACAGTGGGCATGCGCACTTGTGGCAAAAGTTGTAAACAGAGATTGTGATAAAGTGATCATAAAGTGCTGTAATGTGTCCTCGATAATTGTTTGTTCAACTCGGTAGCGATTGAGAAGAAGGAGATTTTGCTGCAACAGGGATAGTAGGGTCACTAGCTTCATCAGCACATATACTAGACCGTACGCCACCATTGTTGTTGTCGTTGCCGTGTGTAGTGCATGCGTGTCAATGAAGATATCAAAGTATGACGTAAGCGTATCTGAAAAGTGGCGGTGAGCCAGTAATCATGTAACTGTATATACAGCATTTCAAAATCTTTCCACTCTGGAACCTGGTTTCAAAAATGATCCTTTACAGACTGCCAAAACGCCGTCTTTGTATGGATGATACGCAGAATTAGCAAAAACGTATGCGTTAAGACCTCGGTTTATCTTCGTGTGGATGGGGCCTCAGTCCTGTCAGTCCTGTGATTGGCTGGGGTGGGTGAGCCCTGCCTAGCGTCAACTAGGATAAGTTCCACCCACTGCAACCCTTAAAGAGATATGTGGTATGGATAATAGATGATGTGCTGACGACTGCCTTTAAACTGCTAAAATCCCACCCTTGGTCCCTTTAAACATGACGCCCTGACTCCAAGACTAAGAATCTTACAACAACTTTGGATCTTTGTCAGAAACTTCATAACCATAGGAAAGTTTTAGGGGGTTCGGCGAGCATAAATAGCCAAAAATGGGCTTTTACTTCGTGGATGTGGTGACTTTTCTCCCGTGATCAACATGAGTTTGAAGGCTAAACTTAGAGCATCAACTACACAAAATCAAGAGTGCCTCTTTGCTCATAAATCGTGAAGTCATCACGTTCAAAGAAGACATATCAACCTTTTTTTTCTACCTTGAATAAAATCCCTTCGGCCATAATGAAACCTTTGTGCCTTTCTGTTACAACCCAGTCCAGCAGGGATAAAGGATGTTTAACAGTTTCAGAAATGTGGCACTGGAGTAACTCGTTTCTCCAAAGTGAATTTAAGAAAGCATCTGTTGGACAAGACATTCTAAATCAACAGATGGATTACACAGGAGGCTGTCTAAGTTTAACACATTTACAAGCCCTTTAAAATTCTGTTCAACTGCAAATTTGCACCGAACAACAAGTTTAGGACTTAGTGATTAACAACTTTTAAGTCTGGGGGACCATTTAAAGGATGATCCTGGACGATTGCCCATTTATTTTACCACCCAGCTCAGTAGGGGGAAACAAAGTAGCATAAAACCAGAAGGAATTGGTAAATTAAAGTTGTTTATTACAAAATAAGTAGAACTGTGTGACAAAAAGGCTGGCAAAGTGAGAGGACTCTTGAGTGGTGCTCCAGTCATAAATTAATATCTGTCCCAGTCACACAGTGAGTGAAGTTGAAATATTTAGAGACACAAGAGACAACTAGTTCTCGTCAGAGCAACTTCACAAGTGGTCAACGTCAGTCCCAAAGCTCTTATCTCCATATTTTAGGATTGTCATTTTAAAGAAGCAGTAATTTTAAGGTCACCTTCCATGATGATGAGTAGGTTTTTTTAATTATCTAAGCAGATTAAAATACAAACAGTTTCCGTAATCGCAACAACACAATACACATTCATTCAGCTTTAGAGTATTTGTTTTTTTCATTTCCTGAAGGAATCAATTTTGGAGTTAGGAGGTTTCCTCCAAACAGAAATGAAATACAAACACAAATAACAAAAGGCATAGTGGTGAACTGAAATAAATGAAGCTGCACCAAGGTTCTTCGATTGTGTCCAGTAGTTTAGGGACAGTGAAAAAGCACATTTTTGAAATTTCCTGCCTAAAGAGGTATGTCAAACTCTCCTCTGTCTGATGTCACTATGTAACATTATCACTGTTTACATGTGTTGCAGCGGTTGTTGCTAACCTAATATAACCACTGGTGATACTATTACACAATTGGACCCGTTTCTTGAAACCATGCCAACTTTACAGAGAACATTTTAATATGAAAACATTTCAGTTTGGGCAAGTAGGGTGTAGTCCGGTTAATTGTATAGTCTATCATGGTTTTTGAGTAAGATTGGCTATCCTAATCAGAATTAATTTACTGTTGCAAAAGATGAAATACGCATGTAGTCTGACCTGGCATTAAAGAGATATGCCAACATTTCTTTTTTGGTTTCTTGTCTTACCTCACTGCTGAGTCCATGACAAGCAGATGGACACCATTCTTTTGACTGTGCACAAGAAAGAGATGACAGATCTCGCCCACAACTTATTAGCTTAGCTCAAACACTGGAAGTAAAAGGTAGGATTAGCCTGCCTCTGCCTACAGTCATCAGATAAAGTCTTCAGCAACTCTTAACGGTCCTGTGTGGTTGTTCTGACTCACTTTTTTTACTGAGTTATGTTACATTATCTATTTATTGACTAAGATAGTCACTTTATTTAATTCCTTCAAAGAAATACAAAACAAAATCACAGAGAGCATGCGCAAACCACAGCAAACATGCTTGTGAGTATGTCAACAAAATAACTTCTCTGTTTACACGTAAAAGAAGTCTGGTAAGGATTAAAACTGACTTTGTAAGAGAGTACAAGGGCTGATGGTGGCTTTTTTCGTTGTTTGTTTTTTTCAGTCAGTCCCAAGAAATCACCCTCGTCCCCTTTTACGGTCGGCCATAATCCCCCATACCAATTACTCATAAACAGAGGCTGTGTTTTGTTGCCCTAGTTACAAACACATTCATGATGATTTGCACATGCACTCTGCAGGTTAGTTTATATGTATTTCTTTCGAGGACTACATTAAAAACAGATGGCGTAACGTAACGAGGTAAAAAAACCAAAACATCACTACAAGCACACAGGACCATTAAGAGTGTATCTGATGACTGTAGGATGAGACAGGCTAATACTACCCTTTGACTCCCAGTGTTTGAGCTAAGCTAATTAGCGGAGGGTGAGCTTAATCCTTATAACTGGATGCACAGTCGAAAGGATGGTGTCTATCTTCTTGTCACATGGGAGTGAGGCAAGACACATAAACAAAAAAAATGGCCTATCCCTTTAAAGGGCGTCAGCCTGTCTGATTGGCTGATTTGATTAATTATGCCTGTGCACCAATCAAGCCACTTGAAAAGCACAGGTGAACTGATCAAATGTTGAGGAATCACACAAACACTTCAAAAGAGAGACCTGGCGTGGACATGAGAGGGGCTTCAGCTGTATTTGTAACACACAAAGTTTGATGAATATTCTTATGACTCTGAGTTCTAGTGTAAAAAATCCTTTAAATTGGGTGCTGGTTTGGCGCGGTGGTTAGCAACCAGGCACCCCATATACTTGCTTCTGCCGGTCCAGGTTCGAATTCCCCCTGTGACCAGCTTGCAGCGTGTCTTCCCCTACACTCTCACCCCCTTTCACAAGCCTATCCACTGTCTCTCTCCTATCAATAAAGGCACAAAATGCCAAAAAATACATTTGAAAAAAAAAAATCCTTTAAATGATGCGTCCTCAACAGAAAAACATGATGCCTGGAGCCATTCCTATCACTGACATGAAGGCCTGAAGCCTACAAAATTATTTTAAGTGTTCATATACTTTTGTGCTTTTATATATGAATTTATGTTGCTGTGTGTACCTGAGGCACAAGAGCTGAGTCTCCACCACTGACGGAGCTGACCACATATGAAAGACCAAAAATGCTGTTTAAACAAAAATCAAACATTTCAGGGAAATATTCTGTCCTTTACTCGACACTGGCAGAGAGATGGTCTTTGCAGGGTTTCTACAGTCAGGGATTTAATGTTTTTCTTTACGAGTACAAAGTGCTGAGTCGTACATTTGCCTCTCCAACGACCGGGCTCATCAGATTTCACGCACGTGGACACACAGACACACTGGAGGTTCCTCACACCTCTTCTCTCCCTTTGCTCAGTACTTCAGTGATTTTCTGTGTGTTTGTTGTCAATAAAAACTTTCGGCGGCAGGTCCCGCTGTGCCACATGTCTCTATTACAGTACTCTGACAGCCTGCATGGTTCAGTTTCACTCCACACACAAAAACACAGCAGCAGCAAGCAGAGAGGCCGGGTTAGCAATCATCCTATTAGCTAATTGTCACTGAATAATCTATGCAAATGAGGGTTAATGAGAAGCTAGCGGAGGCATTTCAGGGGGACAACAGCTCCTAAAAACATCTCTGTCAATTAATATCAATATTTGTCTTCCTCCTGTGATTCAATTTACACCTTGTTCTCGTGCTAATGGACACAATTAACGCTAATTAGGAGGGGAAGGACGAGGAGGAGCAGAGACATGCTTGATTAAGCCGGGACATGCAAGTAAATATCTATCAGGCGTGGAAATGTGTATCCAAGCAGCTGCAGATTGATACACCAGACCAGGCATGATTGAATGATACCTGGAAATAGATAGGACTAAAACAAAAGGAGTACGTGGCACAAATTTTCATTTTCTGTCGCACGTCTTAACCTGATCAAAAAGTGTGACCAATGACATGATAGGATCCAAAATAAGAAATACAATACTGTACTTTACCTTTTTCCAGCTGTTCTTGTACAAACAGTTTGGCCCAAGAATTAGTTTGGTTGCATCTTTTGTGTATTTTTTCTTTATAGATTTTTTCCTTTCTTGAAATTTATCTGAATTGTTTAAACACTCAAGTGTTTTTCAGTTTTTTCTTGAATGTTACACTATTTATTTTAGAGTAAAACAAACATTCAGTAATTGATGTGTCAGAGAACAGCATTCAGTAATTTATAAAGTAAAAAGCTTTTATTCATCTGGAAAGAGTTTTGGGTCATTTTGGCAGGCCTCATTATTTTTGACAATATTGGTTTTTAAAATATGTACATTCTTGTCTGATTTACATTTAAAGATGTTGAAATTAAACTTTTGGAGCCAACAAAGTTTGGTTTAAAAGGCAGCATTTATAAGCCATAGTATAAAGATGAAGACTTATAGAGACTATCATACCCTGTATCTTTTTTTTTTTTAGTTAGTTCAATCAAAGTGAGATCCACATGTTCAGGCTTCCTCTTAGCATATGGTATCATCCATTAAACTGCCATTTCCCCGCTTTCATTCTTAATGTGGCACATCACCAGGTTGCATATTTTAATTTCTTGAAAAGTGACATCAATAAATGACCAAATGGAAGTCGTATCATTTTTATTGTAGGTTTAATTTGTGTCAATATGAGGGCTTGACTTTAAAAAAGAAATACAATTAAAAAGCACAAAAGCATGATGTTTTGTCCTCATTTAAAGCCAGAGGATAAGGAGAGAAGTGGGGTTCATATTCATCACTACCTGGATGTGTGCACACTGGGTGATTTGATAATGATTGGTGTAGCATTTCAGCTTCTTCTTCCATTTTAGTCTGACGTTACAGCTACAAATGAATCAACATCTGCTGAGGATCTACACTGCCAGTGGTGAACATTATTACATATGAAAAGCACAAAAAAAAAACTTAAAACTTCTGTGTCGAATTAAAGTGTTTGACTGTCTCTAGTGTGAAGTTTCTTGTAGCTTTCAAAATCACTGAGTTACAACTTAAAATTAAAATACATTTTATTTGATATATATTTAGGCCATAGTTTGACCCAGGCCACAGTTTGGACAGACCCAATGCAGTGTGTCATTTTGCATTCTTCTGTGAGAATTGCTCTGTTCTGTTAATATAGATGACGAAAGCAAAAAAAATATATATATATATATATATATTATATAACAGATACTACTGTTTTAAACATGGGGAAAAGAAACATGTGTTTTAATTTTTTTCAGGTTTGGAAGTTTAAATCTTCTCTCTTTTGTTCCCATCCTATATATACCCTGCTCTTTCCATTTTCCTGGTGTGATGTTGTCACATATCATCTATGTATCAATCTAAAATCTATTTAGTGTCTTATTTTCTCTGTATCATTTAAAGGAAAACCTACTCATATATTTATGTTGACATTTTAACCTGTACTGACATGATATATATCTAAAGTATGTCTGTCAGTTGAATTACACATCTTCATTCCTTTTGGTTTTTTTTGTTACATGAGCCTCTGTGAGGTCCATAACACATTTGACTCCTTCAATCTCTGATTGACCAGACCGTTATTTTATTGTCTCCAGAGTTCTGCCTTTTTCTGCCTTTCTTTTGTCTCCAAAAGCACTTTGTTAACATTTGTTTTTTAAAGTGCTACATAAATGAAGAATAATAAAGTGATAATATAACTGGTAAACAGTGTTCTATTAGAGATGTCTTGAGTATGTAAGCCTACCTCAGGCCCTTGGAAGAATTTTCTATTTTAATTATATTGCTTATTATAATTTCTTTG
Source organism: Scarus forsteni (assembly GCA_036419115.1). Taxonomy (NCBI): domain Eukaryota; kingdom Metazoa; phylum Chordata; class Actinopteri; order Labriformes; family Labridae; genus Scarus; species Scarus forsteni. The sequence continues at coordinate 4,737,637 of JAZDUH010000414.1, forward strand.
ATTTTCTTCTTTTGTTGCTCTTTTATACTCTGTGTGTCTGTTAAAATCTGGTTATATTTTGTTAAAACAATAAAGAAGCATTTGAAATAACTTAACATGAGTTATAGACATGCAATATCTATATCTATCTATCTATCTATCTCTCTCTCTCTCTCTCTCTCTCTCTCTCTCTCTCTCGATATATATATATATATATATATATATATGTATATATATATGTATATACATATATACACACACACACACACACACACACACACACTCACACACACACATATATATATATATATATATATATATATATATATATATATATTTTTTTTTTTTTTCTTACCCTTAGACCCTTTGGATCTAAGGGTAAATTTTAGCTGTTAAATGGCTGAATTTAATCAAAAATCCCTTACTTTAAGATCTGATTCATGCCAAACTAGAATCAAAGCCTGAGTGTCATAAATGTCAAACAAACTAAAAATAAATAAAAAGCCTTCATGCTTAGATTTGTTCACAGTCATCCATCTCTGGTCTCGTCCACACACACACACATCCACAGCCTCCCAGGATGGCAGCCCCTCACCCGCCCTGTCAGTCAGCTGTGTGAATCCAGGGGTAAATACTGGGGGTAATTACCCGGCTCCCTCCCATCAGCAGCGTTAAAACAGCCCCCGGTCTCCGAGCAGAAGTGTGTAACCTTAAACAAATGACAGCAGGGTCCTCCCAGGACGCGTCCAGGTCACGCCCTGTGACCCTGTGGCCTCCCTCTCTACTGTACGCTGTCATATCAGCGCCGCGCTAACAAGCCGGCTCGTCTCGATAACCTTTAACGCTACAGACGTCCGGCTTCTCGGAGACCTTTAGCTAACACGATACCTGGAACCTGGAGTGTGTCAGACTGCGACCCTTCTACTTCATCCTGCTCGCCGAGCTCCGTCTCTCATGTCTTCACAACCTTCTGTGTGTCTCTGTTTTTTTACAACTGCTATAACACAATAAAAATATCTCATGTCTGCACTGTAGCCTCTCCAGGGCACATACAAGTTTTCTAACCTTTATTTGAGGAGGCAAAAGTGCCCGGGTGTTTTTAGGTATCATTTTGTGTTCCACTTTATTTACGACAACATAAAGAGCAAAGGCAGCCATTTGGAGTCTAAGTTTAAGACACGAGCAAAACAAAAAGTTTACATCACAGATTTAAGAGGAGCTACAAATAATGCAGGGTTAGGAAACAGCCAGCCCGGGGACCTTCACTCAGTGTGGCCCACTAGAAATGACCAAAGATCAACTAACTGCACACATAAAGACACTTCTACCATTGTTTGAGTTAACCTGGAAAAAAAGTAAAACACTACAAGGTGCAAGCTATGTAAAAGAAACATGACAACACAGACACAGACATACAGTTAGCATCTTTTTTTTGTTTCTTTCAAAATTAAATCACAACTTTAACAGCTTTTTCCTATTCTCCTGCCATGACCACATCTTTTACTTCATTGTTATTATGTCTGCAGACTGCCTCTGATGAATACAAGAGCTGTCAGGTCTGCTTATTATAAGCGACTTTTGGCTTCTTTTATTGAAAAGTTGCTTGTAAATATTGACAGGCTAGGTTCTTGTGGATTTGTTTCTAAACTGCAGGTGCTCATTTGTGCCCTCAAACCCAGGAGAGATCTGACGCACACTCGACTATCAATATAAACTCTAACAACTATGTTGTCCCACTCTAAACAAAAATGTAAATTTTACTGTAAAAAGAGGCAAAATGATGCAACATAAGACTTGGACTAACGCCTGACTGTTTGGTTACAAAATTCAAGGTTAGACAAACATTTTAGTGATAACAGGGTTATAAATAACGTCAGCTCCTCCCTTCACTTCTGTAGAAATAAACAGATGTTCCACCTTCAAACAAAAGGATGTTGAATAAGTAAATTAAGAGCCAAATAAGAAAAAAAAATACTGTGAAATTGAAATGCAAAGTAGATGAAAATTCAAAAACGTTTTATTGAATTTAGAAAATAAATAAATAACTGGAGATCACTTTTTGGGGGTTGTTATTTTTTTGTTGACCTGGTTGCTTATGTCAGTCTAAAAACATCTGGCAACACTGAATTTGTTACACTCTTCAATTGAAAGGAAAGCTGAATTAACTGGGACTGATAATGATTTTTGCCATCATTGAGCAATATTAAGCTAGGATTGTTTTTCAGTTCCTTATATATTAATTAGAGTTTGTTGGTTTCTGACAAACACCTTGAACCATGCTTAAGAGAGGATTTGACAAGCATCATATTCACTTTTCTGACAACACTGGAGGACAGAATCCAAAGGTTTACGACATGATTTGATGTCCCTGTTAAATGTTTGTAATTGATGACAATAAAAACTGGGAATATTTCTGTGCTACTGACACTGTAAACATCAGATGTTAAGGGAATAAGATGGGTATTTAATTAAAATGTCCCCACGCAAAGGTCCAGGGCTTTAAATAAATAAGAAAAGAAAAATGTTAATGCTTGCTTATTTAAGGTAAAGGTCTTTACTGAAGTAGGTCTTGAAGGGGCCAAAAAAAGTTGTTTCTCCAAAAATGGAAAATGTACAGTCTGGGTTTTCCAATTTATATTGAAGAATTCAGTGAGAACACATATTTATGAATAGCTTTAAACCATAATAAAAAATAAGCACAACAACTATTTTTTTTCTCCCTCATTCTCACTTTCTGTTGTTTACTGGAAGAAATGCAAATCCGTTTTGTCATGATCAAAAGTCTGCTTACAAATTTCTGTTGGTCAGTAAATACTGTTGATTCAGAATTGTTGGTGAATCAATCATACTGGGTTCATGCACTAAAAATCAAAAAGCGAGGAACACCAAAACATTCAAGGTAACTCTGCACTGCAGTTTTGAGCTTTGGGTCTAACTCATAATTCAAAGTTGTGAGAAAAACCTCAAAATAAAGAAAACCTGGGGCAGGACTCGTATGCTGGCAGGCTGAAGCATGCTTTGAATGTGTTTGGTTCCTGAATACTGCACCAAGCCAGCACTGCAGAAGCTTCAGTCTTTACACAAACCAGAAGCACACAATTGACCTCAAACCAATTAGTTCAAGTTTTGTCAACCTAAGTTAAGAATTTAGACCAACTTAACATTAAGAAAATGTAAAGACGAATGCTACAAAAGTTAAAGCTGGGGTCAGCGATTTTGGAAAACTAGCATGAATTTGAAAGTAGCATCTCCTCAGGGCTCCGCCTAGCCCCACCCCCTGCTCACATGCACGCGCGCAGCCGCTATATCCAGAAGACTGATTCAACTCCAAACCCTCAGCACAACGTGTTTGTTTTACATTACACCAAGTCATGTCTCAGTCAGCGGTAAGAAAACACCAAACAAACATGTAAAGTTAGTTAGTACTCACAGCCAATGTTGATCGGGGTATAGGTAGTTCCTCTGACATTCTCCACATAGCTGTCAAGTCTCCTGTTTTGGCCATGAAACTACCGTATTTTCCATATTTTATCCTCTTTCCCGACGTCCTCCTGTATCAGTATTCTCCTGTAAATCTCCTGTGTGATGATAAAATAATAAAAGCATTCCTCTGCCTCTCCAAACTGAGCTCTGTCTCTAGCCTGAATGGGGCGGTAATGCTCCAAAATGATGGATGCCAACCACCGAAGAAGAAGAAGTCTCGCGAGAACTGCCACCTGCAGTAGCATGGATGGCAGTTCTCGCGAGATTAGAGCCAACAGCGGAGCAAACTTCGAAAAACAAAGAGTTTATTTTAGATTTCTTGTACATCTGTCTTAAAATGTGAGGGATACTGGAGCTTGGTTGGGGTTGTGGGACAGCTCACAGCGGACTTCCCTTATTTTCAAAGACAAAACTTGAAAGGTAAGCATTCTCCAGCGGAGTCTGATCCCTACACGCTACATGCTACATGCTACACTGTCTGTGCACGCTGGGAAAATGCACGCGCAGCAGGCACACAGAATGGCGACGGGTTTTGATTGGTGTAAAAAAAGGTATCCCTGCAAGTTTATTGGTTGGTGTTTTCCCTGTTTTACTCCTGCTGTAGATAGCGGATATTTTTCGCTCTGTTTTAAGAACACATTATGAGTTGATTACCATCGGGTCATAAAGGTCATTTTAACCAGTATTTCAAAAAGTGTATCTAAATCAGATCGCCAACCCTAGCTTTAATACGGAACAATAAACTAGTTTTTTCAGTCATTAATACAGCGTAATGTATTGATTATTTTGCATCTGTGGAAAGGTTCAAGTCAGTAAACCCTGAAGAGACGTGTGTTTTCCTCGTATGACCATATTCAATCACCAAAGCAAATCAAAACAGACAAAACATTCCAGTTTGAACCACGTAAAAGTCTGTTTTTCTCAATTTAGATTTTCTCACACCTGAATACTTAAGTATACAACAGTATGTCAGAAGTGCAACACGACGCTAAACTACGTCGGGGGAAATACAACAAACGCCGACATCATCCAGGTGTTAAAACAAGTGGAACCAGACAGAAACAACAAGCAGCACACATGCTACAGACTTTACCTGGGTCATTTAGACAGCCATTAGCTCATGATTCAAAGAGGGCAAAGGAAATCGACCGGGCGATAGCTACTTTTATTGCTGTCGACATGACACCCTTTTCTGTTGTGGATAACGTCGGGTTTCAGGACATGGTACAGACACTTGATACATTTATAGCTCGTTCTTTGTAATATTTACTCTGCTGCTAAAAATGCACATAAGATGGGTAACTTCTCTATTAGATACATTTATTTTTATACTTATTCTTATTTTTACATTGTGACGTTTTTGTTTTTATATGATTCTAAGTATGCATCAAAGAATGTGCCTGGTTTAGCTGCAAGAGTTACATTTAATTGAATTTAATGAAACAAACGTTGGTTATTTTAATAAACCACAAGTAAAAAAGGCATTGAAATTTCTCATATTTTGAATCGAAAAAGTATCGAACCGTGACAGAAATGTATCGAACTGAACTGAATTGTGAATTATGTGTATCGTTGCACCCCTACTTTTAACTGTTCAGGAGCCAGGTAGAGTGCTGAGGTCGTCAACCCAACTTTTGTTGGAAGTACCCAGGTTGAAATACAGTCTTTTCCACTGCTGCTCCCAGGCTTTGGAACAAGCTCCCTGCTGAAATGCATCTCATTTCTGATCCGGGCCTTTTCAAATGTAGACTGAAAACATATTTATTTAGGTTGGCTTTTAATACCCAGTAGTGTGGTGATACTTTTACTTTTACCCTGTTTTACTTTATTTTATTGTATTGTATTGCTCTTATTCTTTTTATTGTTTCCATTGCTTTTAATTGTTTTTATTTATTGCTTTTTACTTACTACCTATTGTAAAGCACTTTAGTTCACCGAAAGGGTTGTTGCAAAGGGCTGTATAAATAAAGAACATTTACATTAACATTTTATCATTATTATTGTTTACCATCTTCTTTTCTTACTCAAACCCAAAGCCTGTCTGTTTTCCCCATCTTCTCTTTATTTCTCCTGCTGTGGCACTGATACTTCTTCAAACTGGCATGGATGAGCTGAGAAGCGTCATGTGTGAGGCTTTAGATCTTGCAGAGTAGTGAATGTAGTACCCAAAATATAAAAGATGCTGTGTTTGAGTTAAATTAAACTGTATCTTAAATATATTAGAAACACTGTAACATTTGCCTGGGTCTGTATAGGAAGGTGATGCAGACTGGTTTTGTTGAAGCCTGAAATAGGAGACAGATGTATGTAGAGAATATTCATTTTTTATCTTCCATATTTTCTGAACAGCTGTTTTTTACTATGTTTTGTTGTTACCCACCAATACCTGAAAGTTGTATGCAACTATGCCGATGTTCTTATTTATTATTACAATGAGACCATGTATCAAACTGAACAGAAAGTGAGATAAAGCACAGAAACTTCCAGCATGCTCTGACTTGCAGCATATTAGAATTCATTGCAGACTGAGCCCTGTAATCCTAACTGCGGTATCATTAGTTGTCTGCTGTTTATAAGGGAGCGTCTGCAAGGTCAAATGTATATTTCCTCATCCAACAGTGTGGGAATACAGACGGAGAAGAAAAAGAAGAAGAAGAAGAAGAAGAAGAAGAAGAAGAAGAAGAAGAAGAAGAGGGGGGAGAGCAGACAAAGACTGAGCAATGAAAGTGAAGCACAGGAGGAAGGAAGGATGAAGAGGAGAGAGGAACAAAGGCCTCCGCTCCGTCCAATTACATTGTTCTTGTTTTATAAATTGGGACATGGGTGAGGGAGGCTAATGAGAGGCAGAACACACTGTCTGATGGAGACGCGCCGGTGTGCGAGTGTGTGTGTGTGTGTGTGTGCGTGAGAGTGTGTTTTTAACCAGGTGAGAGGATGACATTAGCAATTCAGCTCTAACTTTGAGAGATGTAAAACATGTTCTGCGTGAACTTGGCCTCGGAACAGACGGGCTTATCAAGGCTTAGGAGAGATGTGAGGCAGCCGGGGAGAGGATGGAGGAAGAGAGATGGAGACGGATGGAGAGACAGAGAGACAGGCTTTTAACCAGCAGGACATTTCAGGAAACGTACTAAAGGGTTTTTATTAGAGACATGTTTGTTCATCTTTTATGTTCCCTTATTGTGATTGATTTGTATTTATGTTTCTGTTCATGTTGACATCAGTTTGATCTGACTCATACATCTTTAACACTTTCATGCATGGTGTCCACTACAGTAGACAGACATTTGGAATAAATTTTACACCCTTTAGGTTGCAGCACACATGTCCAACAGCAAGGTGGAAAATTCCCAAACCCTTGTGTCATATTTTGAAAAATATTATCTTTTCACATTTTTACCATATTGAGTAAAGTTATTGTATCATAAATAAAAAAAAATGACAAAAGGAAAATTGGGTAATGTGCCTGTATTCAGATTTCACACAATTTTGTATTTCTTTTAGTGCTGTCAGACGATTAAAAAAAATAATCTAATTAGTTACCGGATTTATAATTAATTAATCTAATTAATCGCATTTTAATCTCATATCTGCTTCAAGTACACAGATAAAGAATTTGAATTCTAGGATATTATAAAACTGTAGTGCATGACTAATCAAATGAATACACTAAGAAGTGAAGATTTGTAAATCCACATTTTTATTGGTGACTAAATAAAACTAAAGTCAGGGCAACTTGTCCAGAAAATTCTAAGCTCAATCAGGCAACTCAAATTACACTTTAAGTGTGTTTCATAAATCAAACTCAAAATAAGAAAAAGGTCGAGGACATCCAGCAAAACAATTAGGCCTGATGCATTATTAAAGAATGTAGTACAAAGATAGATAAATAAATTCAAAAATAAAATAAGACTAAGTCTTAAATATGATATTCCTGTTGTCACCTGGGCTTTGTTTGGTTTGACTAGAGACGCATGTGTGAAGTGACGTGCACTGCCATGTACGGGTCCTCCAGCTGGACAATATCAAAATGTTTGTGTGCTATGATTAATCTTGTGATTAATTTTTATAACACATTAATTTATGGTGTAATTAATTAATCTAATTAATGCACTAAAGTGGCAGCCCTAATTTTTTTTATTTTAAATATTGGTTTAATTCTCAAATGAATTGTTTGATTAAATAGCATCAATACATATACTTCAGATTTTTCTTTTTCTTTTATCTACTCTTAATAAATATTTGTCAAAAAACATGTGTTTCTTGATCTTTACTAAGCTACACTAAATCGCTATTTATACCCTTAATGTGTGATGAGTGGACAGATGCATAACTCGCTCAAAATGTAAGACTGAAAAAAGTGACTATGATTTTGAACTTGTTTGAATGTAAAATCAAACATTTTAAAAAAGTTCTCCTTGGTGATTAAATAATTCATGCATTAAAGGGTTAAGTGTTCAAAGTGTTCCTTGCAGATTAAGACAAATGTATCCTGTTTTATCTTTTTTTTTTTTTTTTTTTTTTTGCAATTCAGAGTCTTTAATTGGATTTTTACTTAAGAAGTGGAAGGACTCTGAGTACACAAACCTTCCCCAAGGCATTTCTGTCACTGTTCAGCAAGTTATTTCTAACAAAAAATGTGCACTGTTTTTATTATCATTAATCTTCTCTGTTTTGACTAACATTTCCAAAAAAAGTAATGAAAATGTGTCTGGAACATTTTGAGTTATTGAAAATATGGAAAACTGCCCATTTAAAATAATCCTGGATCCACATCCAGATCTGGATCACCACTGAAAACTGACAACCTACGCCTTGTGCCATGACCAACAATCAGTTACAATTTCTTTCAAAACTGTTAGAAATTTTCAGAGTCATTTGTTAGCAAGTAGGGATGTAACAATATGAAAATTTTGTATCACGGTTATAGTGACCAAAATTATCACGGTTATCATTATTATCACGGTATTGTTGTAGTGTGCTCAAAATGTTCAAAAAGTACTTTTACACACAGTTTAATAATTTAATCCCTTCAATATTATTATCATAATGGTTCTTTTTTGTCTTTTTATCAATAATATGTCAAGAAATGCCCTTTGAGTACATTTTTATCCTATTTTCATGAGAAATAAAAATAAAGAATCCTGGAAAGTATTTGTCATTATTATGTTATTAACGGCGTGATTACAAAAAAAAGAAAACAACTGATCTGAACTTCAAACAGGATTCTCTTTATAAACAGCTGTAAATAAACATGTTCAGTTTTGAGATGACAAAAAATGAGCTTAGCCTATTTTATATACACTCACACATTTTTGTTTGCCTACAGCATTTGTGTCCATGATACAGCTCATTATATTAGACCATGTCTAGGACTTTCTTTTAATGATGATAGTCCCTGAAGCAGTTAGCCCCCTTCTTGATTCTCCTCTGGTCTCCCCTCTCCCTGGCAGATCCCCTCGTTATTTTCTCCTCTAAATATTTCCAAATAATGATCGATGAAATCCATAAAACACGAACTTTGACGAAAAAAGACGATCTAAGTCAAAATATGGCGAATACACTGCAAATCAAAGGCAGGAACACACTCCAGAATGATACTAACTCTGTTATTCATAAGATTTCTACATTTTTGGATAGAATTACTGATAAGTCACCTGTTATTCTCTCAGGTATGGCTCACTGAGTCCTCCCCCTCTCTCGCTCGCTCTCTCTCTCTCTCTCTCTCCCTACGGATCCGTCAGTTCATTTACTTGAAGAGTTCCTGCCGTTGAAATCTCGCACGTCTTTTTCTTTCGCTGCAGCTTCGTGTTTAGACAGGGAGACTGTCATGTATCAGTTTCTCCTCAGCATCCTTGTAAAAATCCAAAATTCAACCAGACTCCAGAATCCGTTTCGACAAAACTCCGCTGTGGCTCAAACTTTGCTCTCAGACTGAGGCCAAACAATGCAAACCGCGCATGCACGCAGCCGCAAACTGCTCACACCGGTTCAGGCTGCTTAATCGAGGACAGAGACATAGGTCCGGCTTTTCCAGGCAAACAGCAGCATCACTGTGAGTTATTGACACAGGGTGGTGATCAAACACGGTAAAATGGTCATTTTAAAAAGACACGGTAATGATTACTGTGGGAAATTTTACCGCGGTTTACCATTTTACCGGTAACCGTTACATCCCTATTAGCAAGTAGTGCTAACAAATCCTCGTGTTCGGATTAAATCTTTTCAAAGCAGGGGTATTGCATTATGTGCTGGTTTTTAGTCTTTACTTGTGTGCCATGACCATCAGTCCCTGAAAATTCTGTCAAAATGTGTTGACATATTTTTGAATAATTCATAAAAAATATGAAAAACTGCCTTAATGCACACTATCAACAAAATCCTTTCAAACTTTCCGGACCCAATTCAGATTCAGACCACCACCAAAATTGGATCACCTACCACATGCTAGACCAACCATCCATGAGAATGGATTCTCATCAAAATGTGTCACAAAGTTTTGGAGTTATTAGTGAAATAATGGAAAACTGCTTTATCTCATAGGCTAATAAATACTTTAAAAAACCCTATTTAGGATAACCAATTTACTTTAATCCCTCAATATTTGTGTAATCACCAACATTACCTGATATTTTTTATCAACATACTTAAGTTATTAGCAAAAATGTGGAAAACAACCCTTTGAATAGCTAACAGCTCCTTGACAGAATCCTGGATCCACATGCAGATTCCAATCAGCAAATTGTACTTGTTTCTTTTCCTGTTCCATTACCAACATTCTGTGTAGATTAATTTAATCAAAAATCATTTTAAAACCTGTTGATTTATCATAAAAAAAATCAGAAAACTGCATTTTTTGCAATGTTAACAAATCATGCTAAAAACCCTTAAACACATCCCTGTTCAATCAAACCCTGTTAAACAAGCTATGTACTTATTTCAAGCTAGTTATTAGTTGCTGTAAGTAGCAACTGTATTCTTGTTTTACATGTAACATTTCAAATCATTCAGTGCATCAAATTTGAAATGATATACTTTTTTGTCGGCATCATAGATTAGAAATGGTCCCTATAAAAAGTTGTTCTAACTTTTCAAACTTTAAGTGCTAAAACATTTGATACTATAGAAGATAATGACAAAAGCTTGAGATGTGGTTGGCTATGAATAAGTTATTTACCAACATTAATCTTGCTGTACAAAAATATTAACTAAACACAGTAAAAACAGTATTTATCCAAACTTTCCAACATAATGATTGCTTTACCCTGTATCAGGTTCATCTTCTGAAGTGTCATGAATATTTATAATTTCCTTAATCTATGTGCACAGTATAACATACTATTCCTATTTTTGTAAATTACATAAAACTTATTTTTTTGGATGGCATCAGTTTTACTACCCCACTGGGGTAGTAATTGAAGAAATCCAATCTTCAAATCTTTCTTTTAAGTTGTATAATTAACTTTTTTAATTCTGTTGCAGAGCTGAGTTTTGGAAGTGTGCATATTTATTTTTTTTATGGTGCAGGTTGTGGAAAAGTCTCTGCCGGGATTATCTTCTCAGGAAATGTCTACTTAAGCAGGGGAAGCACTCCAAAAAACAATTGCAAAACACGTCAAAGGCTCAGCGTAAGGAAATTACAATCGGAACTTCACTTTGTTTTTTTAGAGCCCTCATAGTTTCAAGATTATGCATTTGTCTCTCACAGGAAAAATAAAATCCAGCCTAACCATTACTTCAGAGCATACCTGTTGCTGAGAATTAAATATTTAATCTGCAGTGTCTCTTGTTGTCTCTGACCTACACCTTAATGTCAGACAATTTTAGCATCTAATGAAGTCAGGTTTCTGTTGAGCTGCACACAGCCTGACAGTCGATATTTTATTTTTTATTTTTTTAAATGTATTTTTGGGGCATTTTTGTGCCTTTAATGATAGTGGAGAGACAATGGATAGGCTTGTGAAAGGGGGTGAGAGAGTAGGGGAAGACACTCTGCAAACTGGTCACAGGCGGGATTCGAACCTGAACCGGCAGAAGCAAGTACATGGGGTGCTAACCACTCCGCCAAACCAGCACCCCGACAGTCAATATTTTAAAATCCTATTAATAAATTTTCATTACATCTTAAATTGTTTCATTAAAAGTGCTATGAGGAGAATCTATTTCCGGTGACATAAAGACTCTGCTACCCATGAGCACACGCAGCAACTGTCGTAAAGACGTGACCCAAGCCGAAGCGTGTGTTTGTTGTGATGCTAATAAATGCAGCTCGGACCTTCCTCAGAACTCTGCATTGCTTCACAACTTCTTTTTTCAACAACTTACAGGATGCAAAGCGACGAGGTAATGTATCTCTTACGTAGCGGTAGTTTTTTATATGTGACAACAAGCAATTTTTGGAAAACTTAGTATTGTAGTTTTTTAGCCGGCTACATATCACTACTTACAGCCCGGTGCTCTAAGACGTGTCCGATTAATATAAATTTGCTCTAACTTTAATTGTCTTGTTCCCAAAGTTGAGTATCCAGGTCAGTCCAACCCTGTCCAACCCGACAGCAAAGCTAAGGAATAGCATTTATAGATAACCTATTTTGATGCTATAAAACTCATCTTAAAGTGTGTATTTCCATCAGGCATATATCTAAAAGTGAGACTTTTTTTGTAATTACTTAGAAACTCCTCATAGCATCAATAAATTCAAATTTGTTGTGGCAGTGTCTCAGTCTGTAAGGACTTCTAAGACCTGGCAGGACCAAATCAAGACATTGGTGAGGTGGCTCAGGATTGTCTATCCACCTCCTCAGCACTTCCAAGATGCCCTTGAGCAAGGCACGATCAGGCACTCCATCATGTGCAGCTTTCACTTTAACATCTCTTCATTAGTACAGATAATCCAGTCTGTGACTGTGCATGTCAGCTGATACCCTTTGGCACTGGACAAGAGGCTTGGTACACTCTGGACTGTTCAGCAGGCAATCACAAGGCTAAGTCACTGTGGCACCTAAAGTTCGTCGTACTCTGCTCATTTTGCAAGTGGTGGTTTCCTTTAACCATACTGTTTGCCGGGCGAACCATTCAAATGTTTTGTAATAAGAAATAGCAGTAGCAGTATGACGGGTGTGTCCAAACTATGGCCTTTGAGCTAACTGTTTCCCACGGTGCACTTGTCGTTGGCCTGCGGTTTGCTCGTTTGGCCCACATCAAAACTCTGTGCTCATTCTTGACTAATGACTGATGTCAAACTTAAAACAGCCTTTAATAACACCATGAATTGCCCCCATTTGCTCTGGTATCTCTTCCATCACAAGGTCTGATTGACAAAGTAATACTGTGATCATGATCTTCAGCACTTTTACGGTTGGACAGCTCTACACATTTGCTCTTGTTTTGAGTCTGAAAGTAGGGATTAGCGCTCAGCATCTCGTCTTTGCTGCACAAAGGGTTATTCTCACCTTTACCAAGGCCTCATCTAGTAATCACAGGGGCTGACCAGAGCCCCAGATATCTGATCTGTCACTCCAAAATCTTTTGCAAGCATTGACTGTTTGCTTTGAAAAGTCATGAATAAAAACATCTGATAAAAGAAGTTTTTTAAGTTTTTCTGTAATTATGCATCTCTAAATCAATACTAGATTGGTTAACTAGGCCTAATACACTAAATGTAGGTATCATCACAGTGATCAACTTGTTCATACTTTTTTGGGAATGCGGCCTTTGTTGAAAAAAGTTTGGACGCCCCTGCACACATAACATCCATGTTAACGTATTAAAATGAGCAGAGGCTGGCAGTTTACGCAACACTAATATTAGCTACTGGATCTTGTGTTCTTGCCTATAAATGCTTTGTTAGCTTCTTTGCTGTTGTGATATTTGGGACATTTAAAGCCTAAATGACCTAATATTTTGTTTCCCTGCCTTATTAGCTCCTTGTTTGCTTTCGATGGCCTTTTCACCCTTCACAAACTGAACTCTGGTTTGCATGGAAGCAAGCTCAAACCCCCTGTTTTTCGGCGGACTCAGTTCTTGTGACCATTTACACCACACCAAATCAATAAAACTTTTCCAAAAGGCAAACCAGAGTTAATTTGGTCCAGGCCAAACATGTTTGATGTGAAAGCAAGCATAATAGTGAAGCACAGCACTGATAAAGATATAGATTATTCACAAGGACACACATTTTTAATTAGGCCTCTAAAAAGACTCATAAGGGCTCAGGCTGGGCACTGAAGGGTGGCTGATTCAAGATCTGAACGAGCCATGTCTGTAAGTTGGTTTGGTAGCTGGGGAGATGCTAGCTGACTTTCTGGGGCATTGCCACAGGCTAACGCGATTGGTAATGCAGCTGAAGGAGGTGTTACTCGCCTCCGGAGCCATAGGGTGTATGGTTTGCACCCTTGGTTCCCTCAACATCATCATATAGAAACACTCACAAATGAAGTTGTGTTAGTGTTGCTGGTGCAGGTGAGTCTTCAGGAATGATTAATGGAAGAACTGGCATGTGCACCCAAACCTGTTTAGACACCAATCACAGGCCTGGGGCATTGCTGCATACATTTTTTATACACACCTCAGGGTTAGAGCACTTTCAGGCTGCATAAATGGATGCAACAAAGTAATTGGAGCTCTTAAGTTAGCATCTGATCACACTTTAGAGCGGTCGGGTATGGAAGGAAGGCAGTTTGCACCATAACAGCAACACTGAAGAGAAAACACAAATCCATACTGAGACTGATGTACAACTTTTTCCGTTGCTTTTTATGTGTTCTCTCTTTTATTTCTCCCTTAATCTCCATGTTGCAGCATCTCTACCTCTGCGCATCTCTTGGCTGTTGTTGAACTCATTAGCTTCATTTTCACTCTTGAGGAGGATCACAGAAAAAGCCGGCGGTTCAAACGGATTACAAAGTGCATACAACAGAAGTACAGTATAGTGCAACAGCAACAAAAATCTCGCGTGCATTCAGAGAGTGAGCGTCGAGGGGAGTGCCCTCGTGTGAAAGCAGATAAAAGAAGCAAAACTGCAGCGGTACGAGATGCTGATGATTTCGGGGGCGCTGAGGCTTTTGAAGTGGGAGGCTCAGATGGAGAGATCTGACTTGCGCTGGCACAACCACATCACTTCAACATTTCTCATCAACACAAACACACACACAGGGTTTTAATGGTGGGAAAGTTAAAAGTAAATGAAAGTAGATTGAGGGCTGGTGAACTGCTTTTTCTCCAAGCTGCTGCGAGTCACAATATTTCCCAATCTGAATCATAAGTCACATTTTAAACATGCTTTTTGTTGTATTAAAAGATAACAGACAGTTTTTAAAGACTTCAGTTTTCAAGAAGTGGGAGATGGTTATGTATTATGAAGCAGTTTTAAGATACTTGTTGGAGTTAATGTGAAATAACGATCAACATTTTTCATAATCATTTATTCAATTATCCAACATTTGCACAGTATGATGAAAAACTTGATTTCTGATTGACTGCTGTCAAAAACAGGTTTTACAGAGAAAAATCAGCATCAGCCCAGATCAGAATCATTTATTATCAAGATATGGCACATTTGTTTTTTTGTAAAAGAAGTTTAGAAGTTGAGAAAGTAATTTGTTAAATTTTCAGCATCAATAACCAAAGGTCTATGAGGATTCCATTATCCATTATCCCTTGAAGGGATAGTTAAGTGTTTCTTTAAGTTGGGTTTTGAAGGGCGCTTTACATCAATCAATAAAGTGGCTGAAAGTTCTCAAAAAGTGGTAGAGATCAGTTAATCTCTATAAAACACCAGTCCTCTTCAGTTTATTAACCATCGCTCCCAATCTCAAAGGTTCTCTACAGTACCAGCGATAACAACAATAAGGGATGTCAATAAATCTGGTATTACATAGAATAAGGTCTTTACTCTCTTTGCAGATATGTTTCTTTCCATGCCACTGATGCCACAGTGGGAGTTACTTTGGGTTGGGTATCCTGCCCAAGGACACATCACCATGTTAAAGCCAGAGCTGGGCTCAAATCTGCAACTTTCTGATCACCAACCAAACAAATAATCAGACTGCACCACTGCAGCCATGAATGTGATGGAAGGCTCAGTTATTTTTTTGCATCCTCAATATAGGAACTAGGGATGGGATGAAATATCGTTTGGCAATATATCACGATACAGTACGTGACGAAACACATCGACTTTGAAAAAAATGGATCGCGAAATAAAGACGCTTCAACCGGTAATAGCGCTTGTGACCAGAAGTGACGACAGCAAACATTAGCATCAACTATCTTGTCTCCAAACGGCCGAATGATGGAGTCAAATGAGGTCAAAATTGAGGACGCTCCGCCTGGATACAAGTCATCTGTCTGGAAGTATTTTGGCTTTCTTATTAAAAAAGATGATGACGATGAAAACTAGCCTACTGCTCGTTAGCATACACTCTCTCTAACCTCTCTAGGGTTAGAGAGAGTTATTGTTTGTGTTTGGCCTGTTAGGCCTTGTGTTTTTCTGTGTGCAACTCAACCAAAAACAAATAAGTTGTAATTACATGGTTATATTTTTTCTTTTTTACTTTTTTGATATTGTATCGTGATGTATTGTATCGTGACACGGGCATATCGAGGTGCAGTGTATCGTGAGTTTAAGTGTATAGTCCCACCCCTAATAGGAACTCACCAGTTTTGCAGCTGATCACTCCTTATGTCTAGACAAGCGCAGTTTTATTAGGTATTCAAACAGTGTGAGCTAAGCCTTAGATGGGGCCCTCTTTGTTTTTACTGTAAGAACTTGTTGGTTTGCGGAGCATCATTTGTGTTATTACAAATCTGTATCAGAGGAACACACACTGCGATTCTGTGAAACTGATATTTACCCACACGAGAAGATGTTCCTACACACAACAGCACACACTCCACAAAAGAGGCGGAAAAAGGCAAACACTGAGCGGAGAGACAAGTGGGACACGGGAGGGGAAAAAGAGCGCAGAATGAAACGAGCAGTGGGGGGTTTATTTCTCCACAGTCCCTCAGTGGATTCCAACCGGTACAGACAGGAAGTGTTTAACTATTAGGTGAGCCTTGGTAAAGATTCCTCCCCCTCCCTGCTGCCCCTTCATCCCCCCTCCCTCCCTGGGGAGAGCAGAGAAGCTTGCACAAGCAGATTTAGCACATGGTATTGACTTAAGAAGATGTTTTTTTCTCAAGGCAACGCCTTGGAAAGGGGAAAAAGCAGAGGAAAGAGAGACAAAGGGGAGGATGGAAAAGAGGGAGGGAAGGAGAGAATGGAAATCCAATACATGGGACGGAAGAGATGAATGTGTTTCAGAGGGGTTGTTTAGCTCTGATCCATGTTGTCTGTTCAAATGGATGGGATGAGGAGGAGCAGGCAGATGAAGAGTGGGAGCCTAGTGAGGGTTTAAACATGGTGTCAGAGTCAAAAGCAATACACAGCCGCACTTAGTCAGGAGTAACGCTCGACAGATATCGGCTGCTCAAGGCCAATACAGACTGGGAAAAAACTGCGGAAGGCAAACAGGATGAGCTCTTTCTACCATTTTTTCAGATATTTTATGGCAGAGAATATAAACAAAGCTAAATAATCAAGTAATATCAGCAAAATCAAACCAATAAAACAGAACTGTATAGGTGAAGTAAAGCAGCATTATGTACACCTGCTTTAGTTTGTCTTTAGGCCAGTAAGACAAAAAAGCTGCCAAAATAAATGTCAAGATTGAGCAAGGTACAACACTTTTCACATTCAGCCCATACCTTTTCTCTATTGGCCTAAGACTTTCCACTGAATATCAATAAATATGATAAAATGTCACAAAAAATCAGCAATTAAAGATTTCAACATGAGTTTAAAAATGATTATTATGCAAATATTAAATGCATTTGAATATGACAAGTTGAAAATGTTAATAACCACAGACCCATACCAGTAAACTTGCTTTGCCTTTAAGTACTGTGATGTGCCGTTTATGGATTTGTGATGATTTATTAGTAACACACACATATTAAGAATGACATTGTGCATTAATCAATGTATCACCAAAGGTTTTCCGTTCAGCATAAATGAGTTATAAGTCATAAGATATTGAGGATCATGATATAAAAGATGAAAGACAGAGCAGTGATCTGCTGTAGAGATTAATTTGAGGGTCCGCATGTCATGGAAAAGTAATGCAAAGTAATCATGTTTATAAAGAACTTTGTGTTGACCATTTTACTGTAAACATACCAATCAGTACTGCTAAAAACTGATGTATTTCTGATATTTTATGATCAACAGATTTATGAATTCGTGCATTTTCATGGATAATTGACACATCATTAACCACAGCTACACTCTTTTATTTCTTAATGTACCTGTCTGCAATTATTTTTGAAATAATCTTTGCAAGCATTACTAAATACATTTAAAAAATTAGAAAAACACGAGTAAACTTACTTCTGATATGTTTTTTTTTTTTAGTACTACACGTGACTTTTTTAATGCATGGTTCATAAAATGCAGCACTCCTGTCTATACTATTAAACTGAACATTGTTTGTCTTGTGTGATTATTAAAGTGTTTGCTCTTCGTGTTAAAAATGGTATAGGTGCTTAATCAAGGGCACTTGACTATTTGGTTCTCTGGTAATAATGATTGAATAAACCACAGTTTCCCATCCCTGCCGCAGACTGTTTTAAGGAGACCAATAAAGCAGATTTGGTTCTTATTGATGATTGATTATGATTGATTATTGATATTTAGTCCAACATTACATTTAAAAGTGACTAGAATGCTTCAAGAGCACATCCTGCATATACAAGACAAAATGCTTTTGGTGCCACTATTTGAAAATATGAAGCAGCAGAGATCAAGTAAATCTAAAACAAATTAAGGTTTCTTTTCATGCTTTTCCTGATACCTTGATATGTCTCTTTTCATCTGTGCTGTGTTAAGAAAACTTCCCCCACAAGCTGGATGAACAGTCCAAATATAGACTGTGCATGAGCCTTTCTTTCAAGGGTTTAAAATGTGCATTTTGCTGACAGAGGACTAAAAGCCTCCCTCCCTCACTGGAGGTTTTTCTGATTAAAATGATGTATGACACTCGCGGGTGGATGCCAAGAAAGGTTTAAAATGAATAAATTAGTGCATAAGAGTCAGGTGCCCCCTCAGGTCTTGGAGGGTTATCTAAAGTTTTCATCGAAGCAGAATATTCAACAAATACTTCTGGCCTTCTTTAACAAACAGAAAGTTTCCATAACTTAAGAATAAATAATTGTATTCATTTCATCATATGTAGTGTGTCATTTTTTCTATAAAACTGCAATAAGCAGCCATATGATCAAGAGTGTATCATTAGTCAGTTCATTTCTTTGGAAAGTTTTGCGAATCGTCCAGAACAAGAAATAAAGCAAAAACAACACTGTAATAAATACGGTATCAGTCCCCATTCCTAGTTGTTGTTAACTTGTTTTAAGGTGTAATAATCAAACAGGATGTAGGAACATTTACTATCAAACATGGAAAACTGCCCTGTCCCACACTGCCTGGATCCACATCCAGAATGGAATTCTTTATCACTGAACATTTCCTGAAAATGTCCTCACAATCTGTTGAGATGTTACTGAGTTGTTAGTAATGTAAAAAGAAACCTGCCCTGTCTCACAATGTAAATGAATAACTGAAAAAAACGTTTGATGCACAAACAGATTTATTAAGCTGATTGGTTCTTTGACTGTTTCTGAAATTTGCTGAACATTTACTTGCATTCTGATTATAACTTTTAGAGTTATTCCGTTAAACTTACAAACAATCAAACTAAGGTGTCTGTTTTTGGAGAGCGTTATCAAGTCTCAGCTTTCAGAGTTAAAGTGCAAGCAACACCCCATCTATGCAAAAAAATCTTACATTTCTTGATCAAAACATTCAAAAAATGACAGAAGCCTATTTACCCTAATCCAGCTGATGTGTATATTGGACAGCTGATATGTAAGTCCACAGCTGTCTAATATGTTAATGAAGAGACATAAAGTGTCCAGTTACTCTTCTTGTCTGTGCCTCTTAAGAGATTATACCCACTTTTCCTCCACTGTGGAGAAACTCCACTTTGTTAGAGTGAAGATGAGATGAAAACATGAAGCTGTGGCAGCAGAGAGACTAAAGCCGCAAGACATTCAAGCAATCAGCTCATCAATTTATTCACAAAAGCAAATTAAAAACAGGACCCACAATCATAATTTCACACAAAATAGTCATTTGTGAAATGAGATTCCCCAAAACTAGCCGGAGCATTTAACCAGGGGCCAGACATCAACAAGATACACAGCAAAACCGGATTTGTATCATAAAACTTTAAAATAAAAACTTTCAAAAGTTACTAAAAGACCCTAGCGTATTCAAATACATTCTATGAATACAATGGCACATAGAAAGTAGGGCTGGGATGATACGCTTTTCCCCCAATTTGACGTTTTTGCAATTTTTTAGGTGCTGATTCCATTTAAATTGCGATTCTACGATGTTGCCGATTTTTGCAATCTTTAGTTAGCTTTTTCAACAGCAGTGAAAAAGATGAGCAATGATAGTGTCTACAGACTATTAAAGGAAAAATACACATCACATGTCAGTCCATTTTTAGGATTTATTCAGCAGTATATTTTAACCAGCTGTTTATACTCTCTCTTAAAAAGCCTGAATTGCATTTAAAAGTGTTTTTTTGACACAGGCTAAAATGACGCAATTTAGAAAAAAAAATCAATTTCTGAACTAAATGTCGATTCAAAAATAGTCAAACAAAAAAATCTCGATACTTATGTGAATCGATTTTTCTCCCACCCCAATAGAAAGTGACAATGAAGAACATGCAGGTTGCCAAATTTCATTATATTTACAACTAAGTTTATTTACAAATTATTTAAAGTCCTCTGCCACAGAGTTTTAGCAATTGTTATATAGCTGTAGTAACTTTTCCTTTTGATGCAGATGTTAATCAAATTGTTGTGACAGTTGTCATGTGTGCAAAATGTACGCAAAGAAAAGTTTTCTGGAGTCAAACTGTGTTACAAATACTGGTAAAAAAAAATTAAACTGCTTGGCGGGGGTAAAAAATAGCACAATCAGTATCGGCTGATCTCTTGATCGGTCAAGAAAAGCCTGATTAAAGCTGTTAAACATCCCTGGTTAAAGCTGTGGAGAGCTTTGGCCCAAGTGAAAAGGGTCCAAAAACTGCCTATTAATACACAGTTTTTGTTGTTGTACACTCTGATAAATTATACTTTTCCTAGGCTTAAACTGTGCATTTGCATTCAGAGCAGCTAAAGTCTCACTTTTATCAAAATAAAGTAGTAAAGAAACACAGTGGAACATACTAAAACTAATTCAGAAGGGGACCCTCTCTGTGGTCCATGAAAAACAGACAAAACATGTGAGCTAAATCCTGCCTGTGCTGTGGAAAGTCCACCGCTGCTGCTGGGCTTCAGAGAAAATCTGCAGTGTAAAAAGACACTTTAAAGTAAGACAGACTTTTAAAAAAATCACTTCTCTGCAAACACACTTTCATTCTGAGAGGATTTGCAAGCATTTTGTTTCTTGTAATGCACAATCTTATAAATGAGAAATCAACTTTGCATCATGTTAAAGGGCTATTCCCGCTGGATCCTCAATATTAAAAAGCCACACACACACACAGTAACACACTCCGAGCGCCAACAGACTGCTTCCCCGAAGACTCGCTGTGTTTGTGTCACTTCACAGAACCATGTGTATGTGCGGATCATATGTGTGTGTGTGTTTGTAGATCCCAGCTGGTGCATGCCTCGCATGTTTCTGCATTTGTGTTTGTGTGTTGCCAGCAGGCGGGTGGTCGGCCCGGGCCTCCCTGTAAAGGTGATGTGTGGCGGCTATTTGGAGTCTGGACGTGGCAGGTTAGCTCACCGCAGTCCGCTCATATTTTATATGGGAGCTCTCTCCAGTCTTATCATATTTTATACGGCAGCAATAACAAAGTGTCTGGAGGAAAAAGGCACCGCCTGCCACCGCACATGCTGCCAGTAGTAAAAAGCGGGCACAAATACACATACATAGGCATCGGCGCATGCACAGAGGCACAGTTAAATGATCTGGCAGCCCAACACGGCAATTGACCGACGTGGTGTCAATTGAGTACTTTTACAGTAAACAAACAGAGCGAGCACACAGAGTGATAACTGCACAAACGAGGAACAATTAATAGAAACACAGGCGGCTAAATGACAGGCACGCAGCCACTCCACCAACCCAGCCAGCACTCATTTCCTTCTATTGTCTAATTCATCTCTGAGCCGACATCTGTCCCTGTCCTGCTGCCCACTCCTCACACACACACACACACGCACACACTCTCTCGCAGGGGGGTGGGGATGGGTTTACTCCATGTGTTCATCAATTAAACCCTCTGAGTGAGATGATGAAGAGGAGGAGAGCGATGAAATGAAGTCAGGAGCAAGTCACAAAGAGAAGTTAAAGGAGCGTTTTCAGGGGAGTTTGGTAGAAATAAGACGTGTTTTGTTGTGAGGGGAGAAGTGTGGAAGGAGTGTTAGAGACTGAGAGTGAATTGTATAAATACAAACAAAACAAAATGTAAGAAGAATCAAATTAAAGCTACAGAACAAACTTTGATAACTGGATTTCCCAGTCCAGACTAGAGCTTATTGAAAAAATAATCATCTTTAAGTTAATAGAAGAAAGAGGATTTACCATAAAAACTGGCTAAATGTATTTCTCATACTAGTTTTTATTTACCTTAAAACATATTTCACACATGGCCTCATCAAACATGTAGTTGCTTATAAGCAAAAATAAAATAAGAAGAAGTAAATCATCCAAATTGCCGGCTGGGCATCCACTTCATTTCTGATTTAAACTGGCATCACTTGGACAATAAGAACTGACAGTTTACATAAATTGGTTATTTTTAGTTAAAATCAGCTGGTGTTCTGTTTCCCTTCATTAGACGATTTCTATGTTATTTTTTCTACTTTCTTCACCCAATTAGGAGCCATTTGCTTGAATACTTTAGGATGCATAAATAAAACAATACACACTTTTGACTTGATACTTCAGGCTGAAATGTTTGCATGTTTTTTTAAAGTGAAAGATACATAAAATGAAAAAAAAAAGCATTCCCTAATGATCTGCAGCTATACTGCTCAATTCAACAAACATGATTTGGTTAGTTTTGCTGGCAAAATGGCGGAAGGGTTTGAGTCTAGATTTGGAGAAACATTCATTGGGTGGCGATGATTAAGAAAAGGAAGTGTATCAGCTAGAGTAACTTTGGGTCAAAACAAGAAATAAACAGACTGACAAATTTAACTTAAAGGAGCGAGCATGCTTTCAATGAAAGGAAGACAAGATATCTGACAGTTTGTGGTACAAATACTGAGTTAGGTTTATTATTATCTGCAGATATATCGCTGAGTCTTTCATATTTTTGATTTTTTTCTGTATGTAAAAAGTCGCAATAAAAACTTTAAGTCAAAACGTGGACATACATCTCATAGGCTGTTTTATTCACAGAATATGGGATTTGTTAAGGCTAATATTGAAGAGCAAAAGAGAAATTACAATGAAACGGTTAATGAGCACATTGACATAAAAGTCAAAGGAGGCACGTAATGAAAAAAGGTGTTCAATGTCTTAATGAAATAAAGATGAATCAAGTAACTGAACAAATTATCTGCTGATATATCACTGCACAGCCCTGTAGACCAAAAGGGATCAGTAAAGAATTTCTAAATACACAAACTTTCTTTAGTGAATTCAGTCGATTCAGAGATATGTTTTATGATCAAGTGAGCAATAAAATAAGACGGTTACAACACAGTTTGAAAGTAAAAGAAGCAGGCAGTCCTTACTCTGGTCCTGACAACAAAAAGAGCTGATTTAAGTTTTAAACTTGATTTTGAAAATGAATCCACAAAGTGTGCAGTATGTTACAGTACTGTATGTTATCATATCATAAAAGGAGAGGAGATGAAAAAAATATTGTACAGTTTTAAAGTCAAGATAAGGAGGCAGGTATCTCAAAGAGGAAAATAAGAAATAAGTGGGATGATGCAGCTGTGTCACTGGATCAAACAGTCTCACTGCTCTATAAGCAAAAGGCTGCTGAAAGCTTTAAAGGTAAATTTGGTATTATGTGAAAGTGATGAGCAAGATAAGCAAGAGACAGGGAAGGGAACAATCTCAAGAAGCATAAAGTCCTAAAAGAAAAGCAGAAAATCTGTTTCAGTGTTTATGGAATGAAAGATAAATTAAAAAAAACATGAAACATAACCTACTGCTCTATTGCTTAATATTTGCTGTGGTCATTCCTGGCGAAATCGAGCCACATGTTTTAGTTTATCAGTCATTTTATCACAGAAATGATGCTAGAGAAAAAGAAGCGAGAGAAATTCATGATCATACTTTTATAGTAAACACTGAAGTACCAGTGGCTCCTGAAGTTAGCGAAAAGGGGACATACTCTTGACATTTTTTCTCAGGAAAAAGAAAATAATCTGATTGTTGCTCTGTTGCTTGATTAGGCACTGAGTTGTAGTCATGTATGCAAAAGCAGTTAAAACAGACCTGGAAATGTCAGTTTGGTCAATGTGGATATTGGTATGAATAAAAATGTAAACAAAAGTGCTTAAAAACAAGGAAAGCTGGATACATGAAGCCTTAAATATGTATTTCGGATTCGGGTTTTTGTATCATAAAAACTGAAATGACATGGTTTTAAGAAACTTTTAATAGCAAGGGAGAAGTGAAATAATATATCAGGATGCTTTAAAACTGAATAAAATAAGCAGGACAGGAAGGAAGTAATGATAATAAATGAAAGTGTGAGGTTAAAGATGTAGGTGAATGTGTGTGTGTGTGTGTAAAAGTGTGTGTGTATCCTTCTTGCAACAGGGTAGTCCCAACAGTTTTAGACTAGTTTGGGAGAAAAAGTCACACCAAACCCCTCAGAGAGAGAAAATGAGCAAGAGGAAGGCATGGTTATGTCTTCTAAAATCAACACTGAAGCAGCAGACTTGACGTTTGTCAGGAATCAATGAGGATAAAGTGTTCATGGAAAAATATCTTTAGCTGAACTGCTTTATTGTGCGAACACTTAATGTGGACATTTGTGTAAGATCAGTAGACATGAGCCACAAATCTTCATAGAGAAGAACATTTTAAGAAGTGCTTTAAGGCTCCAAAAATTATCCTGATTCAGGGGGTGTCTGATAAAAATGAGACAGAGAAAGGAATGATTTTGTCTCAAAAATCAACATTTACATGTATGGAACTCCGTAAACAGAAAGAACAGGAATATATCTTTGACATCTAAAAAAATATTAAGCACTTTTTAGTTGTAGCCCTGTGTGATTATGGGTATTATCTTGGTTCTGCAAACTTCATATACAAGGGTGCTTAAAATAGGGAGAACCAGAAGAAATGAAGCGCAAGTATGCATGATAATTGGAGAAATAATGTTTTGATACTGGTTCCATTTGACTTTGAAAAGCAAGGGAGACAGAGAAGATGCAAGCAGGTACTTTAAAAAAATAAATAAGCAAAAAAGGAAAGAAACAATGAATGAAAAATGAAAAAATGTGAGGTTAGAGGTGTGTGTATGTGTGAGCATGCATGCATGTGAAAGGGTAAGCCCCCACGTTTTCAGATGAGTTCTGGAGAAAATGTCCTGCTCTACCACTCGAAAAAAGTCCTGAATCAGAGTACACTTCATAACTGATAAAATAAGACGAACAAATAATAATGTCTTGCAGAACCACAAAATGTAAATTTGGTTCATGTGATTATGGGTATTATCTTGGTTTGGTGAACTTTGATGTACAAGACTGGGGAAAAAACAGGAAAAACCAGAAGTAAGAAGCCTTGAATAGAATTTTATAAAGATATAATTTAAAAATGTATGTATTAAAAGTAAAAAAAAAAATAAAATGTGTCTTAAAATGACCAAATTGGTTCATCTGAAAAGGAACACACAGACCTTTAATGTTTTTAGGATGAAAAAGTGTGGATAAAGAAATCATGAAAAAAATAATCTGCAGCTGTTTTGCAGTATTAGACATTCTCTTATAGTAGCCCTGCATGCAAGAGCAGTTAAAAATGCACTTACATGTGAATTTGTTTGATTAGAGTATGCTGATAATCTTGGTTTGGTGAAGTTTGCTGCACAAAGTTTTAACAAAAGCATGAAAATTGGAGAAAAATAAGCTTCAAGTTTCATTTCAGATGATTTAATATGTTACAAGATTGATAGACACTCCAGAAAATGAATGAGAAATAAAAATGTGTTGGATCAGAGGTGTGTGTGTGTGTGTGTGTGTGTGCGTGTGTGCGTGTGTACGTGCACATGTGCAAAAGTGTGTGTGCATGCGCTTGTAAAAGGGTAGTCCCCACATTATAGGCTGGTTATGGAGAAATGTCCTCACAAAAAAAAGCCCTTCTTTAGAGTATTTTTATAATGTTAAGATTAATAATAACAGAAGAGAGGAACAAATATTGATGTCTTGCAAAACCACAAAATATAAATTTGTTTAATGTTATTATGGTTAAATTCTTGGTTTGGCTGGAGTTCCTAAAACAAGCTTCAGAACCAGGGAAGCCCCAAAGAAAGAAGCCTCAAATCTAAATGTTCGACGATTTAAAGTCATGATAGTGAGTCCAGGAAACTTTAAAAAAGCAAGAGAGAAATAAAAGCAAATGTATAAAACACTTAAAAGGAAAGCAAATAGGATGAGAATGATAAATGAGATATTAAATATGTGAGGTCAGAGGTGTGCGTGCTTGTAAACCCGAGGTCCCCGCATCATCGGACTGGTTTGTATAAAATGTCCCGCTAAACCCCAAAGGCCAACACGTGTGTGCATCTCTATGCGTGTTTGTTCGGGTGTGTGTGCGTGTTATTCTCTTACCTGGGGCAGATAGAGGAAGGCAGGGGGGCACTGCAGAGAGTGGGGTAACATCCCGGAGCCGGACAGTAGCATACAGCCGGAGTTTGCCATAGAGCACAGCATGTGGAGACGGGACACCTTACTCATAGAGACTCACTTACACCTCTTTTTTTCTTTTTTTTTTAAAGCTTCACTCTCTCTATACTCCAATCTCTTTCTCTCTCTGTCTGTCCTTCTTCTTCTTCTTCTTTCTTTACTTCTCTCAGCAGCCGCCGCGCAGAGTTACTACTTCAGAGGATGCAGGAGGGATGAGGGATGCCCACGCGTACGCACGCACACTCCAAGAAGCATCAGACGTATCGGACCGCGTGTCCCTCTGTGTGTGTATGTGTGTGTGCAGACGGGCAAAGTGATGCTTCTGCCTCTGTCGCGCTCTCCTCTGTTTACTTTGAGAAAGAGGTGGAGGAGCGGAGGCACGCGAAGAAGGGGGTACGGGAGGGATGGATGGAGGAGGAGGCGGGGCGAGAGGAGGCTTGGGAGGTCCTTGAGGAGAGAGAGGGGAGCGATTGGAGAGGAGGAGAGGGAGGGCGAGGAGGGACCAGAAGGAGGGATGGAGGGGGAGAGGTGTGGCTGGGAGAGGGAGGGGGAGGAGAAGGGGAATTCTCGGGGGTATTCTAACATCAAATGGGCAAGCATGAGAGAGAAACCGAGAGAGGACGAGTGTGCATGTTCACACACACACACACACACACGACAGGAGGAGAGCAGCTGATCCATGCCATTAACCCTTTCCAAAGAGGTTCAGGACAGACTAGTTGCTAATAGCCAGCTCATAATGGGAACATTCTGCAGCTGAAGCAAAAAGGAAATCACAGCCCTCAATGGAGGATTTTTGCGCGTTCTTATGCAAAAGAATGAGAAAAAAAGGGATGAGGTCACGATAACTGCACAGTGGTAGATGGACTTCAGCTTATTTGGCGCTTTTCTAGTCTTTGACTTCTCATAGTTTTACACTGCAGGTCACATCTCTTCATTCACACCCATTCACTCACTGATGGTTGGAGTTTCTATGTTAGTTATCCATCAGTATCAAGTTACATGTTCACACTCTTTCATACACATTTACACACCACTGTTGCCAAAACTAAGCACTAGATAAGAGTTAGCAAATATGTAACTCATCATCTATATAGTAGGACAAACAGAGAGCACTCGGAGAGCACAGACCTCAGCAAACCTCCCATTGCTGTTACAAATATAAACAACAGCTCAATGATAAAGTTATCATCATCATATGATTCACTGGCCCTGAAAACCCACACCTAGCTCTCAGAATCATGTTGATATCATTATTAGTTTGCAACAACAATCAATGGTGGTTATCTGGATCACCACCAAAATCGAATCATTTTTAAAGTTGCTATGAGGAGAATCTATTACCAGCGACATTAAGACTCTGCTACCCATGAGCACGTGTGGCGACTGTCGTAATGCTGCGTTCCAGTAACCTCAAAACTGGGAGTGACATCATCTCCAACTTATCGGCGTTCCAGTTGAAGTCGGAAAAAAACATGCCGACCTACCAGACTATTGTTAGCTGTTGTTAGTACGCCTGCGTTGTTGTTCACAAATATCACATGAAGAATGTGATTATCACTATGGCAGCATTTTTGTAAATATAAGTCTAACAATACTATGTATACAGCTGATCTAGAGCGACACACCCCAGTCAGAAGTGTAAATAAATTGATTATTACAGGAGCTAAATAACTGTTCACACTGGGGGCATCCATCTTTGATTGTCAGCTCGGGGGTGGCGAGGTTTCACAGAGTTCCCAGTAGGAAATTCCGACCTCGGGGGGCGTTCCAATTGCAGTTTCCTACTTGGAACTCGGAAATTCTTACTTCTGACTACAACTGGAACGCACCAAAAGACGTGCCCCAAGCCAAAGCGTGTGTTTGTTGTGATGCTAATGAATGTAGCTCGGACCTTCCTCAGAACTCTGCATTGCTTTACAACTTCTTTTTTCAACAACTTACAGGATGCAAAGCGACGAGGTAATGTATCTCTTTCTAGTTACGTAGCGGTAGTTTTTGATGTGTAACAACAAGCAATTTTTGGAAAACTTAGTATCGTAGTTTTGTAGCCAGATATAGCTCTACTTACAGCCCGGTGCTCTAAGACGTGTCCGAATCATATAAATTTGCTCTAGTTTTAATTGTCTTGTTCCTGAAGTTGAGTATCCAGGCCAGTCCAACCCTGTCCGACCCGACAGCAAAGCTAAGGAATAGCATTTATAGATAACTTATTTTGATGCTATATAACTCATCTTAAAGTGTGTATTTCCATCAGGCATATGTCTAAAAGTGAGACTTTTTTGTAATAACTTAGAAACTCTTCACAGTCCCTTTAAGTTAGACCATCACCAACATCTCTTGAAAATGTCAGCAAAATCTGTCCTGCAGTTTTTGCGTAACCTTGCAGACATACCTCCTTGCATGGGGTGGAAGTAATTGTTTGTAATGCTAGTCCAATTAATGATAGGGATGGATAATTGAAATATTGAAAATCTAAATATTTCAAAAAACTTTTTAAAACTAAATTAGTTGTTATTACTATTGTCGGGCATACATTTTCAATAAAAATGGGGAATTTAAATCTTTTTATACCCAAATCTGAGCTGCTCCCTAGACTTCTCGGGAAGTCTGAAATGGCACTGACTGTCCTCTGATGATAGTAAAAGCTGCACTTTGACTCCTGAAGCATTGTACATGTGTGTCATTTTTTTTGTGTGGCATTTGCACTTTAAACAGTTAACATAATTAAAACTCAAGGTTTTTTTATTTGTTCTATTTTGTTTGTACCTTCAGTTCTCTTTGTATTGTGTATATGTTACTTTACTTTCTTGTCATAAATGACAAAAGAACCAAAAATGACATTTGTGACAATGAGAAGGTTTAAAGTAATGCAGATACGATGCATTTCACTTCCTAGAACCATGTATTCATAGAGCTACAAAAAAGTTCAAATTCAATATGAAAAAGGATACATCAACTATTATGTAAATATTTATTTGCATGTATCTCAGTAATCTTGTTCTTATATCACTGCATTGTGTTAAAACTGAACCTTTAATTGTGATGCTTTCTGAAAATTAGGTATGCTAGATATCGATTTGTTTTTCCCTAAATATCTCACATGCTCACATTTCTGCACTCATTAATCTGTTATTTATGGACACATCTGGAAAGGTTGATCACAGCTGCAGTGGATATTAAATTTATCATCCTAAAGTATATGAACTACCCTCATCTCCAAACACACTGCTGATATATGTCTTGATGCACTAATATGTCATTAGTCATTATTTGAATGATTATCATGTGGGCATTGTTAGCATCTAATATCTGTCTTTAAACACAGTCTAATATTTATACAGGCCTTCATATGAATACCAGCCAACCTGCCAAATGCATGTGGTTGTCAAAAGAGGCAAAGACCACAAAGAATCTGCTTTTCACCTTTGATTTATCACTATATTAAGTTGGATAACTTTAAAGTTATTGCACTCTGTTTGGCCATTTTTGTTTGTCAATTAGATGCTTTTACACCTAATTCAGTACTTTACTCTGCAAATAAGAGGGTTGATTTTAGACCCTAACATGTGTAATGCTTGAAAACGTCTTTGCCTACTGATGTAATGGCTCATGTGCCATTCGCACAGCAAAGATAACATAGAGAAAACACACTATCTATCTATCTATCTATCTATCTATCTATCTATCTATCTATCTATCTATCTATCTATCACAAAGGACTTGTCTATGCCAGTAAAACAGTAAACCATTCCTAGTATTTTCATTGTACATTAATAGTCAATATTGATTAGAAAATATTGTTTTCTTAATGTTTTAGTAATGCTTAAAAAGTAAGACATTATCTTATCAACATAGTTATTACAAAACAAAAGTAATATAGAATTTAATTGTTATTAAAATATGCATCTGCATATCACAGCAACTGAAACTTGAAGGTTAGTAGAATAACTTTATTGAATGAGGTAAACAAACTTTTTGGATCGATTTCAGAGAGGATTTACTGATTACTAAGCTACATTTTAATTACATTTTGTTTTAGATTTTACAAATACAATTAGCAATGCATGTAAAGGTGTGTCACAGAAAGAAGTTAAGCCAAATGGAGCCTTATTGCTTGGATTTATTGTTACCTCTGCCAAGGAGTTTGTGTTTTTGCTGCTGTTTATTATTTGTTTCTTGTTTAGTTGGACGTTTGGTTGTTTGTCAACGAGCAGCTGAACTCATAAAGTTCTCAACAAGGTTTCAATGAAATTTTCAGGGACTACTGATCGCGGGACATGAGGTCAGTACATTCTGGTGCAGATCCCAACCTGATGCTGATCCAGTGCTTATTTTTAAGGACATGTTAACATTGAGAAATTGAGCAGCAGTTATATTTTCACTAAGAACTCTGTAAGCTGTCAGTACTGCTTTGTGGAGATTTGTTCTCTCAGAGCAGCCACTTTTTCTCCATGTGTGTACATTTTTGGACACTGAAGTCTGATTGATCCGGATTTATCCTTTAATGCTTTGGTGGTGATTCATTGAGGAATTAGTAACTGTGGTAATTAATGACAAATGCACTGTTAATGATGCCTCAGGGACTAATATTTGATCAAGATGATAATAAAACAGTGTTGATCAATTGGGCCCAGAGCCCTGATAATGCTTTATAGATGATAAGTATTGACCAATCATCATTAGCATTTCTTAGGTGTGTCAATGAAGCTGTCAAAAATTATCCTTTTGCACTTGACTCCTCCTGGTGATCCGTTTTGCTGCAATGTTCTCGTGTTATGAAAAAGGCCTTTAAAGCAGCTGCTGTGTGATTTCACATCTTACTCTCTGATGGTTTGGATGAAAAGCAGGCATTATTGCGAAGTGGAATACGCACCAAAAATAATTTCATTTTATTTAAGAAACAATTAAAGGCGGAAACAATTACGGTGCACGTTTAATGCTTTCTGCAGAAAATCACAGAGCTGATGCAACGGCTTAATTTAATTTATAGCAGAGCTGTAGGGAGGATATTTTCTTTAAGCGTAGCATTTCCCTAGAAAGAACAGAGCTAATGGCTGAATAATGAGATACAGTAAAATATACATCCCCCACTCCCCTTCTCTCCCTTCTCCTACCCCTCCTTCATTTTGTGCCTCTGCAGGGCCTTGGAGGGGGGAAGGCAGGCAGCAGTTTATTTATATTTTGCCGTTATATTTGTTGTTTGATGTAGTACAACATCGACATGAATGATTTAAAGAACACACGCAGAGGAGCGGGATATACATACACTGCAAAAATGCAAGATTTAGTTTTTCTTCTGTTTATCTCTTGGAGTACTTGACCCTGCTGTGGAAGTCAGTCCAGGTTTTGAGATTTTACAAAACATTGTGCTGATGAAGAGGGGAAGAAAACAAAGGAGTGAGTGGGCAGTCTTGAACAAAGGTGTATAATGTGTGTCTGTGTGTTTTTGGGGAAGTCTGAAGCAAAGCAACTTGTTCTGATGGGATGAAGAATGAAGTGGTACTGAGTTTTGAAGAAAAAAAAGACAACATACAAATAGGGCTGTGAATGCACATGTAAAATTTTTGACAAATTCATTAGACCATCAGCAGATTGAAGGTTTACGCAACATCTTTCCAGAATTAACATCATTGGTATGTGAAAAAATATATTTGATGTTCCTTTGATGGTTAATACACCAGTATGTAGAAGATCGTTGACTTAATATCTTATTTTTAATGTTAGAATATATCTATTCTTGTTATCTATTATTTCTATTACATAATTTCTTGCTTAGATGTCCAATAACATTTTTTACCAGTATTCCTGAACAAAAAGAAAATAGTGGTTGAATGTTATGTTTGATTAATTTCTGATGTCTGCCCAGTCAGTAGTTTAAATTTGGATGTAAAAAGAAGAATACAGTTTGAAATTCCTCACAGCTGTTCAACATGTCTGTCCAAGAACATTTTCAGTTTTAAACAAATTGTCAAAATATTTATCAGGTATTCATAAATTCTTGTTTTAATGACAGGTCGTCGTGTGAAGTTGTTAAGCACTGTTTATCCAAAGCCAAATTGTGATGACTTAAGTCCATTGTTTTTTTAAATAACACTTTCTTTTGTGTTTGATTGTCAACTGTTCTGTAAAGAAAATACATACATATATATGTATATATGTGTATATATATGTATATATGGATAAATTCCAACATTATACTAAGAATTTCCACACAGTGAATTATTTTTTCTATTCCACATAACTTTAAATCACTGACTGTTGACTCAAGACTGTAATTGATCTCAGTTCTCGAAATTCAGAAAATGAAACCTTAAAATCAAAACAGAAATAACTAGAAGAGCACTTGGAGAGCGCAGACCTTCCCCAGCGCCACAGTCCTCACCTATACTGTGATTTTCACCATGAATATTAGTCCTACCTTTATTTCATCGAAATATTTAGATTCCTTGACCATGAAAACATGCCATTAGCAATTGGATTCATAATGATATCTATTGTAGTTCAGTAGTTATTCGCAAAAATCACATTTTTCACCATGGCGGCCAGACGCTGATCCGGCTGAACACCAAAATCGAATCAGTTCTTCCTTTTCCCATGCGGAACATTTTCTGAAAATTTCATCAAAATCCATCAATTACTTTTTAAGTTATTTTGTTCACAGACGGATGGACAGACAAACAAACTTTCCTGAAAACATAACCTCCTTGGCGGAGGTAACTAGAAAAGCACTCTGAGAGCCCAGACCTCCGCCAAGCAGCACAGTTCCTACATAGAATCCATTGAACAATTCCTGGATCCAGACGATGATCCGGATCAAACAAACTCTCCTGAAAACATAACCTCCTTGGCGGAGGTAAATATGTTTTTAACAAAGTAATTGGCAAAAAGATCCAGTCTCATTCAAAACATGCAAACCATTCTGATAAAAAATCATGGAGTGTTGTCTTTGTTGTTAAAAATACAAAGACAAACCTGGAACTTTATCATGTATTGGATTAAGACCGATAGAACTTCACAGTCTGAACTAGAAAAGCACTCAGAGAGTGCAGAACTCCGCCAGCACCACAGTCCTCAGCCATATTGTGATTTTTTTGAGTTATTAGATTTTGTTAGTTAGATTCTGAGTTATTTTGTTCACAGACAGACAGACAGACAGACGAACAGACTCTCCCTAAAACATAACCTCCTGGCGGAGGTAATTATGTTTAGATGGAGGACCTCCCTATCAAAGAAAAGAGTATCAAGAATTCCTTGATCAGGCCATGTGGATGGAAAGATAGTTCCACATACTGCAGATGATGTAGCCATGAAGTAGTCTGTGCTTATACTCTACATACTGAATGTCAGAAGGCATCCTCCAGGGCTGTCAATGAAGGCTCATGTGGAAGAGGCAGAAGCTGTAGTACCCTGAATGTCCACTTGAGGCTCGCTACAGTAACCAGAGACCTTAAAGGGAAACTCCGGTTTTTTGACACCTGGACCTTATTTACAGGTGTGTGCATGCTCATATACTCACTCAGACAAACATCATGCAGCTCAGAAGTTATTTAGATCCAACCGATTTAGCCGCACTTAGCGGGGGCCACGGCAAGGGAGCTTCAGTGCGGGACATAATCTCTGCAAAATCGCTCGTCTCTACCACAGCCCGGTTTGTCATTGCAGAGAAATCCTCCAGAGTAGTCAGACATATATTCCTGGATAGATCCATACGCGTGTCAGCCGGTCTCTAGTCCCTCTCTGAGCAGCTAACACACTCCTGTTGCTATAGGCGAACACTGTCCACAAGCGCACCACCAGTTCGCATTGAGTCGTGGACGAGCTCCTGTTTGTTGTTCTCGAGCCAGCTGTTCGTCTTTCTCCCTCCGCATTCTTCTTTCATGGAGCTCCTCGTCCGTGTACTCGGGCTCAAACCGAATACAGGACAACCGTCAAAGTAGTCTGACTCTTCGACATCAGATAAATATTCTGCCATGTTGCTCAGCAATGCCGGCAAAAAGTAAATCAGCTGTACCTTTGTGTCGTGCGGCTATGACATCATCAAAAGTTTGTTTACCAGGTCAGCTGACCCACCTGAAGACGGTAGACGAGCTGACTTCATGATAACACTGGCGATGGATGAAAAAATATAGCCGAAATGAGCGATTTTGCAGAGATTATGTCCCTTGCTGAAGCTCCATTGCCATGGCCCCCGCTAAGTGCGGCTAAATCGGTTGGATCTAAATAACTTCTGAAGGACTCCGAGCTGCACGATGTTTGTCTGAGTGAGTACATGAGCATGCACACACCTGTAAATAAGGTCCAGGTGTCAAAAAACCGGAGTCTCCCTTTAAGGATTGTATGTGGCCTGTTTTATGGCCTTAATACACATCTTACAGCCTTCTTCAAAAAACATACAAATCTATGCTCTCCCACTGTATGGGGTTGATTTTTTTATATCACACATTTTTCTGTTAATGGCCACAGTTAAATGATGTTTTTCAATTCAGAATTAATTATTCATAATTAAATCATTCAGAATTAAAGTTTTCTTCATTGTGTTTACATGGAAATAATAATACGTCTTAAAGTTTTTCATGGAAAACAGTTATTCACCTTTATTCAAGATATTCAATGACTGGATAGGGGGCGGATGTGACGTAGTGACATATTTATGTCTACCAGAAGCAAAATTCCAGTTCGCTGTCTGCAGCATCTCCATCAGGAAAACTTTGTCTAACTTGGATGTTACAGCTTTAAAAAGGTCCATATTTCAATGCTTATATCCATCCACTATTTCATTACTTCCAAATTTTCAAAAGCTCGAATTAAATAAACTATCTCAGCTTGCATGGAGTCCCATGCTTGCTTCGGGCAGCCATCCTGTCCCGTGTTTACATGGTCATTTTTAATCTTTTTAAAGAGGATTAAAGTTTTATTCTGAATTAAAGGGGAATCAATATTCTCATGTAAATGTGATAATGGCGGAGTATTGAGGATTTTACTGAGCAGAGTAATTTTAGGCCAGACCGCCTTAAGTCTGCCTCTAAACCTCTTTGTCTATGAGAAAATTGAAGCTTAAGTTCGGTTGAGATGGCAGGTGCACTCGGACAGTGTCCAATAGAGGGCACAAAAGGCTCCATCCAGAATCAAAGGAGTGATGTCACGTGGCTTCATCCAGGTCTTTACAGTCTAAGATTCTGGCACCTTTCAGAACCAGCATTCATATCTTCAGCAATCTGAGCAACAGAAGCCTGTTGGATCAGACCATGCAGGCCAGTCTTTGCTCCCAGCATGCATCAGTGAGCCTTGGCCCACCCATGATCCTGGTGCCGGTTTACCACTGTTCCTTCCTTGGACCATTTCTGACCACTGCAGAACACCCATAAGAACTGCAGTTCCAAGAAGTAATGACCCAGTCGTCTAGCCACAATATTTTGACTCTTTTCAAACTCACTCAAATCCTCACACTTGCCCATTTTTCCTGCTTCTCACATCAACTTTGAGAACAAAATGTTCACTTGCTGCCTAACATATCCCACCTCTAACAGGTGCCATAATAAAGAGATAATAAGTGTCATTCACTTCTCCTGTCAGTGGCCGAAATAGTATGTCTGATTGGTCTATATATACAGCATCTATATGTGAAATACTGAACACATTAAAAATGTGAAATATCAGGATTGGTACAGCCAGAAAGACAGAGTTAAAAGTTGATAGAAACAGTATGTTTGACAGCATGATCCATATTGTGTCTTCTCACTTCATTTATTCCACGGCTAAACTTATCACACAATGCAACTTCTCACACGCATGAACACATGGATGCTCACACGAACACAGTTGATTAATTCACAATCTAATCTCCAGTCTGACTTTAATGTTTCATTATCTAAATATATTAACTGATGTTTTACATTTCCTGTGTGTGTGCTCAAGTGAGTCTTCTGTTTATTTTTTTCCAGATTAAAATATACTGAGTGCTTCATTACAAAATTGACTTATTTTAATTGGAAAACATATATATTGAATTTATTATGAGCCTGTTTTTTCAGGGAAGGATAGAGGGATTAGAAAACAATACTTTCTATTAATGTGAAAATGAGCTTTAGTCTCATCAAGAGGAGACCAGGAGGTAGTTTGGTAAATGTTTAGTACTTTGTCAATATAAAAAAGACAAGCAAATTCGGCTGAATTCCAAAGAAAGCATGTATAAGTCATTAATAAAGAGGTAAAGTAGGTAAAGTAAGGGGTGTGACTTAGTTTAAGATCAGATTATGTGATATAAGCACAGTTACAGCCTTATCCAGCTGTTAGTAATGATGGCTATGGCAGATATAGACTACGATTCCACACCAGAACACCTATGGCCATATCTGAAGCCCATGTTTGAGAGTGTCAAAATGAAAAATGATTCATATCATTTTACATATTCTGTTTGTGGAGCCCAAATTTCATCACCCCCTACAAAAATTCACCATCTCAATCTGAGAAAGCATGTCGAGGGAAGGTAAGTTACACATAAACTGCCAGAGCTGTTTACGAACACTGCCATGATGTTATTCTTTTTTTTTTTTTTTTTTTTTTTTGTTAATAAAAATGATAACAGCAATGGTTGTCTCTGTCGATTCCACCATGTTCCAATTGGCATTTCTATAGGTTTCATAGGCATAGCATTATTTGCACGTTCTACATGCAGGTCAATGCATTCAGTAGGTTGTTTCAGTCTTTAGGTTTTGTAAATTCGTAGTGGCAACAAAACATTAACCTGTGACATTAAAATGAAATGTACTTTTACTACTTAGCATTTTTAAAGCAGGTACTCCAGTACTTTAACGTAAGTAAAACTTTGCTTGAGCAGGCAATAAGTTGCGTCTGTGGCGCAGTTCGGTGGTGCGCTTGGACAGTGGTCAGGAGGTTGCAGGTTCAAGCCCAGCTCCGGGCGACACAAGAGGGCAAGACATTTAACCCCAAGTTGCTCCCACTGCTGCATAAGTGGCGTGTAAATGGGCATGAATATGAATGTGTTAGTAATACTGATGGATAACTAACATAGAAACTCTGAATTATCAGTGTGTGAATGGGTAAGTGTGGGTAAGCAGCTTTCAGTAGTCAAAGACTAGAAAAGCACTGTATAAGATCAAGACCATTCACCATTTAAAGTCCATAAGTATAGGCATATTCCTATAACTGACTTACTAATGTTAGCCTATGCGCCAGCAGTGGATCCACACAGGGCTAACCACATGAAAACTTGGCTGAAAAATCCCTAAAATGTCATTTGATCAACCATAACGTAAAAATGCGACTACTACAAGCACAGAACTTTCACCCGCTAGGCCTGTGCTCAAAATATCGATATGGCAAAGTATCGTCATGCACTTCTTGGCGATACCTGTGTCGATACAGATTCTACAGAATCGATTCGGCCTCAGTGTTTGGACAGTAGACTTTGGGTAATATTAACAATGGAAAAGTTCAAAATAGAAGCCAAGCTTCATGATGAAACACATGTTCCAAGTTTAAACTTAGGTCTACCAACATTGGGGAACTGAACTAAAGTTCTTAGGTTGAAGAATTATTTAAAAATCATGCTTGTTCTTTTTCTTCTTGTAATAAAAACAGCAGTTGCTGGGTGTTCTGTTAAAAGCATAGTCAATGTTCACAATTTATGTGTATCGGGATACGTATCGTATCGTGTGGTTGCTGGAAATACCCAGCCCTATCACCCCCTGATTTCAGTACTGTACTTAAAGGGGACATATCATGCTTGTTTCTCCTTTTCACTATGCCAGACTAGGATGCCTGTAAAGCATTTCTGCCCTCAGTACAAGTCATTTAGTTCCTTCATTGCTCCACAATAGCGTTCTCAAAATCCTCATTTTAAGCCACGATGAAGCTCTCGTTGAAACACGAGGATCTCAGGATGACCTACAGTTACCTCGCAACGTCACAGCCCTTTGTGCTCTAATTGGTCAGTTCTATCGGGGGTAGAGCCAGCCTGTCCTTCTTCTTCTACTGTATTTTCCAGCAGGCTCAAAGCAGCGACCGCATATTGAGTCCCCCTACAGGCCAGAGCTGGTAATGAGTGAGTGTGAGCGAGGGATCTATATACTGCTGCTGGTGGATGTGTTCCTCGGTGACGGTTTTGTGGCTAACGGACATCACAGAGGAGGAAGTGTTTTATTACTCCCATAAAAAGAAAGGTACCTCGTGTCGTCACGACGATTTAAATCTCGCGGACATCTCACAATGACCTATTTTCAGAGGCATCAAATCTCGTTCTAGGATATCAGAAAAAATACAATATCTCATTTTTTGAAAATTAAGGGGGTGTAAGGTCTTGTTTTCAAATGTATTATATTATATGTAAGTATTAAGTCATGCATCAGCATGATATGTCTCCTTTAAAAGTAACAAGTAATAAGTAACATGACCTTTAATAGAAATGAAGTTGAGTTAAAAGTACAATATTTTTCTTCCAAATGTAGTGGAGTAAAAAGCATAAGTTTCCAAAAATATTATACTCAAGTAAAGTACAGATACTCAAAGAATAGACTTGAGTACAGTACTCAAGTAAATCTATTATATTACTGTCCAGCCCTGAATGCAGCCAAATCAAAATTTGTGTGAAAGTGACATTAAAAGAAAATGTTTAAAGGATGACTGGTGATGAATTGGTTAAAATTATGTCATAAAGTTTTGCTCCTTTGTCTGCCGTGGATGAAATAAACCATGAC
Source organism: Scarus forsteni (assembly GCA_036419115.1). Classification (NCBI taxonomy): domain Eukaryota; kingdom Metazoa; phylum Chordata; class Actinopteri; order Labriformes; family Labridae; genus Scarus; species Scarus forsteni. Next base: position 4,776,816 of record JAZDUH010000414.1, read on the forward strand.
TGTTACGAAATAAACCGTCAACAGTTTTTGACAAACTCTCAGCCCTCCTGATGCATAATGCCGTCTCATAGCGCAGGCAGTGGCATGTTGATGAACGTCTCCTCTGAAATGTAAAGCAGAACACAGACGACATCACTCACATCATCTTCATGTTAACCAATGCAAATGACACCCACTGTTGTTGTTGTTGTGTCTATTATCGCCTGTTATTGATCTTATTCTCCACAGTCACACCTCTGAAGGAGCGCTGGCAGCTTCAACTTTTCCTTTTTTTATTCTGCAGCATTTTTTATTTATTTATTCACACTCAGTCTTTCTTTGAGTGTTACCTGAGCCTGATGAAAACTTAAAAGGCCGGTGACATTGAGGCTTCAAAGCCACGCCTCGGCATCAAAGACAGTTTGAACATATTGAAATATTTATCGGTTTTATTCTCGCCGCGGATGGATCAGTCAGGGTGGGTGGATTTGGGGGGTACGCTGGGCATAAAAGGTCAGTATGTTCAGGTGAGTGCGTGTGGGTAGTTGCTAAGTGCTTTGAGACAACAGACAATCCAACTCAGAGTGAAGCAAACCATGAGTGTTTTAAAGGAAGAGTGTGGGACTTAAGGAAGGAGGTTTAATTGATTTGAACACTGCAAAAACTCATATCTTAGTAAGTATGTTTGCCTAATTTCAAGTCAAAATGATCCATAATCCTTCCTCAAATGTATTATTTATTTGACAAGACCCAATGGATATTTTCCTACAAGGAATAAAGAGCAAAAATAAGTCACAAAATTCATCAAAAACTATCTGCCAGTAAAACAAGCAAAATACCTTCAGAATCTTAACCCTTTAACACCCGTTGTATCATATTTTATACATACTGCAATGATATCTCTATCTAATCAATTCGATCAACAATTACGAAAAACTACATCTGAATACAATCAGATAAGTGATAATGGATTAGCTAATCAGCTGTCATTGGGTGAGAGGCGGGGTACACCCTGAACTGGTCGCTAGTCAATCGCAGGGCCACATAGAGAGAAAGACAACCAATCACCCTCACACTCATACCTAAGGGCAATTTACAGTCACCAATTAACCTAATGAGTATGTATTTGGTCGGAAGCCGGAGTGCCCGGAGAGAACCCACGCATGCACGGGAAGAACATGCAAACTTTGAACAGAAGGCCCCTGTCCGACCTAGGGACTGAACCGGATACCTTCTTGCTGTGAGGCACGTGCACTACCTGCTGTGCCACCTTGCTGCTCAAAATAAATTTCCTTAAAAACAAAAAAAAAAAAAAAAAAAAGAAGGAAAAGGTGCATATTGTGCCTGCTAACACCAGCTAACATGGCCACAAGTTAAACCGTAACATCAGTCAGACTTGGTTGTTGGAACAGGAATGAAAATAAAACTGCTTTTGAACAGAAACAGCAAATAGAAAAACGCTGCATTCCACAGACTTTGCTACAAAGCAATAACAATGTTTAATTTTGCTTTTTGTTATTGCATGGTCAGGGATGTTTTTTTTTTTTTAAACTGACACACATATGGACTTCCATTTATAAAAAATACCTACCAACATGTGAACATTAGCTGTGTTCAAAATCGTTCCCTATCCAAATATAGTGCACAATATAGTGAGTTCGCCATTTTGTAGTGTTGTTCAAATTCTCAGCAGTTATTTTCATTCACTATATAGTGCACTACAAAATACCCACAAAGCACAGCAAAAGTGAGTGTACATATGATGTACCCTGTATTGTACTCCTGTATACCACAATGCAATGCTGTTGTGCTTTTCCGTAGAAGAAGAGCAAAAAGGCTGTTAGGCGCTGCTTCCTTAATAAATGTAAAAAAAACGTTAAAGTATCTTTAACATGTTCGTAGCGTTGTTCTTTGATGTCTTTTAGCGGCTATAACCAGCTTCAAAATTTTGCTACTTATCCTCCCGAGTGCCCGGTTTGTTTACGTGATTTTTGGCGCGTCCACTTCTATCACAAGAATATCCTGCTCATCTACTGACACAATGACGTTTAGAAATTTTCAGTGTAGTGTCCGAAATGTCGTTTGGTCATTCTTGATGTAGTCCACTTTTTCATTTACACTACAAAGGGAATAGTGAGTGAGTGAATGAGTGGACGATTTCGAACACAGCTATTGGCTGTGTCCGAAATGGCATACTAACGTACTACTCATACTAAGTGTGATGTCAAAATGAGTATGTAGTACGTCCACATTAGATAGTATGAAACGATTGAGTGTGCGAGAAATACCCAGATGTATACTATATCGGAAAACATTTTAAGTATGCGAGGCGGGCATACTAGCCAAACTCAAACGCCCCATAATGCATTGCGAGCCCCATAACACATTGCAGCTTATCTCCTTTTAGTTCCTACTGTTTTCTAAATTGGGCTTTTGTTTTGGAGCCGACCGAAAGTTTCTTGGATAGCATAATGGCCCGTATAACAGAATGTACGAAATGCCGAAATGAAATTTGTATCTGTGCGTTTTATGTCTCAAATGACCACATTTTGGTATTCTACGTGATGACTTTCTTGCCTACAATGCTCTCTGAACTTTCAAATGTGGCGAATCAACAGAGATATCTGATAGCCTGCTGTGCTTTCGATTTTTTGTAGTCGGAGGTTTGAAATGCATCATGGGAAACTTAGCAGTATACTACAGTGTGAAAGGTTGGCATTCTAATCATACTTATAGTATGTAGTATATAGTATACACATGAGTTTGTAGTATGTAGTACGTTTGTGTGCCATTTCGGACACAGACAGTGTCTTCATAATAGTAAAGATAGAATTCTACTGAGCATGTGCAGACTTAAGAAAACAAGAAATGTTCATCTGCAATGTGTATCTGTAATTCCGTGTTGAACCAAAAAAACAAACTGAACTGTGACACCCTAAACCTTGAGCTCTGTGAACCATTACACCTGCACAGCATCACGAGGCCCATCAGAGCAAGAGGCCCCTAATGATTACCTAACTTCCACAAATGGTAAAGCCATAAGTGGTAGAGTCAGACAAAAAGTGTCAAAGAGAGAGACAGAGCCCGTAGCAGAGACAGCAGCCCTCCTTGAGCAAAGTGCACGCAGGTTGACTCGGCAGGAAAAGTGACTTTGAAAGTGGCGGCCGGTCCCTGCTGGCGAGGTGAGGCCGTGTTTGGAAAAAGAGCGAGGATTGTTGCGAGGAATCAAAGCGGCCTGAGAGACTTGACAGGGCGACGACATTAGGCATTCTCCTCCCTTCATCCCCTAAGGTGCTCGTCCTCTGCAAGGTGGAACCACACTCCCAAAGTCAAGGAAGAAACAAAAAAAGGGCCGTCTCTTCCTCCTCATTTGCTTCACACACACTCGCCTCTCCTTCACTTTGTTCTCCCGTTGTTTTTTTAAAACCCTGCCTTTTTCCCTCACTGCCTTTCTCCTCCTCCTCTTTGCTTCTCTCTGTCTTTTAATGTCTTTACAAGGGTATCTGTTAGTAAAATTTCTCTGTTAAGATCCTCATTTAGCATTCATGAGCAGTATGATACAGCTTCTTAAAGAAGAGCGGTGAACATTTCAAAGTAACAGATGTGAGTGATAAAAATATAACATCATTTTAATCAGATTAGACTTCATATCTTTAGGAAAAGAAATGTCTGAATATTGATGTCTTGATTTCCTATCAACATAAAGAATACTACATCCAGTGATGAAGTCTACAGGCTGTGGCAGGAATGTTTGAAGTAGACCTTAAGTTCAGAGTTTCCTGTTTTACTTTTTTAAACGTTTATCTGCAGTCAGCTCCCATGGTGAATATCACAGACTGGAAATTCCCCATCTTATGTTTGCATATGTGTCAGTCAGCATCATAAACACTAGACAGCCAAGGCAATTAACAACTACAGATTTGTGAGAAGTAAACTGCAAACATGCTGACAACAACATTAATTTTATAACATCTTTAATTGATGCTTCTGTCCAATGCAACAGACTTGATAGGCGTGGTAGGGCAAAGGACCTTGCCTAAGAGTCGACACTTGATGTCATGCTCTGAAAATGGTTCAAACCCTGGCCCTCTTGCTTAGTGGAGTTTATGCCAGTGAGCTATCCAGTCAATAAAACCAACAAATACAGGACAATACCCTCATCAGATCACCATGCTGGCAAGTCCACTGGTAGGCTAGCCTATGTGGCCCCTTCTGACCACAGGTGGACAACTAGTAGCAACATTGCAACTGCCTAGTGTTATGGATAAATGAGTGGCCATTTTATGTCCTGCTCACTACCAGGGTAGGTTGTATCATGTACAGGGGAAGGTTGTAACTTAAAGAAGCAAAAACCAAACCATTGCTCAAAAACGACTTGCAGAAATGAAGCAGTAACATGGAGCAACCTGACCTACCTTTAATGTCAAACCATTGAAAAATATTTTATTGTCAACAGCAGAGACCTAACAAGGACCTGAATCCTGAAGACTTGGGGCTTGATCTACGAAGATCCAAAATAACGGGCTCTAAATTTGGTGTGCAAACTTAAAAAAGTTGCACATGCAGTTAGTGGCCATGTTGTGGCTGTGTGCAGTTCACAACAGGCGCAAAAATGTTGTGGACCGCCATCTTTGAAAGGGGGATTTTGTGTGTGTTACTAGCTGTTACCATAGAGAGTTTAAGAGAGCAGAGTGGCAGAGTGAAGTTTGAAGCCATTGAGTTTGAGGCAAATAAGACACCAGCTATTAAGGGATTTTTCACACAGGTTAAATGACCTCCTCCGCGATGTAGAGTGCAAAACAGAGAGGGTTTACTTCACACGTCTGTATGAGTATCAGTGTATCATTTGTTCATTTCATATCTGTTTTAGAATCCAAAATCGGAAAACAGATAACGACTTCTTATTTCATTTCTCGTTTTCAAATCAAAAATCGGAAAACAAATAACGGCCTATTTTTCGCTGTTTTGATTTTGTTTTTAAACTCAAAATAGAATATGAGAGAATGGAATTATCATGGGATTTTTGTTCTTTTCGTTTTTGGTTGTATCATTTTCGATGTGTTGTGACCCCGGAGTAGTTGACTTTTTTTTTCTCAGGAAGGTCAGTCAGTCTCTACCGGGTGATTCCATTGATGGGTGAATTGAGCAGCACAATAGCTAACGTTTTAGTTATTATTAGTTAACATTTTCGTCAAGGATGGTGGACGTGTACGTGCTTTTTAAAGAGGGGAGGCGTGTCACACTTAGGACACCCATCTCCTGCAACGTCTCCGAAATGTCTGTGTGGGTCTTACCAGCTTACTGCTTAATAAGATCGGGGTATTGTTCTAGTGCGGCCATAGTGGTCTATTTATATGTCACTCACTGTATATCGCCTTCTCTATCTCTGTGAACAGGTTTCAAGGTCTGCGCGGTTAAAGACTGGCCTCCCTGAGAAAAAAGTCATCAACTCCCGGGTCACAACACATCGAAAATGATACAGACCAAAAACGAATAGAACAAAAATCCCATGATAATTCCATTCTCTCATATTCTATTTTTAATTTCAAAACAAAATCAAAACAGCGAAAAATAGGCCATTATCCGTTTTCCGATTTTGGATTCTAAAACGGATATGGAATGAATGAATGATACACTGATATATGAGTATGATGGCACACTCTTTTTTTCAGTCCATCATAATGACTGACATCCTCCAAGTCTTTACATGATTTGTCAAAAAATTCAGCCAGTGATGGAAAACAGTTGGTTAATGTAACCCCATTTCTCGCCACAGTGACTCAGCCCTCTGTCCGCAACGCTGTGCCTATCAAGAACCTGTCTTCTAAGCATGATAAATTAAGACACAAAAACACAGAGCGCAATCAGTTGCTGGTTTGGTAAATCACATTGCAGGTGCTAAATAACCACATTTGATCTCCTCCCAGTATTTTGCTCATTCTGATCATCTGCATGTATTCTGCTAATTCACGAAGGCCAATGCGCTAAATAAATGGACTGTGTGTGCTATTTTGCTCATTTGGTAGACACAACCCTCAGTGCACCCTGTTAGTAGATCAACTTTGTGCATGCTAGGAAGTTTGCACAAGTTTTTACACACGCAAACCTTTAGTAGATTAAGCCCTTGGTGTATAATCTGTTTTAAAAAAGATGAATCAAATGTACTGCACTTTAAATTTTGAAAGTAACTTGTATACATTTCCTGTGCTACTGTATGTACCATTCATTCATTCTTTTTTATACCGCTTATCCCTTAAGCAGGTATAGAAACTGGCAACTGGTTCAAGTCCCCCCGTTGAGACTCAAGTCCAATGTACAATATATTTGTGCAAAAGGGCCCCGACCAGGTTCTGCCATATCTACTTCTAGAGGGATTCAAATTTATTCCTCAAAGCTGCAATATCTGTGTCAATTCACACTGCAATATGGCTTGGATTCGTGAAACACAGCATGTGCCACCAAATACATCAAAGGAGATGCCCACTTGCAGTGCTCCGGGCTCCCGCTGAGTCTGCTTGCCTCCCTCTTTCCAGTACCACACCTCTATAACTGCTTCTGGAGAAGCAAAGAGGGGGTCCACTCGTCTCCCCTATTCTGGCTCCAGGAAGTTCACAGAGGAGGCGAAATGTCACAGAGGGGTAAATATCATGAATTGACATGGCAGTGTGAAGTGGGCTAAATATTTCCTGGCTCCCAACCAATCACCACCAAGAACCACCCAAAACGTCACCAAGAAGGCAAAGTTAAGATTTCCTACTAACATCTAAGCACGTGAATATAGATGCCTATATAATGAGTGGATACAGAAATCAACATTCTAATGACTTTCTCATACTTGATTTAAAGTTTAGATTCTAAGTGAATCTGGTGAATAAAGTAAAAATATGGCAGATGTCTACTTACTTCTTTGACAACATAAAAAAAAAAAAATAAACCAAGTCACGGTTTTAAGTTCTAACAAAAAATTTGTTTCCACAAATAATAGTGTTGTTACCAAACCAAAGTTGATTTTTTTAAATGTAAATCCCAACTCTGGCATGGCATATCCAAATCACAGTGGGGAATTAAAATTTGTCACCCAGGTTAGCCACTGAAAATGTCAGGTGGAGCATTGTCCAATTTGACAACTTCATGTCCAGATCAAGCAGTGTCCCCTTTAGCATGTGTTGCGTCCCACTCCCTACTGTTTGAGAAACACTGATCTACAGAATCACTTTTTTTCCTGACTCTTCCTTCCTCTTCCCAAATTCAATCTAGGGCCTCAAAAAAGAAAAAAAAATGTTCAGGGGCCTCAAATGTGGCCTTGTCTTTAATGCATTTATTGTCCATGTCACATTTACTTTGGAGGACACAGACAGTAGATAGAATAGAACAAGAAGTCAGTGACAAGTCTGTAGGCAAGAAGTGAATGTAAGCCCCTGATTGGTCGAAAATTTGCCTGGCCATCTTGCTTTTTTGTTCTTTTGAGTGTACGGTAAAGCCCAAACAAATAGCTTTTGTGTTGTTTAAGTTCTGAATCAGTTAAAACCCTTAACTGTGTCATACCACTCCATCGTATGATTATTATTATTAATCAGGTAACAAAGTCAAAACCCCACACATTATAGAATCTGATGGAACTAAATACGTTTTTAATTAGTTCAATATATCATTAAATCTTCTTAAATGTCATGCTTACATAAAGACCTGTTCAAGATTCACCCTTTCAGTCTTAAAATGCTCTGCTGATGTCTGTGTCAATGGATGCTGTTTGGTCATATAAAATGATTTGTCCTTTCAACACAAATTTCTGCTCTACCTTCTGCCTATTCAAGAAGAGTAACAGACACAAAAGACAGAAATTATGTGAGTTTGTTATTACAGAGACAGAGTTTGGATCAGGCAGCTCCATCCTCTGGTGGGCCACCAACATGACAAGAGCTGGGACAAGCAGTTAAGGTGATGAAAAGGACAGGGGGAGAAAGGGAAGGGAGGGAAATAGAAGAGAGGAGAGAGAAGGATTTTAGGGGATAGATAAAAGGAAGAAGAAGAAGGGGGTTCCCAAAAACACACACAAACATTGAGCATACATTACTTGTTTTTTATATTTTCAGGACTATTTTCAAATAATTTTAGAGGTGAAATTGAGAGGCCTGATAACTGCATGCACATTCTTGTTATTTAAGGGGCTTTGGGCAAATTACCACACACGTGCTTTACTGCACTAGAACAAGTTTGGGAGACAAGGGCATTAGTAAAAGATTAAACACCAGATGGACCATTCAACTTACTACTGTGCTGCAGATCACGAGTCACGTCCCAAATCAAACTCTTGTCAAAACATATCAGAAAAGGAGCAAGAATATCTTTACAATAGAGAAGTTTGTGGTCTTGATATTTGTTTTTCACTTAATAAAGAAATATATGGTCAGTTTGTGAACAAACTGCTTCTTAAGCTGTTAGCGTCTATGCTAATCTCTGTATGAGCAGTCACTTCCTGTTGTTGTCTCCCTTGTAGCTTGTTCCTGGTTCTGCTCTAAAGGACTCTTATTGGGCTGTCCCACTTTAGGCTGCTCACAACAATTGTAGACTGGAGCTTGGCAAGATGGATCTGCTTGATACAGACATGGAACCAGACAGACCTAGCTGCTGTGAGGGTAAGTAAAGGTCATTGTTCAATTTAAAAATAATGAAAATGGGAAAAAAAGTTATATCAATCACTACCATTTATCTGCTCCTGGGTCTCACATACTGTAGCTAAGGATATTTTTTAGCCGACAATAGAGAAGTGGGTAGTGTTGATATTTGTTTTTTACTTAATAAAGAAATATGGTCAGTATGTGATCAAACTGCTTCTAAGGCTCTTAGCATCTATGCTAATCTCTGCTTGGGCAGTCACTTCCTGCTGATGTCTCCCTTGTAGCTTCTTCCTGTTGATTGATATAGCATTTTTCCATTAGCCAGGGTATGTCCTGGACTGACTGCCAGCAAACTCAACAATTAGGACAATTAAGAGCCACCAGACAACGTAAGAGCACGTTTTTAGCTTGTTAGGTAGACAGAATGCGAACATGCAAACTCCACGTCCCTCTCAACCTGGAAATCAGAACAGCAACCTCCTTGCTGTGAGGCACAGGCACTACTTGCATTAAAACTGTGCAACTCTGGGGGAATTAAGTATTTTCTTATTCAGCTGACATCTTGTATGTTGGTTTTGACATTTTACATGAAAAATATGATTAAATACAAGTGTTTTTTTCATATTGTGTGATTAAGGACAACCTAGAATTGCCTTTTTTTGTGAAGCCCTTCATTATAGTGCTGTATAAACACATTGTAAACATGTTTCAAATGTGCTGTCCTGTGCTTCTGTCGCCATATCGTAGTAGTAAAAACTTGTGCTAATTCTTTGTTTTATAATAACAACCAAAAGTCATTATAAAAGAAGTGTTTATTATGAGTTATAAACATATTTTTAGTGTGTTAACTTGTGCTTTCAGCTTTTGGAAATTGAAGGTAGTCTTAGTCATTGACAGCAATAAATTTGTATTGACTGTTTTTAATATTATTGAAGTTTATTGAGGGCTTTGTTCTTGTTATATAATCTATAGAATTAAAAATGCATGAAGAACACTCTCAAAATCCTACTTAATTTGATTTTAAGCCACTTTAAGTGTCACAAGATCTATATATTTTCTTACAAGATAGTTTTACATCAGTTTAAATCAGAATTGTCAAACTCTTGCCCAGAACATAATTTAATATAATGTTGATTTCATCTGTTTATTATCAATGGCCCTCTGTTAAATAGCACTCCCACCACATAGTACAAATACCACTGGAACAGCTGCCATGCAGGACCTGTTCCCCAACCCCTCCTTTCTTTCTACTTAAAGGATAAGTTTGGTTTCTGCAGCTTTCACATTGTTTATAGAATGAAGTAGAACAATATACTCACCCAGAAGGCTTTCCTGATCCAAACAGTGCTTCGGGAGATCTTTAGATCCAAAATCGAGCGGTGGACATCCGTATAATGGTAGCACACGGGGCATACAGCGCCGCTCCTAAAACTGCATTAATCGTCCAAAAGCTCATTAGTTTCACCAATATTTCATCAAGGTCTGCTCGTGCTACTCCTCCATTACAGTCTGTGTCACTCCAGACATGTTTTTGTAACTGTGCCCACCTCTGAACTGAAGAAGTAGAACGCTTGCCTCCGCACATGCGCAGTACTCTCTGGAGCGCTGCCTCTGCATCCTCCTTTTTATGAGCTCCTCATCTGTAAACTCTGGCTCAAAACTGTAAGGACACCCATCATATTCAAAGTTCTCCTCCACAACGTCTTCATCCGATAGATATTCGTCCATTTTGCACAAAACTGGAAGAAGAAAGTCGTTGTGTAGTCGGCTGTCCTCCCCTGAATCAATGACCCGCACTGCACATGCGCGGAGCAAGCGCTCTTCTTCTTCAGTTCAGAGGTCAGCACAGTCACAAAGACATGTTTGGAGTGACACAGACTGTCGTGGAGGAGTAGCGTGAGCGGACCATGATGGAATATTGGTGAAACAAATGAGTTTTTTGGACGATTAATGCAGTTTTAGGAGCGGCGCTGTATGCCCTATGTGCTACCATTATACGGATGTCCGCCGCTCGATTTTGGATCTTAATATCTCCCGAAGCACTGTTTGGATCAGGAAAGCCTTCTGGGTGAGTATATTGTTCTACTTCATTCTATAAACAATGTGATATACACTATTTTTCAAATCAACATCATCAGTTTAAGTTCAATAAGTATAGATTCAGTTTAACTGCATCTTAAACTGAATTTTAAATTCCATCTCTTCCTGGGGATTGAGTTTGACATCTCTTCTTGAATAAATCATTGTTTGCTTTGGTAAAGTGAATGAAATGTGATTACTGGAATGCAAGAAAAACAAAGTGCTCTAAACTTCAAACTCAATTTTTTTTTGTGATCAAAATTTCCAACAATGTGGACACTATTCTCTATAAACAAAAAATACAGTAAACCAACCAAAGGTAAAAAAAGGGGGACTTGAGTTCGTATGCACACACACATATCCACACACTATTTATATACACATATAACTATATTTAAGTTACAAAATGTGTGTTTATCTAACGTTTTAACCACCAACAGTATGCATAATGTAACTCACATAGTACATGACTCATAAGTATCATTATAATTCATTATGTAAAATAACATTCCAGGGGCGGACATTAGCTCAGTTGGTAGAGCGTGTACGGGGACTGCTAACCCCCAGCAGCGGAAATAATGAATTCCATCGGAATTTTCTGTAACATAGAACTGTACCCCTCTTTAGACTGTATTAAGAAGCTGTGGTTCGAAAAAGGCCATAGCATTGTAGCTAATTAAAGGGAAGAGAAAAAAATAATAAACTAAGAAGTTCTTGATTAAAGTAAGTTTTGAATGGGTCATGTAAAAAAACATGCTTGCTGGCTAATGAAACAATGACTTCACAAAGTCATGTAGGCCATGAATGAGGACAGGGTGCAATCATGATATCTAGAACTCTATTCATCTGCATATGTATGAGGCTCTTTTAGTCCACCTGATTAGATGTTGTATCAACATTTCAACTGATCAAAATAAACTACATGTTATCATTTTCTAACACAGTGTGGTCCACATTAGAACGGACTGCATTACTCCTGACCAACCACACTGGGCTTGATTGTATTACAGTCCCACTCCAACATATGATAACTGCTTCAGCTGGGTTATCAGAGGATAATAGTTCATCTAATTGGGAGGTAATTAGTGTGGGAGTACTCGCTGTGCAGTGTGTGTATGCATGTGTGTGTCCAGGGCTGATTGGAACAAGGTGAAAAATATAAACTACATGTTATCATTTTCTAACACAGTGTGGTCCACATTAGAACAGCGGACTGCATTACTCCTGACCAACCACACTATTATTAACCTTGTTCCTCCACTCCAAACATATGATAGCTACTTCGCTGGGTTATCACTGTAGGACAGTTAGCATTTGCCTATATTGCCTAATGGGCCAGGTGGCTCTGGTTATTGATTTGGTTTTCCTATCCTGATGTCTGTTTTTGTTTTTTACTGGGTATGGGTCAGGGACATCGTTGATACGTTGTCGATAGTTAACAAATAGGGAAATGATGATGACCCTTATAAGTAAATCTCACCCCTGCGAACCAATGGAGGGGTTGCAGTTAAAGCACCAGAGCCATCTGCTCCGTCTGTAGTCACTGTAGGACAGTTAGCCCACGTCATTCCGCCCCATAAATATGGCCGCCAGTCATTTTAAAATCATAGTAAAACCTCTAACGTTTAACCCAAATATCAAAGTGCTGCTGGGTATGGAGTCCAGGGACATCGTTGATAAATGGTTAACAGAAGTGTAAATGTTTAAAATGAGAGGTAAAATCCAGATGTTCACAAAGTTTTTTTGTCACAGAAAGTTTATTCTTTATGCAAAATATATCATAGACCTAAAATTCTGTTTAAAATTGTGGTTTGGTGAAGGCGGGGCTTTTGAGACCTTTAGGAAGAGGGCAGTATATTGAGTGTTAAGACAACAGGAAGGTAAACACCAAAAGTGCTCCATCCATCTATTGTTTATTCCACTCACCCCTTACAGCAGGGGTGGGCCACTGATATCAAGTCAAAATAAATCTATATAATCTTGACTGATATTTTATTGTTTATTCCACTCAACAGTGTCTCTAAATCTCTTTCATGAAGCATTGGAACATTTTATCAAGTATTACTCAAGACTTTATTTAAAATATGGCAGCAGTAAAATCTTTGAGCTTTAAAAATTTGGGAACACTCATCATTTCATTAATTTAAAAATAGCTTTGTTGGCTTAGCTTTTGGCTAAATTTGCTTGAATTCTGTGTCAATTTTGTTTAATTATGTATAATAACTTTTATTTGTCATGTAATATATGAATATTGGTATTCTAATTTTAGGATTTATTAATATTCTCTAATGGTATTTAGCCAACATCCTTTTTCCCCTGGAGAATTTCCGAAAATTTGTAACAATGCGGCCCTCAGGCTGGCAAAAACGGCCTTATGTGTCCCTCTTGGTAATGAAAGTTGCCTACCCCTGCCTTACAGGGTCACAAGGGGCTAGAGCCTGGTGACTCTCCAGCCAACCACAGGGCAATGTAGAGAGACAGACAATCATTCAAACTCTCACTCACCACTAAGGGCAATTTGGAGTCACCAATCAACCTCATGCATGTGGTTTTGATCTGTGGGAGGAAGCAGGAATGCCATGAGAGAGCCCAACATGCAAACTCCACACAGAAAGGCCCTGACCAACCCTGGGACCCAACCAGCTGTCAGAAACGTGCACCAGCTGCTGCACCACTGTGCCACCCAACCAAAATACTGTTTTATTTAAATATTTTTCTCCCATTTAAGCTAAGAAGGAAGAGTAAGTTACAGAGGGCTGCAAATATTTTGCATTGATGTTAAAAACTGAATTTAAACAACATTTTGTGCCCTTTTCAATAAGAGGATAGACCGTTGTTTTGAAATGGCTAAAAAGAGAAGTAAAAAGGCCTGTTGTGTTCATTTGCCCAGCGGTAGTAAACTAGGACTCTGAATATTTCTCCTCACTCTCCTCTGAGGCATAATAGAGGGTCTGACACCGCAGTATGTCATCCAGAGCTCGCTGACACCAGGTCTCCACGCGGGGGAGAAACCCTGGACAGAGGCCCCCTCTGGTGGGCCGCGGGGCAGCGAGGACTCCCCTGAGGACAGCGGAGGGATGAAGCCTTTAATGTTCCGCAAATCTGTTAAAGGCACATCCATCATGGAGACCTCGGCCGGCCAACCAAGAGGCCACAGCACACGTCACGTTCACCTCACCTTTTTCAGATAAATTCTCCCCTTTTCCTGTTTTCTCCTTCTAAAACGAGGAAAGCCATGGCGGTTGTTTCCACAGATCCCACATTCATAAAACCTTAAACCTCTCTGGGCCTTTTTTTGGGGGTCATGAAGACAGTTGAAGTGGGAAGTTCATTAAGGTAGGCTATCCCTGTTAACACACAAACACAGAAATGTACAAATGCACTGTTAATTAATAACCTTTCAATTACGTCAGTGATATGACTTTTTTGGTGTAATGCTCGATGCATAAGCACTTTTTTCCACATCTATCCCAACCACAAGTTTGACTGCTGTTATGGTGTAACTTGTGGCCATGTTAACTGATGTTATGAAAAGGTAGGGTCTGCAGAATTTTCCTTAAAAAAATAAAACATCAACTTTTTCAGGAAAAATTCTGCTCAATCGTCTCCTTTGGGTCTCTATTAATGTGTGATGGCGTCTTTGTTTACCCCAGCCCCCTCCTCAGCCTGTATTTTGATGTTTTGTTTTCCTCTGCATGATTTTTGGGTGGAGAGGAGACAGGGATACACCAGCCAATCGCAGTATGCCCAGTGCATAAGTGACTTTTAGTGTTAGAAAATGTACTAACAAGACGCAGAAGCAAAATGCTAAGCGAACAAAGCTCAGGCTAAAACCAGAGTGAACATAGGGTTGGCTTTCACCTGTGCTTCTGAACTCTGAAGGACCATCTAGAGATGAAAAATTTCAGACAGAGATGCGAGAAATGGATGAAAATGCTGTAGTGTGCATGCCAGTTCAGTAGGTAGGATTGTACAGAAACAGCGCTGCTACAACACATCTACGTAGAAGAAAAACTTTTCACAAACAACAATGGAGAGTGGACGCACCAAGGTGCAGGAGTTCCTTGTCTGGACAACAAATCTAACAACCCGAGCATGGTAAGCAGCACACATTTGACTTGGTCGACTGCTGAAGCTGTTGCTGTTCTTGGTATGTAGCTTTCAATCCAAGCAAATCGGATCTTCTTGATCAAATCCTATTAACCAAAAAGTTCTTGATAACTCTTATTTGTCTCAACATCTAATGTAACAAAGAAAACCGCAGACACTAGTAGCCATGGGTCACCAGATAACACGGTCACTGGTAAAACAATAACACCAGGTCTCATCCAAAATTTCAGCAGCTTTTCTAACTTAAGAGTGTTTTAAAGTGTAATTGTGAAGGACAATATGTCTTTGCATATCAGTAACACCACAAAACAGCAACAACTTGGCAACATCCCCTGAATCTGGTAAACAACTGTTATAGTGTTGCATATTGTGACTTTATCCTGGGAGAGGCTGGCACAGAGATGTTTAAGGCCCTGAAATGCTAATTTCCCTGTCTACACAAAGACATCTTACATGTTTTGTTTTTTTAAATCATCATCTTGACATAAGTTTTTAGAAGGTGACCTACAATTAATATTTACATGTGGACAGAGGGCCAAAAGCCTCTGTGTGGACATTGCCTCTGGAAACAACAACATGAAGCTACTGGAAAATGTTTCTAATGCTGTTTTTTGTGGTGCAGTGTAATTTTGATAGCACCTTTTATTTAGTTGTAGTTTAGAGGTGCCTACACACCGAACGCGATTTGAGCGTCCTGGCCGATCACTCTCCATGCACAGTTAATGTACAGCCGCCATGGGACGGGATTAACCCTCTCGCCATGCGACCGCCATGTTCAAGGTGATCAATTTGCTCATCGTCAAAGTTGAAAAAAGTGGATCTTTGCAGGCAATGTCGTGTGTTGTTGTGAGGCAACTGCCAATCAGCGGTGTGTGCTTATGTGATGGTACCCGTGACAGGCAGTTTTTTATTCGGACTACAGGGTAGTCATAGATTGCTATGTCCGTGTGGGAAACATTAATCTGTGAGTACACCGTCTAGACAGACAGCAGAAAACTCACAGCTGCAGTGTTTTGTGTTGGGTAAGTTTCTGTTGGTGAATTTAAGACTTTGATAAGGGACCAGAAAAGAGCTAGCCTTGGACAATGTGACTGTTTCAATTCTTGACTGCTTCTCATTTTGTTTTGAATTGGTGTTTCCAGAACGGCTTGGTTTCGATGTGCTGATGTCTGAATGTATTTGTTTTTATTGTGTAACTGTCTGCTGCTGCCATGCCAGGTCCCTCTTGAAAAAGAGATTTTAAATCTCAATGAGGCTTTAATCTGGTTAAAAAAAGGATTTAATGATAAAAATTTAGTGACAAGGGTACAGTTACGAAAATGTTGACGAATCTTATTACATGATATATGATCACAGTGAAAGTTGCAGCAACGGGCTGACAGTGACCAAAATGCAATGCGACTTCAGTGGGCAATGCAATTACGGTCGCAGAGTTGCATTCGGTGAGAGCGCAGCTTTAGTCTTTTGCCTAAAATATCTTTTAGTTTTGATTTAGCCATCTAAATTGTTTTAATTAGTAATTTTAAATTAGTTGAGTTTAAGTTGATGAAATTTCACAACATTTTAGTTGACAGAATTTACTGTAAATAGATTTATACAACCAAAAATATGTGTAAAGTGTAAGAGATTTTTATGTTTCCTTGAATTGCTGAAGTCATGTTATACACTTGGATACAATGAAACACCTAATAACCCTTTTTTTAATGCTAGTCAAGTTTTAATCCATACATTAACAGAAACAAGATTAACTTTTATGTGAGATGCAGTCACCTTGATTTAGGCTACCTGGCAGAGCATCTCAGTTACAATACCAGAACTGACAACAAACAGTGAACCTGCTCTGAGCAGCTTTGTTTACACAACCAAAATAGCTGTGATTGGGTATATTCCTAACTTGTCTCTACTTTATACATGACAAAATTAGGTCTGATGGATAAAGTCTCTGTCAAACATTTTCAACTAGTTTTTATGTTGAGGAAAATGTAAGTAAATTTAGTTTAAGTTGTTGTCCATGTGCTCTTGTTTTAATTAGATAACGTCTAGTTTTTTGTCAGAGGAAAACAACGTTGTTGATAAAAAATGATGATAAAAATCATTAGTCAATGAAATTAACACTGATGTGGTGACATCACAGACCATCCCTTTTGGCCTCATTGTCAAAATATGGACTGTGTTTTTAAATCTGAAAGTAATGGTTTGGAGCTTTAGTAACTCATAAAAGGTAACAATTACTGATCTTGTGAAAATTCACTGCCTTTCTGTCAGGTTCAAATTTTGGCTCTGCTTATGTCCACACACACATATCCACACAATGGAAGTAAAGCGCACATACACAAAGACGGCAAGGATTTATTTCCAGTCAAATGGGATGAATTGCTGCAGGAGACAAGAGAAAAGGACGAAATAGAAGAAATTTGCTTCAATCTTTATGCATTCAGACACAAAATAAGTCCCCGGTCCTCAGGACGCAGCCCACTGCCTTTTTATATTTTGACGTCACAGAAATGCAATTCTCAATCCACCCCGTTCTGCTTTAGCACTCCCAATGGTCGACCGCAATATATCTCTTACCCATACACACACAAACACTCCCATACACACACACATAAGGCAAGAGGCAGTAATATATCTCTGGGAGAGTTTAAGTGCACCACCACCAACATTTGCATTTCTGTGGAACGAGTGCATCTGATTTATAGGAGCGCAGGCCTGAAGCATCTTGGGAAATGAGGCGGGTGGATGGAAACTACGTTTCCCAGAGGCGGGACGTTTTGGCCATGTCAGCAGCAGGCGTTTCAGAGATGTTGTTTTGCAGTGCTGGTAAATTTCCAAAACAAGGGAGAGGGAAAAGGAAAAATGAATAAGCAGCAAAACAAGTTTTTGTGCGAGCATGAATTTTCAAGAGGTAGGATTTGTTCTTTTCTTCCCACGAAGGCGAAGTTCAAGCAGAGGGAGGCCGAGCTGCTTTCCTTAAGCAGAATGATTTGTTCTTCAGAGCATCAAAGCTGCTTCCCAATGAACAAATTAAGTTGTTTTGTGAAGAGTCTGGAAAGAACAGAGCAAGGAGTAAAAAGAGGAGAGGCGAACTAAAGCAATATTGAAATGGTATAAAAGTGGGAACAGAGAGTGGGAAATAATGAGAAAAGAGAGGCCCAGGAGGAAACCACAGTGAGATAATACAGAGTGGTGAGCCGACACAGAAACAACAAACCTTTTTTGTCATGCTATCATTACGCCGCCTGTTTTCCTGTTCTCCGCTCAGTAAATAAGAAAAGGGGATGAGTGGGGGAACAAAGAGGCTCTGCACGGAGGAAATTACAGACCTGATGGATTTAACCCAGTTTGAGGACTGAGAGGGAACGAGAGATGGGACAGAAAAGTGAAAACTAAAGGGGGACAGCCAAATTAGTGGACATAAGCGGATAGAGGGATGAGGAGAGGAGCAGTGACAAGAAGGAGAGAGAGAAGGAGAGAGAGAATCCCCATCAAGTTGCTCTCTGTATTATCTATCAAGTGTGACTTGTAAATTTCCTGTGTGCGCTGCGAGCTGATTTATCCGCAGTCAGACGGGTAATTCTGCCTCCCCGGGGACCGTGCGCCCCGCCGTTCCTCCCACCACACCTCCTGACTGCTGCAACAGTCCACATCCACGGCTCGGTGCTGCTGCGTGTGGACGGCTTAACTCACATAATCCGAAGTATCAAATCTTTTTTTGTGACTCATCAGCTTTCATTATGCATGTGTTGGCTCTCTCTGTGGTGTTACACAAGAGACATGAAGACTTGAAAGCTTTAATTAATAACATCCATCTTTTTACTGCTATCTTTGGTCTACCTGGATACGTGTTGTAATAATGCATGTAGAACCTCCAACAGTTTGATATAGTTTTAAGGACAACCTGGGCTACCAGAATTTGAAAGAAACCCAAGTTACTTGTGCCATGCTGAATAAATAATTTCTCAGTGAAGAGACCCCGGACCCAAATGCTATCTACACTACCACATGGCCTCTTACCGGTCCTCCAAGTCAACTGTAGGGATGTAGAGCTGAAACGATTCCTCGAATAATCTCGACTATTCGATTACAAAATATCCTCGAGGCAAATTGTGTGCCTCGAAGCTTCGTTTAATATAATTATACATATAAAATATAAATCTGGACTACTACACAGTGCACCGTGTTTGACATGGATGGTCATTTCTGTGGCACAACGCACCTGCTACCTCCGCTGCTGCGCGGCTTGTAAAATCATGAAGGAAGAGAAAAGAGAAGGACAGAAAGGAGAGAGTCCACAGAAGAAATGGCAAAGAGTGTCCCAAGTGTGTGGTCACTACAAGAAGGGACGAAAAGAAAACACAGTGCAGTGTGTCTGATGTCAAACGGAATTAGCTTAGCACGTAGCTTAGCATGATAGCACGTCGTCACTGCTGCAGCACGTCAACAGCAAACATCCGGTCAGTGCGCCGTCAAGTCAGAGCGGACTCAACAGGATGACGCTCATGATACATCAACAGAAGCAGATAATGAGATCAATAACTGAGATATGGGCTAGTAAATAACCTACTTTGATTATGGCTCCGTATAAAGGCTGGTTCAGAACGTAAATCAGTGTGGAGGCT
The DNA here is from genome assembly GCA_036419115.1 of Scarus forsteni. Taxonomy (NCBI): domain Eukaryota; kingdom Metazoa; phylum Chordata; class Actinopteri; order Labriformes; family Labridae; genus Scarus; species Scarus forsteni. Next base: position 4,796,221 of record JAZDUH010000414.1, read on the forward strand.
ACTTGCCCCGAATCATGTGTATTTTGTTCACATACTTTTCACATCCAATAACTTTACATTTAATTTGATTGCAGAGAGTAGAACAGAAACACTGACAGTGAGTAGAGGAAGCAGGTGTAGGGAATGCTTTCATATGTTATAGAAATGTACTTTAGCTAGTTAAATTATCTTAGTATCTAAGTGTGATATTATTTGGTCCTAGAAATAAAGTAAGCAAAATAAGATCATCAATATGGTACTGTAGTAAAGGCAATAATTTAGCAAAAAGAGACAAGCATGAATACAAATAAAATAAATATATTAAACTTGAAAAAAATACTGAAAAAAGCAAGATATGGCCCAGAGTTAAAATAAAAGTATAGATTTTGATTTTGAGATCCCATTTATGCTCAGAATGTTCAAAATAAAAAAAAGAAATTGTTAATTTCAGTGACCTGGCTTTTCTGTTTTGTGTGTTACTAATAATAATAATGAGTAGTGATTCAATGTAAAAAAAAAAAAAAATAGCAGTTAGCGCAATGTAACTGTTATCTGATTAATCGACAAAAATTTGACTGAGTAATCGATTACCAAAAGAATCGATAGCTGCAGCTCTGTAGGGATGTAACGGTTGCTGATAAATTGATTCTACCAGAACTATGTGTCTGCTTCTTGGCAAAACAGCAGCAGTCCCTCAGCTGCAGACACACAATGTTTGGCCTCTGAAAGTGAAAGTAAGTTATAAAAGAAGTTTACAAGGATGCTGAGAGGAAGTAAGTTGAAGATGGTCACCCTGTATGCTGAAAATGCAGAAAAAGTCTCTGGGAAGGGTGTGGCGAGGCAGGGAAGAACCACAAAGCACCAGGAACACCTCAAGCACAACACCCCCACTGTGGCAGCAGAGGGGAGCGTTCTGGCTGGATTGTTGAGAAAGACCTCAGCAAGGAACCAGAGAGGTGAAGAGGGTCAGGTTCTGACTGCTGCAAATTGTTCTTAAACTCTTAAAACTTTGTTAAATTATTTTAGTGTGCATAAAACTACTCTTTGAACAGTATGAGCACATTGAAACAATACCGTGATAATAATAACAGTGATAACTTGGTCAAAACAACCATGATATGAAATGGTCAAACCGTTACATCCCTCCTCCACCGTATAGACTGATAAGCAGCTAACAGCAGGTGTTTCATCCATTTATCTCCCACAACACCTCAAAGAGGCTGGCCAGTAAACTCTGGCTTACCAGAGCCAAACCAATCCATGCTAACTGACCACTATGTTGGTCAAAATTCCTGCTTAATGTTATCCACACTAACACATGGCCATAAGAGTCTGAGCAGCATGCCACCTTCAACAGACCCAGGCTCTGTACATGCAAGATCCAAGCTGATAATACCCTCCTTGGTGCATAATCAACCCACTTATCAGCAGCTACTGACATCCAACATTATTTATCATGTTTATGCTGCGATAGAATTGTTTTTATTTACATCAGCCGAGGACGTTATGTCTTTGCCAGTGTATGTTCTCCCATTTGCTTGTTTGTTTGTTAGCAAGATTTCACAAAAAACAACTGGACAGATTTTGCTGAAATTTTCTGGAGATGTTGGTCATGGTCAAATTTAGATAAAATTAAATTTTGGTGGTTATATGTACAGTACAGGCCGAAAGTTTGGACACACCTTCTCATTCGATGTGTTTTCTTTATTTTCATCATTATTTACATTGTAGATTCTCAATGAAGGTATCAAAACTATGAATGAACATGTGTGGAATTATGTACTTAACAAAAAAGTGTGAAATAAATGAAAACATTTTAGTTTCTTCAAAGTATCCACCCTTTGCTCTGATTAATGCTTTGCAGACTCTTGGCATTCTCTTTATGAGCTTCAAGAGGTAGTCACCTGAAATGGTTTTCACTTCTCAGGTGTGCCTTTCCAGGGTTAATTAATGGAATTTCTTGCCTTTCTAATGGGGTTGGGACCATCATTTGTGTTGTTCAGAAGTCAGGCTGATGCACAGCCGACAGCCCTTTTAGGCACTTTTAAAATTAATATTATGGCAAGAACCAATCAGCTGAGTTACGAGAAACAAGTGGTCATTGTTACTTCAGTGGGACTCTACAATGTAATTAGTGATAAAAATAAAGAAAACATATTGAATGAGAAGGTGTGTCCAAACTTTTGGCCTGTACTGCATATTTATCTGAATGCCAAAAATTCCCCAACTTTAAAAAAAAATCCCATAAGTTTACATTAGGCAGAATTTTAAAAATTCTGCCTAATTTGCCATTTTCTAATGGATTTGCTTCTGATTTTACAGGATAAAATGGGGTCTATGTCTCTATCATCAGGGTGTATTTCATCTGGATCCAATCCAGAGTGACGGCACATTGTGCTGAGTTTGTTCAGGATCCTGGCACTATTCTGGATCTGGTGATTCAGAATATTGTTTTTTTACAGGAGTTGTGGAAAAGCCACTGCCAGAACTGAGCTTTTTGTTGGAGGTCTGTACACTCTGAGCTCTTTTCTAGTTATCCATACTTTAATTTATTTCTTTCATTAGTCTTATCGAAATGAATTTCTTAATGTTCTTTCTTTTTTTGCTTGTCTCTATTCAAATGTACACAAATCAATACAGCAAACCTCTGAGAATTAATGGACTTTTCTGCTTCTGATTTTAATTAGGAAATCACTAATTACAGATTCATCACTCTGGATCCACATTTATGATACTATAGAAAAACACCAAAACTGCACTCGATGGTTGGCTTAAAAACTTCATAGACATTTGATTCGATCTGCAACCCTCCATAGATAGATGCCAGACTGAGCCAAACAGCTGTCTACATACAGACTTCTAGTTCCAGAGTGTTGCGATTAAATAAAATAAGGAGTGTTCCCTTTTAGTTCATAGTTCATAGTTCATACTTCATAGTTCATAGTTCATTTTATTAATTTGTCCCTTTTAGGGGAGTTGAGGGAGTTAAAGAGAGAATGACATAATTAGAGCTCTCAGCAAATCCACCCTTTTGAATAATTTTGACTCTAGATCAACCAATTACCTATCAGCTATTGGTTATTGGTTGGTTATTTGTTTGCTCAATGTCTGGGTCAGTTTTGACTCTGACGAAGACACATTGGTGTTGAAGTGTTGCTCTGTTTGCAATATTAAAGGCAGAAAATCAATCAGTGTTTTCAAGTCTCCTGAAGTTTACTGCCCTTGAACTGAGGGGGCCCAGGGTCAGCTGCTCTCTGCAGGACGATGCAGTGACACTTCATGTTACATTAGACCTGATGGACGCAGCACGCCTTCAAGTAAGCTCTCAACTACAGAAAGGCAAGGCCATTTATCAAAATCTAGACTAAACAGACTATCTCTGATATTACTGTCAGCAGCTTTAAACATTTGTTTAAATGTTGGAAATATGTTTTATCTCTGTTTTTAACAATGCCATTAGGAAAGTCCATAATTACATCAAGTGTAATCCACTGCTTTTGGTATCAGCTAATTTGAAGAGCAAAGCTTTTGTAATCAAGCTAAAGTCACAGTCACACATTTCCGTCTCGCATGGCAATTGTGCATGACAATACAAGATTGGCAAGGCTGGTTTGATCGGTATGATACGTGAAGAAATCAATTGTCTCCCCTGAACACACCCCACCATCAGCAATGCTTCTACAGAACTTGTACAGTGCTTCAGGAGCATTCCTCTCGCTTCAATTAAGTCAATACCATAATACAACGAGGATTCCAAGAATTTCCATCCTGCTGACATGACATCAGCCCTGTTTGAGCCCAGTTTGCGTCTATTAAGCCCCGATTGAGCCCTGTCACTTGTATTTTTGTTGCATTGACTGCACTTAGATACATAAGAACAATACTGTGAAATCACCTTGAACGAGACACAGTGGGGACAAAATCGGATACGTCCTTGTCAGTCCTCCTCAGAAAGATTTCTAGATTCAACCACAATTAGCCTGAGTGAGCCCCATACGTGCCACGCTAATACTGTTCACCTTAGGACTGCATTAGGCTTCCACCCCGCAATTCTGAGACGATGATTCTCTGCAACAGTTTTGAACAGTTCAAAACAATCGGGACCCTTCAAGTAGCGCATACACCAAAGCACTTTTCATCGGGATTATGACACACAATCACAATCAATCGTGCAAAATCACCATGAGAAACAGGAATGTGTGACTTTGGCTTAAGCTGTCAACCACCTCACCATATTGAGCAATCAGACTTGTGCTTTGGTATGCACACTTTAGGCCTTTAAAACATGATTAAACCCTGGGATTTGTATCCTGGTCCTGGCATCATCTTTGCCTTTTTGAACAGGAAGAAGCAACGGTGACTGAAACAGAGCACATAGTACTATGCTTATACTTTATTTTACAACAAAGAAGCAAGATTTTTAGTTCATACCTCGAAACATGTAAAGGTAAGAACGAAAAACCTTGCTTGTCTGTTAAAAAAAGAAAGTATACGCATATTATGTACGTAGACAAAATGAAGGTTTGATAACAGCTGATGAACAGTGAGCAGCAGTTGCTTGTATACCACATTCCTTACAAAGAGAAGAGGATAGAAATAAGCAGAAAAAGGAACAAGACCTGTTGGATCAGAGACACACATGAGTAAGAAAATTTACTTCTCTTATCTCAGCATGTTGAATTAAAAATATGGTTTGTCTTCAGCTGCTGCTCGATGTCTTCATGCCTATTGGTTTCTATTTAAACCCCAGCAGCCGGCTTGGTTGATGCCATTTTATAAATAGAATCCTGATCTGATAAAACTGCTTCTGAAGCTGTTAGCATCTATGCTAATTTCTGTACTAGCAGGCCGTTTGGGCTGACATTACAGACAGTGAATCAGGCTGATCCATCTGCACTGCAAGGTTAACACATGAACACTTCTGAATAAATTCAAGACTACACAGACTAAATGATACATTGTCCACAGCTACACTTTTTTACTTTCATTTGAATTCCCTGATGATTTGTAGTTCAAGCTATCACATGCTTTCATAGCCTGCACCACTGTCACAGCAGCGGGAGTTATTAAGGGTCAGGGTCTCTTGTTCTAGGACTCATCAATATGTGACACAAGACCAGGGCTCAAACCCCCGTCTTTTCATTTAATGGTGGAGCCCTCTTCCAGTTTAATCTCCCTTCATGCCACCAACCACTCGGTAGCATGCAGATGTATAAATCAGGGTTAAAACTGGGGACTTGTGTAAAACATTGCATGGCTCTGATATCGTAAATATAATCAGATCACGGGGAAACATACAGAGCCATATTAATCTTTCCTTACAGTCTACAGCAGTGTGAGCAGCAGATATTGCTGCAGTACAGAATGCTCCTCGCCAGCCAATGACATTTAGACTTACTACCTAAAGTGTTTTAGGGAGGAGGTTAATTGTACAGTACACCGCTCTGCACAGGAAACACTTGTACTGCTTTGGATGAAAAATAAAGCCAGAGTAGAAGCAAAGAGTCCACAGCCTGTGCAATAAATAAGCCTACAGAGAGACCTTGGGAATAAAACATAATCTTTATCAGTTTAATGCATTTTCTGCAACAATTCAACATATATCCACAGACTAACTGTGGGTAGAAAGACACAGACACAGCATGTGGAAAAGACAAATCCATCCCCGTCGCTCCTTTATCCATCTTCAGTTGGAGTCTTTGGGGGGGATCAATGCACATCAAGAGCAGGGAGGCTGTGATCACTCCATGTTGAGCGATCTCCAAAACCTCCAGCTATTTTAACATTTAATCAAGCTGACGTTGGAGCGCTCCGTCTTACCGTCTGCAGGGCCACACCGCCCAACAAAGTCAAACTCTGCAGCTACATCTCATGAAAGAAACATGGCCGCCTGTCAGGCCCCCACGGCACCCCCGCGTTCGGTGTAGGCCCTCATCTGCGAATCGGCTCACACTCAGAGCCGGAGAGGAGCCATTCCTCGTCGGTGTCAGCTCACCTAAGTAACCTGGCTCTGACCCCTGTCAATAAAACCTCTCCGTCCATCTCTCTCCGTCTCTCTCTGCATGCTGCGCTCACTCCATGGCCTGTGGTAATACTTCCTCTGTTTGCCTCAGCCGGCCGCACAGTGAATCATTGGACTCAATGAGTGAGATCATATATTTTACAAGACGCAGCACAGCCTGATACACACCCTGAACAAAAAGCTTCAGTGTTTCTCAGGAATCATTTACTCTGGACCACGGTACGTGATGTTTCCTTCTGATTCTGCTCTGAGCCTGAACAGCCTGAGAAAATAATCACGAAGGTGGAAGGGGAGTTAAAATGAAATATTATTTTACAGGACCAAGTAATGGATATGTGAATGATTTAAGAATGAACAAAATCAGGTATATAAGGACCAAATTTAAGCTTATGAATTACCCATCACAGCTTGAGGCCTTTAACTGATAGATTCTTTGTCAAAGAGCATATGAACATTTTATAGTTAAGTTAGTGCGTTTCTATAAGAGTCTCTCCAGGAAACTCGGATTTCATAATCCCAACGATCTTCACAAATTCTGCATGGCCTCGCAGTTTTGTCCAGTCCCTGCAGCTTCGATCTTGCTTTTACCCTCCTTGACTCGAGCATCAACATCAACACAAGATTTCAAACTAACATTCTCACTTACAAAAAACAAATGGTAAATGGACTTGAGATTTTATTGCACTTTTCTAGTCTTTGATGACTCAAAGCAGCTTTACACCACAAGTCACATCTACCCATTCACACCCATTCACTCTCACATTCACTTACTAATGACTGTAGTATCTATGTCAGTTGTCCATCAGTATCAGCTAGCACATGAACACCTTTCATGCCCATTTTACAAGTCCAAGTAGCAACTTGGAGTTTAGTGTCTTGCCTTGAACCTGCAACCCTCAGGATTACCGACCAAGTGTGTCACACTCTGACCACAAGTGAGGGTAGTAGGTCAAAAGGCTGACTGACTGGAAAAGCGGTGAAGCTTGACCTCAAAATGTAGAAAAAAAATGCAGAATCAAATTCTTTGGATGAAAAGATGAAGAATTGTATTGCTCTTCAAATACACATCACGTACACAAGAGCAAATGCAGCAAACTATGCAACAGAAAAAATATTTACAAAATAATCAACAGGTCTACTTAGTATCACAGCCCTTCTCTGACTGCCTGGGCAGTGGAGATCCCTTCCATTTTAAAGGCTAAGCCCCTCCTATTGGACCATACCATTTCAAGTGAAATCAATTAAGTAATCAAACACAGGTTATTTCCACCTAAACACCATTACAACCTCTATGTATAATTACCACACATTATAAGCATTCCTATAATCCTCAAGCCCGAAATGACTTTTCAACTAGTTTTACACTTCCATCAGTTGGTATGGTGCAATAAAATGGACTGAGCATGCTCCCTACTTGTTACTCAGGCACTATTAAAGGTAGCCTGAAACTATACTCGGGTCCTTTAACACTGCCCAGCACCAGGAAGCACTGTGGTAAGAAAAGAAACAGACACAAATTCACGATAATCAATCTTCAGACTCAAAATCGCCACATTGTGTGTTTGTGTTTCTATGAAACTTAATGAGGAACAAATAGCACCGGCAAGTTATTAAGATTTTAAATGCAGTTTAGTGTGTGCACCCACCAAACTAGCAGTAGCATGCTACCTGGCTAACGTGGTCTGTGAAATTAGTGATGGTGTAGTGTGCTTGTGTGGTGTTTTACCAGTGGCAGGGGCAACTGCCACAAAGCGCACTACCAGACGACATCACTGATGCCCCATGTTCCAGGCCAAACACCATAGTTACTTGAGTGTTCAGTTGCGGCTGCAGGAACTGGTGTTAAGCATCTTTATAACCTGGTTCAAAAACAGCTTCAGTCTTAAGATAATAGAAATTAAATTGTGTCAGAAAGTAATCATTTAATCCATGCATCATGATGGGGACTTCATGATGCTGAATTAATGCAGGGACAGCATAATTGTTGAATCTTGTAGAGGTTGCTGCTATAATAGACATTTTTACTACTACTGCTACTACTACTAACATTAAAAAAAGTCAGTAATAATACAGTAATTATAAATGAATGATAAAAATAAATTATTAAAATATGGTTTGAGACAATATTTAAAAGTGGGTAAGTTGGGGGATATTCTCCCAACTTACCCACTCCACAAACTCCACAACAGAGAAGGCTCAATCACGTTAAGTTTTTAGCCTCATTGCCTTAGAGACAAGAAGAAGAAGCTCTGCAGACCTCAATGATCTTGACGGGATGTAGACTATTAAAGGGACTGTGAGGAGAATCTATTACCGGCAACATAAAAGACTCTGCTACCCATGAGCATGCGCGGTGACTGTCGTAATGCTGCATTCCAGTCACCTCGGAACTGGGAGTGACATCATCTCAGAGTTATCAGCGTTCCAGTTGAAGTCTGAAAAAAAACATGCTGATCTACCAGGCTATTGTTAGCTGTTGTTAGCATGCCTGTGTTGTTGTTCACAAATATCACACGAAGAATGTGATTGTCACTATGGCAGCATTTTTGTAAATATAAGTCTAACAATACTATGTATACAGCTGATCTAGAGCGACACACCTCAGTCAGAAGTGCAAATAAATTGATTATTACAGGAGCTAAATAACTGTCCACACTGGGGGCATCCATCTTCGATCGTCAACTCGGGGGTGACGAAGTTTCACCGAGTTCCCAGGAGGAAATTCCGACTTCGGGGGACGTTCCAGTTCCAGTTTCCTACTTGGAACTCAAAATTCCTACTTCTGACTACAACTGGAACGCACCACAAGACATGTGGAATCCAAAGCGTGTATTTGTACAATAAAATCTTAAAAATGTATTCCAAAATAAATGGGAGGCCAATGATGATAGGCCAGGAGCGGGTAGAAGCACTGCAGTACTAGAACATGACTAGTTGTATTTTCACTTTGTTTCTAATTTGAAAAAGCATATGACGTTCTTGTCTCTTTCTTTTTGACTTCTTGTCAGCCATCTCAAGTCATTTAAAGTCTTAATACCTCTAACTTTGGACCATTTTACGAAACTATCCTTTCAGGACAAACTTGATGTTGGCCGAGTCTAAACGGAGCAGCTGGACAGTTGACAGCTGGATGAACTGAGACGCTTTGGAAAAATCACATTCAACAATAGAAAACTGTGTGAGTGTGTGTTTGTGTGTTTGTTGAGGCCTCCCCCCTCAGCTGAGGAGTTTATGTGGTCATGTTAAACCGACTGTACAATACTCCGGGCCGACACAAACCACAGGTTGTGTATTCCCTGTAGTTCACCTCAGCATCAGCAGCCTGCTCCTGTTTGGCACCGACTCACAGGCGCAATATGTGGCCAGTCTGTCTGCATCAGGGACAGGTGTGTTTGTGTGTGTGTATGTGTGTGTGTGTGTTTGTATTTGCAACACTGCATGTTCTGTACGAGGTGTGTGTTTGTGTGTGTGTGTTTCAGCCTGGCACCATTCACAGCCCTGATGCCCACTGGCATCAGCGCAGCACCCCGTTGCAGTTGTTGAAGAGAAAGGGAACAGCTGGCACTGCTGGGATGGGACGGAGGACCGAGAGAGCACGAGCAGGCGAGTGAGGCTGAGACTCTGTGTGCGAGTGTGAGAGAGAGCAGAGAGAGGGGCTGTAGACGTGATATAAGGAGGTTTAGAGGTTGTCTAAAGGTGCCATGTTAGCAGCCTTCTTTTAGACGCTGAGAACATTTAATGAATGCCTTCTGTGTAAGTAAAAATGAATGACATTATAATCCAGCCTTTCATGCCAGCTGTAGGAAGCATGATATGTCATCTTTAAGATATATTTTCTTGTAGATTTCTTTATAATTATAAAATTATAGTTGCTTAATTACTAGATTTTTATTTTGTCCTTCAGACCATCAGACTGTACAACTCTTCAATAGAGAGGGAAGGAGTATAAGGAAGACAGAGGACAGGAAGGAGCAGTAGGCATCTATTTTTTAAATTATTTTTTTTACATTTATATTTATTTTGTATTTATAACTGTATCTATTATATTGTAATATATAGGATGGTTGAGTAGCTTGAGTCCATGCAATATTTTTTAACACTAATTAATCCATTCAATAAAAACAAAACTTTCCAAGATTTTTTCCTGGGAAAAGCTCTGGGAAAAATATCTCGTTGAGATGATTAAAGATGCTATGAGGAATTTCTAAGTAATTACAAAAAAGTCTCACTTTTGCCTTATCGAAATACACACTTTAAGTTGAGTTTTATAGCATCAAAATAGGTTATGTATAAATGCTATTCCTTAGCTTTGCTGTCCGGTCAAACAGGGCTGGACAGGCCTGGATACTCAACTTCGGGAACAAGATAGTTAAAACTAGAGAAAATTTATATTATTCGGACACGTCTTAGAGCACCGGGCTGTAAGTAGCAATATATAGTCGGCTACAAAACTACGATACTAAGTTTTCCAAAAATTGCTTGTTGTCACACATCAAAAACTACCGCTACGTAACTAGAAAGAGATACATTACCTCATCGCTTTGCATCCTGTAAGTTGTTGGGAAAGAAGTTGTAAAGCAATGCAGAGTTCTGAGGAAGGTCTGAGCTGCATTTATTAGCATCACAACAAACGCACGCTTTGGCTTCAGTCACGTCTTTACGACAGTCGTCCCGCGTGCTCATGGGTAGCAGAGCCTTTATGTTGCTAGAAATAGATTCTACTCATTGCACATTTAATGTATATTTTCTTATAGGTTTCATTGATAATTATATAATAAGTTGCTTATTTTCTAGATTTTTATTTTGTCCTCCAGGTCATCAGACTGTACAACTCTAAATGGTGGGGAAAAAGGAGTATCAGGAAGACAGAGGACAGGAAGGAGCAGTAGCCAGCCAGTAAGCATCTATTTTTTAAATTGATTTTTTACATTTATTTTTAGTTTTTATTTTTAACCATATCTATTAAATTGTTTTTACTTTTTATACTTTTTAATACTCTGTTCTTCTTGCCCTATGTACTATACAATGCTAAAGGAATATTAATTTAATGTCATTATAAATGGTAGTTGGTTTAACATTTTGAAGAGAGGGTGGTTGAGTGGCTTACTGGGAGGCCATACAATATTTTATAACACTAATTAATCCATTCAATAAAAAACTTTTTAAGACTTTTTCCTGGGAAAAGCTCAAGATCTCATGTTATGAGTTGATTAACCTTCTCTAATTATCTCACAGGACTTTTCCTAGCAAGAACTGCTATCCAAATCTGAACATAATGTACATATAATCCATCAAACTTTATACATGAAAACAGAAAATCTAGAATAGACCTTTAATAGAATAGAACTTTATTTGTCATAGCAACAAGTACAACGAAATTGCAGTTTCTTGAGAAACAGAACAAGGATGATGTGGGTATTTTCTACAACAGGTCTGAAAACCTGGAGCAAAAGTGGAGAAAAATCCAGTTTTACTGCCACAAACAAAACTCATGTGTCCCTTGTTATTTATTCTTCACACCTTTGTTGTGTAAATATGCAAACATACTGACCACACACGCTGCAGAGAGACCGCAGAGGTCCATACAATTATTCAGATATATTTTTAACAGCAGTCTCTCCTCTGTTTCCTTAAAGTAGCCCCTATCCTCTCCCCTCTCCCCTCCTTGGTATTTGTTACTAATCAGGGCCGGTAAGGAGAGCAGCAGTGATAGCATCTCGTTATGTGCTGAGGAGTAAATGACTTTCCGCCTGGCGAATATTAAAAACACACAGCACTGTTTCCTGTGAGCCTTATCTCTGCCTGGGACAACACGCAGTTGTCATCTTCTGCAAAACGATCATGAGAATGAGAGCAGATAGCAGCTGTTTGATCCCCCGCTGCGTAACTGCGACAACGCTAAAATTACAGCTCGTAAATGTGTGTGTGTGTGTGTGTGTGTGTGTGTGTGTGTGTTTGCATTTTCTAGTACATGATAATAAGGAGCAGGGAGATTGTTTCAATAAGTACATGCACAAAGGAAGGAGAGTGACAGAGTGGAAAAGTCATCTGTGGACATCTGTCCTCGAAATGAGTTCTGCCTGAAATCATCCTGTTTATTACCAATGTTGCCAGATTTTTCAACTGAAATAAGCAACCAGGTCTGAAAAAACAACAAGCCTAAACCAGCCACTTCCAGCTGTTTTTTCTGATGGTATGTATGTATACATGTTTTGTTTTTGAAAGAGGAATACATTTTAATTTCACAGTGATATTTTGTAATTTGGCTCTTGATGTCTTCATCTTTTTGTTTGGAGGTGGACCATTCTTTTATTCATGCGTTGGTTAAGTGAGGGGCTTCTGGTATTTATAATGCCACACAGTCTAAACTTTGTTTTTGTAACAAAAATAGACATAGTCAGGCTTTTATTTAAGTTTTATGTTAATCATCTACAGCTTTTACTTTGTTGAAAACAGTAATAGCTGCATTCGACATAAATTTAATTCTGGCTATAAGAATTTCTGTTTGCTGTAAACACTATTTCTGCCCCTTTGTGCGGTAAAATTTACATTTGGGTTTAACTGGGACTTCTGAATTGATTTTATATTGGTAGTTGAGTGTGCATCAGATCCCTCCTGGGAATTTGAAGGCACAACAAGACAAAATGATCAACTATACTTTTGGAACAAGGCCGAAAAATGCAACCCTCAGCTGCTAATACCTACAAGCAACCTTTTATAAAAGAAGCCCAAAGTTGCTTATAATAAGCTTACCTGGCAACTATGTTTGTTAGGCAGTAACTTGCGTTGGTCTTTAATACTGTAGCCTTTGAAGGGCGGGTCATCCTTACATTTTTGCCTCAGCCAAGGATGTTAAGTTTTTGACAGGATGTTTGTTTTTGTCTGTCAGCAACATGACAGAAATACTGAATGAATTTGGAGTTTGGTGAGGAGGTGGATTTTCCTTTCACGTTTGTTTGTCTGTTCATCGTGCAAAAGCGGTTGAAGCAGTCGTCGATGTAGCCTTCTAGGTCTTCCAGGTCGATTGCGGTTATATTTGTCGATTGTGGGGGAAAAAAGTTTAAAAAAGAGTATTTTATTTTCTTTATTTTTGTTGAAGATTAGCGTTCCTCCTCAGCAATAGGGCGCCGCCATGTTGAAACATGCACGTGATCTCATCGCTCAGCATCGCTCTTCAGAGTGAATGAATTTACATGAAATTTTACCAGAGGTGGGGTTTGATCCAAGGAAAAAGTCATTAAATTTTGGTGGTGATACGGCTATCGGTTTGAATGCAGAAAATTCCCCAAATTTCAAAAAATCCCATAAGTTAACATTGGGCGGAATAAAAAAATCATATCTATGCCATCTTTTAATGGATTTACTTTCATTTTACAGGATAACACAGGGTCCATGTCTCTATCATCAAGGTAAATTTCAGCTGGGATCTGATCTAGATGATGTCACAAAAAAACATTGAACTATATAATGGGGAATCCCATCAACAACATTTATTCAGTGATTTCAAAACTGAACCCCCAGGGGTACGCAAAGTGATGTAGGGGGTACATTTTGAAACTGGCCTATATTAAAGGTGTTATGGGGAGAATCTATTTCTGGCGACAGAAAGACTCTGCTATGTCTCTGCTACTCTCCCATGAGCACGCGCAGCGACTGTCGTAAAGACGTGACACAAGCCAAAGCCTGTGTTTGTTGTGATGCTAATGAATGCAGCTCGGACCTTCCTCAGAACTCTGCATTGCTTTACAACTTCTTTCTCAACAACTTCCAGGATGCAAAGCGACGAGGTAATGTTTCTCTTTCTAGTTACGTAGCGGTAGTTTTTGATGTTTGACAACAAGCAGTTTTTGGAAAACTTAGTATCGTAGTTTTGTAGCCGGCTATATATCGCTACTTACAGCCCGGTGCTCTAAGACGTGTCCGAATAATCTAAATTTGCTCTAGTTTTAATTGTCTTGTTCCCGAAGTTGAGTATTCAGGCCAGTCCAGCCCTGTCCGACCCGACCAGAAGGCTAAGGAATAGCATTTATAGATAACCTATTTTGATGCCATAAAACTCATCTTAAAGTGTGTATTTCAATCAGGCATATATCTAACCCACCGACGCGAAGCGCCTGGCCACAAGAGTGCTGCGGAGCACTTCGCTCCCATTGTAGTCTATCAGGCAATTTCCACTGCACGCGAAGCACGCGCGCGATCCTGAAGCGCAGGCGCCTAGGCGCGAGATACGCTTCAGGTCTATTTCGGCCGCTTCCAAACCTCGTAAATTCAGAGTCATTAAGAAAGCCCCAGACAGGAAGTCAAACCGAAGTTTCAAAATAAAACATAATGCACAGACTTTTACACGTAATTTTCCTCAATTAATTGTCATTACGTCGAAACCGGAAGCACAAGCTTCAGGCCAGCAGTCGGTCAGAGGGTCCCAGAGACAACACGACACCAAGGACGAAGAAAAGTGAATTGTAGAGGTACAGAAATATATAACACTGCATGAATGACACCATAGTCTTTCTACACGGATATAGGCGAACAGAAGTTGAATAATTCACGAAGCTGTGTGGTTGGGACCAGCAGAGGGTCCTCAGAGAAGTGAAGTGAGGTGTTGCTTATTGCTTTTCTCAGTCTATAACATGTTTTATGAGCGTGTGACATCGCTATTCTCATGAGAGCCGTGGCTCTCGGGGGATCAGCCCTCCCCCTCCGGATTGAGCTCTGCGGCGCACCACGGCGCGCCGCTTCCAGTGGGTTTTGAGATTCGGAGCAAGATCGCGGCGCGGCGCAGCGCTTTCGCGTGCGGTGGAAATTGGGGGTAAAAGTGAGACTATTTTGTAATTACTTAGAAACTCCTCATAGCATCTTTAAGGCTGTCAGTTTTCCTCAAAATCAAACTCGAACGGTTTTCAAACACACACACAAATAGCCAAAGATCTTTGGTTATTTTGCCCCACTCCCCCCCACCTGTCAGGGACAGGACTTCTCTTCTTTACACCTTCAATAAAGACACTGCCAAAATAAACACAATCTCAAGAGGTAGAACTCTTGACGAAGTGCCGCTGCACTTGGCAGTATGACTTGGATGAGGAGAATTTGCAGATTTGATGCTTTGCACGTAACCAACACACAGTCCAGTCTTTGATTTAAAGTTTGCCATCAACAGTGTAGAACCCAAAATGCTACCGACACAGCACCCCTCAGATGATTTAGTGCTGTTAATGTCAGCTCGGAGTGGCACCTCTTTGTTTACTGACGTCAAGAGAGCGGTTTATGTAGTTGGCGGTCAAGCTGTGCTGAGAGCGCCCTCTGTTGAATGAAACTGTCCACTATTCCAGGTGCCCTAAATATTTTAAATTCAATTTTTATTTACTCTTCAGTTGTGGATATTTATTCCCATGTTCGGATGGTCGTTTGAATATCAAATGACAACCCTTGCATACAGTATATCTTCTAGAAATGTAACAAAAATAGTGGTAACTTAATCTGTTTTGTGAGAATAACTAACTTTGAGAGTTTTTATTTGTATGTTATACTTGTTAAATGTGGGAAGTGGCTGCAGGCTTACTGACACATTTCTTGTTCTAGCTGCAGTAAGTGTGTGAGAGTAGGGGGTACAAGGCTAAAGGTCAAATGTCTGAAGGTGTACTGGCAGTGAAATGTTTGGGAGTCACTGCAACAATTCATACAGATTTAAAATATAAAGTGATGTCCCCAAAACTTGCTGTGTTCAGGATTACAGCCTCCATGCATGTGCTGAGTTTGGTCCGAATTCAGGAGCTATTCTGGATCTGGTGATTTAAAATTGTACCTTTTACACGGACAAATGATACAACAGTGCATCTATTGTTCATTTACACACCGTATCAAACATACACACCTGATGCATTTAAGTCCATGAAGGTCTGGTGCTCAGGCTTTAGGTTGTAAACTGGGACCATTCACTGTTTAACATGATGTCCATCAACACAACAGGGAGAAATTATTCATTTAATCTCCTTTTATGTATCCGCAGTAGCCTACATGTGTGGATTATGAGTAAGAGCACGTCTCAGTGTGTGTGTGCATGTGTGAGTGTGTAAACCCTGTAATCTACAAATAGTGATTCGCTATTAAACGGCTAATTCCCCCGGATTAAAGGATTCCTGTGAGCACAATCCCCCCTCACCCACTTTCTCTCCCTCTCTCCCTTTTGTTACTCTCTCTCTCTCTCTCTCTCTATTTCTGTCTACCTTTTGGGCGAACAAATTCGCTCAAGGTGTTGCTTTAAATATTAATGGCGGGATGAAGGAATGGAGGATTGAAAGAATCATGTGATTTCAATTTGTAAGAAAAGAAGAATGGAAGAGAAAGGCTGGTGAGGGGCAGAGGTGGGCTTGCTAGCTCATTGGCTTACGCTCAGACTAACTGGCCAGTTGATTAGTTACATCCTTTCAACTGCCTTTTAACACAGATACAGAAGATGGTCAACCAATCACATGGCAGCAACTGCATCTAGACATGTGGATGTGGTAAAGATGACGTGTTGAAGTTCAAACTAAGCATCAGAACAGGGTGGAAGGTGATTTGGGTCAGTGGACTCCAAACTTACATGTGCCACTCCTGTCCATGGGGAGAGCTTCACTGGCATTGCAAGGGAAGCTGGGTAATGTAGTGACATATGCTTGAAAAATGTTGACCTGAGTTGGCAATAAACTACAATTCCCATAATGACATAAAGGGTGGAACCCTCGGAGCACTAAAGGGGTGGAACCCTTAAAACACCCTGGGAGAAATGAACAAGATTTGCCATTACAAACTTAAATGTTTTTTTTTTTTTTTTTTTTTTTTTACGTCGGTCTGGATTGAGTCAGATGAAACTGGCTATGATGATAGTTTATTATATATATTATCTTTAAAATTTTTGAAGCAAATCCATCAAGTAATGTCAGAGATATGATTTTTTTAACCCTTTCATGCAGGAATTACTAAATCACCAAGGAATATTTTTTTCAATGTATCTTTTTACTTTCAAACAAGTCAAAAATCATGCTTATTTTTGTCAATGTTATATTTTGAAGTAGTTTCACATCTGTTCACTTCAGCGTGCATCTACATAGAAATTTAGTGGAACTTGATAAAGATCTACAAACACGTCTTTGACAAACATTTATTAAGAGTGAATAAAAGAAAAAACAAATCTTAAGTATATATTTTATTGCTATTTAATCAAACTATTCACTTGTGAATCACACCAAATTTTAAAGTTAATATACACAATTATGTGAAATATAAATATAAGTGCTTGGGATTTGGATTTGGGAGTTCACCAACTTATAGTTGGACATGGTACTGCAAAATACAGGGTTTACATTTATTCCAGATATCTGTCTACTGTGGTGGACACCATGCATGAAAGGGTTAAATACAGCCCAATGATCACTTTGGGATTCTTCACAAGTTTTGGTAATTTTTTGCATCCATATGCATATGCAGATCATCACCAACATGCAAAGGCTTCTGCCTTGGACGTCCACTCCTGTTGCATGCTTCAACTGTCTTCCAGTAACATACATCAGGACTGTAAATATATTTACAGTCACCCTGTGAGCTCAAGTGGAAGAATATATCAGTACGAGGAATAACAGTGAATTTATCTCTGGTTATACTTATTCATTCATTCTGTATCAGTTATTCAAAAATGGGTAAATAAATAAACTGTTGTTGTTTCTCTAAAGCCTGGTACCAAATGGTACAAAGCCTGGTAGCTGGTGACTGTTCATGTACAATGCCTTACCATGGCATGCATGTAGGTGTCTGATGGGCTGCTCTGAGTATATCAGAAAACTGCTAATCTTCTAGGATTTCTATTCACAACTTTAGGGTTTAAAAAGAATCTTGTAGAAAAGAGAAAACATCTAGTGAGTATTATTTCTCTAAACAAAAATGCCTTGTTGCAGTCAGAGCCACAGTAGCAGAGACCACAACACAGTGCCACACCTGTTAGCTAAGAACAGGATACTGAGTTTGGCTCACCAAAACTGGACAAAAGAAGATTAGAAAAATGTCACCTCCTCTGATGAGTCTCCATTTCTGCTTAACATTTGGTGTTGATGGATCCATCCATCTTTGTACAGTTTAGGCTGGTGGCGGCTTATTTATACGGAGAATGTGTTCTTGGCACACTTTTGGCTCTTTAGTACCAATAAACCAGCATTAAAATACCAACACCAAGTGAATATTGTTGCTTGCAATGTCCATCCATTGCAGCCACAGTTTAATCATCATTTGATGGATACTTTAAGTAAGGTAATCTCATGGTTTCTTGCACAAGACAAGGCGTTCAACTGCACCATGCCATCCTCAATATGGACTTAAATCTCAGAGAAATGTTTCCAGCACCTTCTTGAACCTATGCTTGAAAGAATTAAGGCAGTTTGAAAGAAAAAAATGGGTCCAACAGGTACTTATTTCATTATAGTTTTTGCCAATGACCTTTTTTCCCCTGACAGTAGCTAATAAACAGTAAAACAAGTGCACATGGACAAAAACTGAAACCAACTTAACTGACATTTTTCTCAACAAATAAAAACTAGACTAAAATGTTTGACAGAAACTTAATCCAAAAAGACCTAATTTCATCTTGTAAAATGTGGGAACAAGTCAGGTATATATCCAATCACAGCTACTTTGGTTGTGTTAAAAGTTGGATGAGTTCAGAGGAACATCCAATCACAGCTGTTTTAGCCTGGTGGTGGTGTGATATGTTGGGAAGCGATCCAATCAGAGCTGCTCTCTTTATGAATTGATATATTCATGTAGAGTAGGTTCACTGTTTGTTGTCAGTTCTGGTATTGTAACTGAGATGCTCTGCCAGGTAGCCTAAAAAAAGTGACAGCATTTCACACGAAAGTTAAATCTGTTTCTGTTAATTTAGCATCCAGAATAAGGTTATTAGATGTTTCATTTCATTTAAGTGTACAACATGATGTCAAAATTCTAGGAAACATTAAAAAATGCCTTGCACTTAACACTTCAAATTTTAGTTGACTAAATTTACTGCAGATTTTGTCGACTAAAATGTTGTAAAAGTTCATAAACCAAAACTAGACTAAAGTTAAAACAATATAGATAACTAAATTATGACCAAAACTAAAAGAAATATTAGGCAAAATACTTTAACGAAAACTAAATTAAAAAGTGCTGTCAAAATTAACACCAATTCAAGCATGATGTCACACACACCAACGAAATGAAGCTTAAACACATTTCAGGACAAGCTTTGTTGTTCCTTCACTTTGTTTTATTTCTGCTCTCATCTATAAGAGTGCCTATAAAAGTGATGAAGACCTGATTGGTTCATTAGAGGTTTAAGTTCCCCTTTAATACCTCCAAGCAAACAATCTTCTCCACATGGTTGGCATAAACATGACAATTATCTATTTTCCACTTGAAGTGAGACAATTCCTGCAGTTAAGATATCATATTTACAGTAGCTACCCGCTAGCCTCTCCTCTGTGCGATCACTTACTTCGCTCTGCCTGAAACCCAATTACTGTGGCTGATATTAATTCTGCTGTAATTACATACGAGGTGAAAAGTAACCGACTCATCTGTGAAATCAAATGAATGTGAAACTAGCTCTAATTGGGTCATAATTTTGACTAAACCCCCATTATTGAACGAATGTTGCGGGCATTATTTGCAGCCAAGTGAAACAGCGGGGAGCTATGATCCTAATTGCATTAGTCGCCTCTTCAGTAATAAAGCAGATTAACTAATAAGAGATTTGCAGATAATTTGAAAACAAAAGCGGCAGGTGACATAACACCCAGAGGCTCCAAAACTAAGATTGTTTCCTGTTAAATTCAAAAGTCATTTGCAGGATATGAATTGTTTTGGCACCCTGCAGAGACAGTGATATTTCACAACAGCCTCTCTGTCACGTTTCTCCTAAAATCACCCCTGTAGTCGTAGATAAAAAAGGGGACATTTTTACTTTCCCTCTGGAGCAAATTCACAACCTCTTAAATATTTAAAAAATCTTTCACAAATTCATGACTCAGATTTAAAACTCAGATAAAGTCCCTTGTTGTAAAAATGAAAATGATGCACTGACTGCTGGTGTGCATCACAGCACAGACACTCCAGCTGTCAAATTAAGATGTCAGACGCCTCACGTCTCCCGGTCAAAAAAGTGATAGCACGGAGAGGCATTTACATAGACCTGACAGCACGATCAATACTGCTCTGGCCATTTCTAAGGGTATATTAGGTTATGGTATTAGGTTTAGAGCCATCTGATTAATTCTGCATGGGACGGGCTGAATCTGAGTCAGTGTTTTGTCTGCATAAAGTTTGAAGCTGATACCAGCAAACTTGCAGCTGGTCACAAAACTTTAAATGTGCAACTTTAAGTCAATTTAAAACAGGAAAAACTTTCTGGGCCATTTTTTGACTGCTGTTGATTTTCTGGCATGAAACCAAAGTGTAAGAGCACATGGGGCACAGAGGTTAAGGGGGATGCCCACCTATAGTTTGATATTCAGAAGACCCACAACAGATTGGCACAGAGTAAGAAGAAGATGGATTATGAGCCTTCACTAAGAATAGCTGTATTGTGGGGTATCTTTCTCTCCCTTTGAAACAGTTGTGCTTGCTGGTTGGGGTTTTGTTATTAACATGGCATATTCTATAAGAATATTTAAGGGTAGTAACTATAATCACTGCAAATTGTGTAAATATTGCCAAAGGAAACTGAAGAGAACTGCTCTATAATGGTATAGCTGTTCAGAACTCCTTAAAAAATTTTGCAACATTATTTTGTCAATTATTTCTCCCCTTTAGAAATCTGAATTGGCAGAGTATTTTATGTTGTTAGAAAGAGTGATTAGTCAACTTTACAACAAGGTACACCTTGTCAGGTTTGCACATATGAGACATGGGCAACACAGCTAAACGTGAGGGTGGCATTCTCCCAAAAAAGGGACAAGATCTCTTCTTACTCTTCTTAAGAAAACTTAAAGTTCTTCAGTAAAACAAGGATAAGGAACCAGTCTTCTTGATGTGTTCTCTTCTTAGGACACCAAACTTGCACTAAGGCTGTCATACTTCCTAATAATCATACTAGAACAATTTTCAAACATGCACCCAAATAGTCAAAGATATTCGATTATCCCTCCTGTTGCAAGGGACAGAGAATTTATTATCCGACCCTTCGGTAAAGACACTGCCGAAAAGTACATTGTCACATGGGGTTAAACTCTTGACGAAGCGCCGCTGCACTCGGCCGAATAACTTGGATGGAAAGCCAATGGCTGAGCCCGCAAATTTGATATGGAGGACGAGTGATGAAACTGCATTTCACACAACACACAGCCTGGTCTTTGATTTTAAGTTTGCCATCAAGTCCACAGAGAAAGACCCTGACTGATACGGAAACCAGGAACCTTCCTGCTGTGAGGCACGTGCACCACCTGCTGTGCCACCATGCTTCCCAATACAATATCAATTGGTACTAAAGAATTGACCAAAATACATTTCCAAACTTTTTTGAGGAGTAGCCTATACATCACAAATTTTTCCAGCAGTAATGTTAGCAGCACAAATAAACTCAAAGCATCTTTAAAAAAATCTACTCAAATATGATGTTCAAGCACAGGTTATCTGTACAGGCCAATGTCACAACTGAGATGTGATGTCAAGGATGAAGGTCAGACAAATTCTGATCAAGTTTAATGTGCTGAATTTAATCAATGAAAACTTGAACATGTTCACTCACTAGAAGCATCAAAAAGTTAGACAAGAAAATAGACACAAATGTATTTTAGTCCACTGTCTGTAACTCTAATGGCTGACTCCTGAATATCAACAAGCAAGTGAGATTCATTGTCTGTATTTTATAAGTCTGTCTGACATTGAGAAGATGTGTAAAATAAAGTATTAAGAAGCTGATAACCAGAATTAACATGCTAGTTTTAGTGATTAGTATGCTGGTGGTTGATTAGTCAGCTATTGAATGTGGTAACCCATTGATAACACATTACATCATCCATACTCATTTATCTTAATCTCAAAGATAAATTATTTTGGTCAATTGCGAAATATAAATGATGCCTTACTTACATATGCAGCAATAACAAGTTAACTTGCTTTTAATAGGTGTTAATGACTGGGTAAATCTTTCCTATTTTTTTCAGAATAATAGAGTTGTTGAATTCTGTTACAATATACTCAAGAAACTAGGTAAATTGTAGACAAACTGAGAAGAAATTGATACTTCAGTTTTATTAAGTAGATTCTACAGGTTATTTTAATCTATGTTCCAGTTTGGTCTGAACTCCAGTCAGCTCACTAAATGTCCTGTCCTTTATAGCTTTGTAGCTAAATGCACAAAACACAGAACACTGTAACTTATTTTTTGATTCTTAGATTGAAGTTAAACTTCAATGAAGACTTCTTATATCAAAAACTTTAAAGACTCACACTGTTTAACTCTTAACCTGATGTGGCTCACATGTAACTGTCAGGAGCAAGGATTCACAATGGCTCTTATATAAAGAAAATTTAGGATGTCTTGTGTGTGCCAGAAGGAATTTAGAGTTCTCTGAAAAAATAATTTTTAGTTATTTATTTATGTAATTAATGTTTGTCCATACGTGTGCATCTGTGTATGACTGACTTATTATTTCCTGTAAAGATCTTGAGGTGATCACATATACACATTGTCTTAAACCTGTTTGTGCAGTAAATCTTAGCCACTTAAGGGGTGGAGGGTTGTTTGTTTTGTGTTTTTTTTTCTTCTATGTATTTTAATTGACACTTCAAAAAAATTGGAAGACATCCAGGACACTTCAACACCATACACAACACTGATTACTTACGCAGTACTGTATAAATATATGAATTAAGTGCAATTTAATCAGGATAACCAGGCCTAATCACTGCTTAGGTTTCACACTAGCTGAAGTGAGCTTCAACGTGACCAAATTACCCTGTTGCTGCCATTTTGTATCATAATTTGCGACAAACTCCTGCCTAGGTCAGGACAGGGGCAGGACTGCAGTCGGAGGAGCCCGCTCGCTGTTCGCATAATGAGACAAATGTTTATTACAAAAAAAGGCAGGAAAACAAGTTTAAAATGTAAATGTAGTAAAGATCACACATTCGTTTCCTCCAGAGGAACATCACATAATCAATACAGACTTTGACCTGCGACCTGAAAATGTTGTGACAGCATAACAGCCGTGCTGAAGGCCTTGCAATTCTCTGGTGTGCAGGAATGTTTGCTGGTGTAAAATATGTTCTCATTAAAGAGGAGCTACTATCAGACATGAAGGGGAACACTGCTGCACCATGATACTGTATGATCTGCAGGAGCATGCACAGGAGGACACTATGAGCCTAAAACATGTCATAAATATGTTATTTTTAAAGTCTGGTATAAATAAAGTGAATTTGTTAATTCTAGTTTAAAGCCAACATGAGCCACTCTGCCTTTTGCTGCATGTCAATAGAGCATGTGTGTACAGACTCACAAAGTGTGATTGTCCCAGCACGCAAAGTTTTACACACTGCTCATGTGACTCTTCCTGATCGAAGAGCGAATGGTGAAATCCCTGTTTGATTTGGCATTTGATTTTAGAGACATAATGCATGCAGCCCTATACTAATACAGGAGAATTGTAGACTGTATTGGAGTCTTAGTGAGAACACTCACTGGTCACTAAATCTACCTTTGGTAAGCAAATAAGAAAAGTGCACAGATGTTGGAATGAATGCAGAGTTGTTGTCAACATGATGCCAAGCAGTGCTGAACTGATCAATTGCCACAAAGCACAACTGTAAACAAAACAAAATAGAGTGGGCCTACATAGGGAGATAGATAGATAGTAGGGATGCAACAATACATGTATGTGTATTGAACTGTTCGATACAGTGGCCTCGGTTCGGTACACCCTGTGAACCGAACAATATGCAATTTTGGATTTATTTATTTGATCAACTTCTGATGAGGTGCTATGCCCTAAAAGTTCAGTTAATCCATGTTCGACTACTCCAGGATGCATCGTCAAGCACAGATCTGCTGAGCTGCACGCTCAGCACCTCCCATATTCATTCCGACAAGCCGCTGAGACAGAAGAAGACACACGCTAGGGCGCTGCAACATGGCGAGTGCTTTACCATCAGCTGAAACTGCCCTCACCGCCTACTATTGTTTGAATTGAGAAATCCATTCACTAAAATCATCACTCCATGAAGTCTGCAAACTAAATAGAAAACCACTGTTTCAATTTTTGTGGAGAAACTATGCAAAATTAGAAAAGGACTCTCTGGTTCATGCAAGGTCCACTTTTTGAGCCATCTTTTCTCTCATTGTGTGAAATATATCCATGAAACAGGAAAGTTAGTTTGCTATGTAGTGAACACATCTTACCTGCCACACCAGATGGATGTTCAACATATGTCTCTAGTCCATCTGAGAAAGAACCCACAGAAAGTGTTTGGGGAGGGCAGCACCTCTCAGAAGCATATCCAGAAAGTGATTGGACTATTGTACCATTAATCAATATTCATAATGGGCTAATCATATAATTTAGTAGGTAACTACTACTGTGTTACAGAATATGAGCCACTTTATAAAACAAACTCTTACAAAATATCCTTACTACAGGTAAGTGTTGTTTGTTTTTCATTTGTTTATTAAAGAAATGCAGTCAAATTTTGATAAAACTGCGTGAAACTGTGCGTGCAGTCATTTGCTGCTGTTGTCTTGCTCGTAGCTCGTTCCTTATCCTGTTCTAAAGGACACTGACTGAACTGTGCCACTTAAGGCTGCTCACAGTTGTAGGTTGGAGCTTGACAAGATGGATCTGCCTGATTACAGACGTTGAAGCAGACTGATCCAGAGTCCTTTATTCCAAAAGAGAAGTAACACTGAAGGAGAATGAAGGGGGCAGTGGAACCAAATTCAGCTTGTGGTTTTAATTTAAGGGGAGCCCCTTCTCCTTTTACTCATTTTGCTTCCTTATGGGGAGTTTAAGGGGGAAATCTAGGCAACAGAGTGGGCCTCCAGAATTTCAGTCTTTAAATGGTAAAATGGTAAATGAACATGAGCATATATAGTACTTTTATAGTCCTTCTGACTTCTGACTTTTTGAGTGTTTTATGCTCCTGGATGCTTCACTGAAAGAGCACTTTAATCTGAGCATTAAGTTATTTATTTCATACAATGGTCTTTGTGTGTTCTTTGAGTAAAGTGGCAAAATAAAAGAGGAAGACTTAAATAATCCATCAGAAATTGACTGTACAGTGAACTCTGCCATGGGGGTAGGGATATCCTAGCTGCCCCGTGCACTCTGGCTGTGTCCGAAATGGCATACTAAGGTCCTACTCATACTAAGTGTGAGGTCAAAATGAGTATGTAGTGTGTTCACATTAGATAGTATGAAAAGATTGAGTGTGCGAGAAATACCCGGATGTATACTATATCAGAAAAAAATTAAGTATGCGAGGTGGGCATACTAGTCACACTCAAACACCCCATAATGCATTGCGAGCCCCATTATGCATTGCGCCAAGCAAGACCGACCGGCATTCAGCTTAAAATCGGTCACTAGCACACTTTCCGTTCTCAAAATAAACGCGTCTTTTATTATCTCCTTTTAGATCTTTAACGCTTTTGTAAATTGGGCTCTTGTTTTGGAGCCGACCGGAAGTTTCTTCGATAGCATAATGACGCGCATAACGGAATGTCCGAAATGCCGAAACTAGATTAGTATCCATGCATTTTATGGCTCAAATGACCACATTTTGGTATTCTACGTGGTGACTTTCTCGCCTAAAATGCTCTCTGAACTTTCAAATGTGGCGAATCAACAGAGATATTTGATAACCTGGTGTGCTTCTGATTTTTGTCGTCGGAGGTTTGAAATGCATCATGGGAAGCTTAGTAATATACTACAGTGTGAACGGTTGGCATCCTAATCATACTTATAGTATGTAGTATACAATATACACATAAGTTTGTAGTATGTAGTACGTTAGTATGCCAATTCGGACACAGCCTCTGATTTAAAGGGAAAGAGAGCTGATTGGTTTGATCAATGTTAAGTCGAAAACACCCCCCCGAATCAAGGCACATGATACATCCCTTCCACGCTCTGGGCCTGGCTTTCCTCAACAATATGCATCATTAAGATAGCAAAACACAGGCCTCAGGCTCACTGAGCACTTGTGTAAATGGCAGCTGCAGCACCCAAAAATAACTCTACATCATGGTGCAACAAAAGTTATCAAGTTTTACTTCTATGCGTCTTTTGCATATTCTGCTGGGGGACTGTGTCCTGAACAATGCTTTGCTGATACAGTGGTTGGTCTGAGCACAGCTTTATGGGATTATTAATGCCCCCCAGTGCCACAAAGAGCTCGAGAGGGAACTTGTTAGTGATGAGTATCTGTAGTGAAGACTGCAATAGGTGATATTACTTTGGCTGCTGCATTTTGATGACTAATTGACTTCTTTAGGAATCACTTTTTTGAAGTCTCAGCTGTCTGTGTCTGGACTGATTAGCTTGGATTTTTGGACCAACAAAGTGCATCATCCTTAATTTCAACAAGTGCATGTTGGTGTGGCTTTTAAATTCACACTGTGGCTAAGCCCCTAAATCTGAACACAACTGATCCCACTTCTGTCCTATCATGCCCCAAATCACTTCACCAAAGGCTGAGAGAAACAGAAAGCACTGCTAAACAGAGGGGAAGGTTGCAGCTGGATGTAGCATCAGTTTGATGTAAAATAGAAAAATGTCTCTCTTCTTCTCTCCCCGTCCCACAGCTCCCTTCAATCCACGCCACTTCCCAGAAAGCTGCTGTGCAAGTCCAAGGAAAGCCCTCTAAAAAGGCTTTTAGAGAATGTTAGTCAAGCCATCCCGTCCTCACACGCACACACGCACACAGACAGGCGTGCACACACACGTCATTAAATAGCGTAAGAGTCTGTCAGTCAGATGCAGACAGCCCCGAGGGCCTCAGCGCACCAGAAAGCAAATGTCCAACAGAATCATGGAGACACTCTGATAGATGATATTCTCTTATGATCCACTGCTTCTCAATGTGCGTGCTTAAAGGGACCCAATTTAGAGAAACAAGTAATAATTTAGTGTTTTTGCTTTTTGTTCTGATTACGTGACACTTGAGTGGCGTGTTTCCATGTCGTACTTCGGTCAACTGAAACTGATTATGTCAGAGGAGGTCGTGGAAACTACAACTACTTCTAACTTAAGATACAGTGTAGAACTGCATCAACGCTGTACATGAGTGTCAGATTCTGTGTGAAACGTGCTTTTCAAAAGTAAACATTATACATTAATATTATATTCTACTTTCATCAAGTCAGTTTATTACCTTCATCAACTGAATTATTGATTTCTAATACAAGTTCATTTTTTCTGTTCAATTAAAACTGTACCAAAAAAAAGGCAACAAATGAGTTGATATCATCAGTGAAATACTTCAGTTCATACTTGATGACAGAATGTCGTTAAGGGAGTATCTCCAGCTTTTGGTTAAAAAGTTGAAGGTCTTTTTGGTTTTTATCACCAAAAAAAGTCCGGCCTCCTGTTTTTATATCAAAAAGCACCTGGGAAAGGTGAATCTCTTCCCTGTTCTTGATTATAGAGATGTATTAAATAAGAAGGTATCTGCTCAGAGGCTTCACATGTTGGACATTGTCATCATGGACCTCAGCTTCATCACAAACTGGATTTTTCACTTATGATTGTGCTTTAAATATCTGTACTTGCGGCCAACATATCAATGTATCTTTATGTATAACGCCCCTCTTGGAAACATTTTGGACTACATTTCCTGTCTTTTAATCCCAAAGGATGAAACTGGCTTCACACTGTGTAGAAAGTACAATCCAATATATGTTGGTGGGATTTTTTAAAACATTTATAGCCCTATGAATTGAAGGCCTGTTATATTTTTCAAACATGGATCATTTGTACCCTTTTGGAGATTTTATTTTATTTTATTTATTTCCTAGATGCTTAAAAACATACATATGGTGTGTTGGTAAGCTATAAAAAAGGGGCTTTATAGAAAGTGTTTCAGTGGTGTGCCAACTTTTTTTTTTTCTTTTCATGTCTTGCTTCGGTGCCAAGTCATCAGATAAACTCTTCAGCAACTTAAAGTGGTCCTGTGTGCTTGCTGTGACGGGTTTTGTTGCCCTTTTGTGTTACGTTATCTTCTATCATCATGTTATCTTCTTCTACTCCTACACAGAGGCTTTGCACTAGCTGTTTGACATTCATAGTTGTAATTTCTTTGTGAGCCATTCTTAAATGCAAATTGCCTGCAAATTTAGGAAATTTGTGTAAATAAACGACTCACTCACAACTGCAAAATCAGTTCTCATCGTTCACCTAAAAGACCTGTTCAAAGACTTGACTCGTTCGTAAGCCTCACATCTCTAGTGCAAACTATCACATAAGTAGGTCAACAAAGAAGCCTCTGTTTGGGTAGGAGAAAATAATATGAGGATAGTAGAAGATAATGTAACATAATGCTTAAGCCTGTCATGATAATCAATAAATCAATAACCGAACGATAAATAAAAACGTCCTCGGTAAGTTTTCCGGCCTCGATAAACTGACATGTGCATGCGTGTTTGTTTTCCTCCTCTCTTTCTACCAAAAACACTGTATGAGAAGATGGATCGCTATGTCTGTCTTTCTTAACACCAGGGTGCATCGGTTCTATAGCGGATTTAGCGGATTTAAAGCGGAGGGAGCATCTGTCCCTCATGTGATCTTTGGGGGGAGGCGGGTCGCTCACGCGTACACACGGAGAAGGCTGTAGTGAACGTCCTGAGGAGTAACAAGGAAAAAACGCTAACATGAATGATGGCACAGAAGATACTGTTCCTAAGCCGGCTGCCACAGCCCCAGTGTGGGATTATTTTGGTTTTAAACAGAATGAACAAGGTGTGAGCTCATGAACACAGATGAGCCGATATGTCAAATTTGTTTGAAAGTAGTGGCGACGAAGAAGAAGAAGGGGAGGTGCAGTGGAGCCTTCGTCCTGACAGTCCGCGCTTACTGAGACGTTTGGTCGGCAAAGTAAACATAAATAAAAGCCCAAAATGGTGCGCGCTCACAGACAGTGTCTTTCGCTACATTGCAAAAGAAATGCAGCCCTTCAATTCGGTTAAAAAAGCCAGCAATGTTACAAACGTTTGACAGACAGTGTGGATTGACTGGGAGAAAGTACATGTCACAAACAATTCCTGTATAAACTCCCTTTTATTTATTGTTTTTATTGGAGTTTTGTTTTTTCCTTTCAGAGACAGGGTTTACTTTTTTGTTTTTGAGTAGTATAATTATTTCATTTATATGCAGTTTTTTCCAAAAAGACAGTCCATTTCATTTTCATTGTTTTTTTTTTCTTTTTTGTTAAATTTATTATATTGTCTGTTTAATTTATGTTATTTAAAAGATCTTGATCGTCCAATTACAGTTAAATACTCTTGAGAAATTAAAGTTTCTTGCTTTTGATATGGTGTACTCAATTTATTATGACATGTTTTATAATTATAATAATGAAAAAATGAAAAAAAATCAAAACAATATTGACAATAATATCGTTTATCTTCAATAATTTTTTGGACAATTATTGTCCAGCAAAATTTGTTATTGTGACAGGCTTAATAACGCTGTAAAAACTGAGTCACAACAAGCACACAGGACCGTTTTAAGTTACAGAAGAGTTTATCTGATGACTGTAGGCAGAGGTAGGCTGGCTTTAACCTTTGACTTCCAGTGTTTGAGCTAAGCTAACTTGTTTTGGTGGCCTCTTTCTTGTTACTGCTTGCACAGTTGAAAAAACTGTCTATCTTCTTGTAATGGACTTGGGAGAGAGACAAAACAAGGAAAAATAAAAGTTGGCTTTCCCTTTTACAAACATCACATTTTTTGTTGATCTCTACCAAAGCTGTTTGACTGATCTTTAATACAACCAAGAATTAATCCTACCAGAGCATCGTGTCTCAGGGCTCTAATTTCGTAGACCAGGCGCAAGCGCAGGCGCACCTGCCCTGCGCCGGCCTTCCCCATGTGCACAGGGTGTAGCCGGCGCACTTTACAAGTATCCTGCAGTGCCAAGAGAGGCGCACTCAAGGCACAGAGGGGCACAGAGGAGCGCATCCATGCCCATGTGGACTGATATATACTCAGTATCAGATGTTAAGGCTGTTTATTGTTGACTTGTAAGATGTGCATCAAACTTCCAGATGCTGTCAGGTTAAGTTTCCATTATAACAAACGGCTTTAATCAGACATCAGATGTGACGGGACAATTGATATAGATACAAATGTATATGCTGGTTCAGACGGTTACATTAAAAAGTGATTGCTGTGATTGTTTATTGAATTAAAATGTGCCTGACGCTCTGGAAACCTGCCTCTGAGGCTTTGTTGACGTGTGCGCACATGTGCGCCTGTCACCAAATTACAGCTGCGGAGGGTGCACTCCGCTTTGCGCCAAGAATAGACCAGGTTGGAGCTGGCGTGCTTTCAGCGCACTTTCTGCACTGTTTTTGGCACGAAATTGTCACTGCGCCAACATGAATCTGCCGACACCCCCCCTGGTGCGCGGTCAACTCCCCCTGGTGCGCTGTCACACCCATCTCTGCGCAGACGGTCTACCAAATTGTCAAATTGGCAGCGCACGGCGGTGCGCCGGACGAAATTAACACTGCGCGGGGTGCGCCAGGCTTGCGCCCCCTGTGCTGCGCCACGAAATTAGAGCCCTTAAAGTCATGTTGTGTCTTCAGAAAACCTTCTTAAAGCCTAAAAGATCTCAACTTCTGTTCATCCTGACCCAACTGAGCCACAAAGAATCTTTTTATACACTCTCAGTTTAAAGGTCTGACACATATGCATTTATATTTACACACACACACTGAGGATGTCAAACTGCTGGAGCTGAAGAACAAAGGAGGAGATGTGAAAGCTGTGGATGACTTCAAACAGAGGCTATTTCCCAGACTGACCCGGTACGCAGGGTGAGAGCGTGAGGAGTGATGGAGAGAGGTAGAAGTAAAAGAAAAAAACAGACAGAGGGAAACAGGCCATGTTGAGAGGTATAAAACTCTCTGGTAATTTATATGAGCAGCGGTGCAGCTACTGCGTACCGCACAGGGATGTGTGTGTGTGTGTGTGTTCCTCATTTCTGCCTCCTGCTCTCTCCGCCACAGTCTCTCCCCCTGCCCTATAAATCCTTTAAAATCATTCAATAACCTATAACATTAATGTCAGTGGGCTGCTGTTCCATTTACTGTACTGCCCCCTGTGTGCACGTGTGCGCGAGTGTGTGCAGGTGCAAAACAAGCCTTAATGAGCCGTGCTGGTCATTCTGGGTGTGTTTCAGTGTGTGAAAATAGAAATTGGACCCCGCAGACCACAGTGTGTCCCAAATGGGTCGTTGGTGTCCACAGTGAGATGGTTCCTGGTGTACAGCTCAAAGGGAGAAGTCAGAAAAGGAGATTTGATCAGTTTTACACTTATGTCATGGCTGAGACTTGAGATAAAGTCTGACATTCTTATTCCACATTGAAGTGCAGAATTTTACAATAGAAAACAGATCATTCTGAAAATCATTCTGGGAAAAAATAAAAACAGAAAGGGGTGCTGGTTTGGCGGAGTGGTTAGCAACCAGGCACCCCATGTACATGCTTCTGCCGGTCCAGGTTCGAATTCCACCTGTGACCAGTTTGTAGAGTGTCTTCCTCTACTCTCTCACCCCCTTTCACAAGCCTATCCACTGTCTCTCTCCTATCAATAAAGGCACAAAATGTCCAGAAATTTAAGAGTCTAATATTTTTTTACAGCCCACCAGATGAACTGTTTAGTATATTTCACTAATTCATCTGGACAACAGCTCATAGAAAGTGTTTGAGGACCTCTCAGAACCATATCTGTCAGGTGATTGGATGATTGTTCTATCAATCACATTCATTGTGAGCCAGTCAGATAATGTAGTATCTACTGCTGTTCAGATCATAAGAACTGTCTTAAAATAACTCTCATATCTAAACTAGGGCTGTCACTTTAGTGCATGAATTAGATTAATTAATTACACCGCAAATGAATGCGTTATAAAAATTAATCACAAGATTAATCATAGCACACAAACATTTTGATATTGACCAGCTGGAGGACCCGTACATGGCAGTGGCACGTCACTTCACACATGCGTCTCTAGTCAAACCAAACAAAGCCCAGGTGACAACAGGAATGGCCTATTTAAGACTTAGTCTTATTTTTTAATTTATTTATCTACATTTGTACTACATTCTTTAATAATGCATCAGGCCTAATTGTTTTGCTGGATGTCCTCGACCTTTTTCTTATTTTGAGTTTGATTTATGAAACACACTTAAAGTGTAATTTGAGTTGCCTGATTGAGCTTAGAATTTTCTGGACAAGTTGCCCTGACTTTGGTTTTATTTAATCACCAATAAAAATGTGGATTTACAAATCTTCACTTCTTAGTGTATTCATTTGATAAGTCATGCACTACAATTTTATAATATCCTAGAATTAAAATTCTTTATGTGGGGACTTTAAGCAGATATGAGATTAAAATGTGATTAATTAGATTAATTAATTATAAATCCGGTAACTAATTAGATTAATTTTTTTAATTGTCTGACAGCACTAATCTAAACTGTAGTAAAAATATCCTCACTATAAAGAAATTTGTGGTTTTAGTATTTTTTTATGTTTAATAAATAAAGTAGTCTTTATCTGATAAAGCTGCCACTTCTGTAAAATGGATCAACCTGATAACAGACATTGAATCAGGCTGATCCAGCTACTGTGCAAAGTCATAAAGCTGATGTTATCATGTTAATAAACTCCTTAGATAAGTTTGAGTAATTATCTTCAGACTAACATGCTGTGTAATGGATTTACACAGCATGGGCGTCGATGGCATAGTTGGATAATGCGCTTGGTCAGTGATCGGGAGGTTCAAGCTCAGCTCTGGGCGACACAGCGATGTGTCCTTGAGCAAGACACTTAACCCCAAGTTGCTCCCACTGCTGTGTCAGTGGTGTGTAAATGGACATGAAAGGGCATGAATGTGTTATGGTTAACTAACACAGAAACAGAACCGTATGGGTGTGAATGGGTCAGTGTGACCTGCGGTGTGAAGCAGCTTTTCTAGTCAAAAGACTGGAAAAGCGCTCTATAAGCTCAAGTCCATTTACCATTTAAGGAAAGGTGCTGCAAGAAGCTGGAGGGCCCATGGAAGGATAACGAAAGCACTGCTACATAAACTCACTTTCAGAAAATGCCCTGATCATACTTACATTTCAAGAGAGAGAGAAAAAAATTAAATACATTAACAATTAGGATTCAACAAATGTAAATGTGTGTTAAAATGAAATGTTTGCATATTTAAACGCAGAGTCAAAGTGTTAAAAAGTCCTTGGTGTCATGTTTGTCTAAATTCTAACATACTGTACAAGCAGGGAGGTATACAGACACAAACACCCTGTTAATTGCAATTAAATACTGTTTATCAACGCTTTTT
The DNA here is from genome assembly GCA_036419115.1 of Scarus forsteni. Taxonomy (NCBI): domain Eukaryota; kingdom Metazoa; phylum Chordata; class Actinopteri; order Labriformes; family Labridae; genus Scarus; species Scarus forsteni. Next base: position 4,829,792 of record JAZDUH010000414.1, read on the forward strand.
GCACTCAATCCAAGTGGTTTAAAGTAAGCAAATTATTACAACAAAGTTGCTGATGGAGAGACAGCTATACTCAGTTATTACCTCCACCAAGGAGGTAACTTTTTGGCCTTGTATGTTGGTTTGTTTGTCTGTCTGGTTGTTTTTAGCAAGATTTTGCAGAAACTACTGGACAGATTTTGGCCCAACGATCAAAATCTAAAAATTATTAGATTTTGGTGATGATCCAGGTAACTAACATTAGCAAACAATCATTTTTGCTCATTAACTGTCTAACTAATTCCACTACCAACATGATTCTGAGTGCTAGGTGTGGAGGGTTAAGGAATCATATGGTAACTTTATCATAGAACTATTACTTATAGATGTTACAGCAGTATGTGAGCTACCTTGGTGGAGGTTTGTGCTCTCCAAGTGCTTTCTAATCTTAAGACGTGGAGAGATTTTTAAATAAGTTTAGCTAACAAAGTCTATGAAACTTTGTTAAGCTTTATATGACAGTCTTTCTGATAATTTCTCAGCATTCAACAGCTTTAATTTCATTGTAATTTTTCAAAAATCACGACTGCATAATCATAAATCCATGACATATTTTAAAAATCTTAAGGGCAGAGCTTTGCTTCAACATTTTATCAAGGTACACCCTGTAACTCTGGTACTTTATTAGGCCTGCCATTCAATGGAGATCTTAAACTAAATTTAAGAAATGTTCTAAAGGGCATCTTTTCGGTCCATAGAACTTTTATGGTTCAGATTCTTAAATGGAAAATCTTCTCGGCAATAGTTTACATTTAAAGAGGTCATAATTTGCCTTAAATCAGACTGTGTATCAGAATAACTCTACTAAATAATCTACGTGTAACTACAATCTTAAAGTTTCTATATCCTGGGTATTGCTGAGGTTACGTCAGAAATGTTCTCTCTTCCAAGGCTCTCCGAGTTCTGGCCTCAGAAAGCATTTTCACCCAGACAACGGAGCTATCAAGCGACTGAAAGGGTGTACCTAATAAATTAGTGAGTGTCTATCTTACTGACTAAACAGGCTTTGGTTGATACTGATTTATCTTTTTTCTACTGGTTTGTTTACCTGTGTGTTTTACTGAGGCATGCCCTTCTCTGGATGATTTTACTCTTCTCTCGTCCTTCTTTAATTGTTCATTTCATGCTCAGCCTCCTCTGCCCACTGAAGCTGCTCTCTGCTCTCTGCAGCCTCGCCCACGTCCGGCCCAGATGCAGGGTGTGGACCCCGGGGCTGACCTTGTGCTGCCTGCTGGAGAGGAAGAGGAGGGTGTGGTGGAGAGGTGGTGGCAGAGTATTGATCGATAGCTAACTTTATTGCCTTTAAGCCTCGAGCCTTCATGTGCTACAACCTGTGCTTTGTGTGTGTTTGTGTGCGTAAAAGAGAAAAATGGCGAACGCAGAGGATGAGAGACAGAGATAAAGCAGCACTGATTTAAGGATCACTATGATTTGAACGAAAATATCCAAGACCTCATTAAGAGACCAATCATCTATTTTTCCTGTCACATCATGATCAAGACGACTAACCTCTGAAATTTTATGTAAAAGTTTGATGATCCATGCTCAACTAAAAACCACTTGGAGAGCACAGACCTTAGCCAAGGTAGCTCACATATTGCTGTTACATCAATAAGCAATAGTTCCATGATCATATTAGCATTGTTCCGACCCTGGCCCCAAATTGGGAAGATGCTCTTTTCTGGTTTGTGTGTGCGTGTGCATGTGCATGTGAGGAGTGAGTGCTCTGTCTGCAGGAGGATCTCTGCCTAATTTCAGGTGATGTCCTATGATTGGCCCAGGTGCAGCAGGGGAGAAGCTTGTTATGCTCGGCCTCCAAAAGTCTTAAGTGTAACTTTGTTACACTTTGTGACTGTTAGTTTGTAGATTTTTAGTATTGGTTAGTTTTGCTGCCTATGGTTTTTTTTAATCCATTTTTTGATACTTGTTTTTCTGTTTGCTTTTGGAAATACTTTTGCACTTGTTTTGTAATAAAGTGTCATTTAGATTTCTGTTCTATTTGGTTTTGGGGACCGATACGTGACATAAGTTTCATTCTTTTTCCCTTTCAAATGTTAAACATCCACCTCCTACTCAGACAGCATTATGATATGATTTCTTGACCCTGAAAATCCACACCTATGTATCCTTGGAATGATGTTAATATCATTAGTTAGACAGTTATTGACCAAAAATGATTGTACACCAATGGTAGTTATCCATGATCTGACATGCCAGATGGACAGCTCCACATATATTCACCATGGAAATATTTCACTAATCCATCTGGAAAAGAGCCGTTCCTCCCTGATTGGGCCATTAAGCACTTAGCCGAGTGAAGTCCTTGGACAATGGAAGTTGGTAAGACAGACATGCAGGATTTTAGAACCAGGAAGATGTGTCTGCTCTGTAAGGCTAGGTTATCTGGATCATCAACAAAATCAAATCATTTTAAGCAGGGCCATTACCAACTTCTACTGAACCTTTTGTCAAGTAGTGTTTTGCGTAATCTTGCTAGGAAACAAACAAACCAACCTCCTGAAAAAATCCTTGGCAGAGGTATTGATTTTAAGGAAAATCACATTATCCTGACAAAACTTAGACTACATTAAAAATCGCTTTCTTATTCTCACCCTCTTGAGTAGATCAGCTTTAGAAACGTGGTCTGGCCATCAATGCCCAAAGATAAATAGTAGTAAAGGAATCCAGTCAGCATCTCTGGCCACTTGTCAGTTTCCAGGTCTTGCAGGAGTATAGCAAGACTGGCAGGACCATTGAGCTGAAAGCTAAAGCTTTCCTGTGCATGCTCGGACATGTCATTAGATGGATTGCTCTGACTGATTATGTCTGCCTTAATGAAATAATCATAGTTTGTATTAGGCAACACAGAGGTGTAACCAGTAGTGCACATTTGTCACAGCAAGAAAGTTTCTGATTCAATCCCTGTGTAGGTCAGGGCCTTTCTGTGTTGAGTGTGCATATCTCTCTGTGCATACACGGGTTCTCTACCAGCATTTTGGCTTCCTCTACAGACCAAAAACCATGAATGGGCCACCTCAAGGTGACCATGAGGTCCACATTAATGTTGTTCTTATTTACAGAGGTCTCAAATGTTACAAACCAATGCATACTTTTAGCAAGACCATCAAAAATAATGGTACAACTTGAAGCAGATAAAAGCAGAAACCTCGATTAAGGCAATTTCAAATAACCAGGCAAGTTATTATCAAAATGATGAAAACTGCTCTATCTCACACTGTTTAAAAATCTTTCTAAAAAGGACTTGATTCACATCTGGGTTTGGATCACTACTGATATCTAATCACTTTTTCCCCTGCCATGCAATTAAAACAGCACTTGAAATTGTACAGATTTGAGGAAAAACGACAGAAACATTATTTTCCTAACTTGCAATGCAATGTAATGCAGTTTCAACAGATCAGAATCTTGATTGCACTGGGAGTTTTTAGTACCTGGTACTTCTAAATACAACTCCTTGAGTACTCTACCTGTTGGGTGTCACAGTGGTGGCAGACTCTGGGAGCCAGCTCTTTTTGTCAAGACCCTCAGAAGATTAGATTCCATTAGAACAGACAGAACTTTATATATAGACAATCTGTCATCACACACATTACAGAGTTATAAGTGGGAACAATTCAGAGCTACCAATAAAGCTTTTGATCATTTGGAGGAAACCAGGGTATCTGAAGAAAAGCCATGCATGCACAGCTTTTCTCCACACAGTGGCCCCACCTGATCACAAACAAACCAGCAATCGTTTGGCATACTGAAGGTACTCTGCTATTGTAACGATTACAGAGATAAACTAACATGCACCAGACTAGTCTCCCTTGAGTATTTGCATAGTTCACATTTTTGACTGAACTAAATAATCAAAATGTGAAACCCAGTGTAAGTTTTTATTGCAGGTAGTTATAAAAACAATTCTAAATTTAATTACCCTTTCCAAGCCATCTTTCCCTTCCTTCCTTTTATAAAACCTTTGTTTTTAAAGTAAAACCCTCTATCATATTTTTTACAGTGTCATAACTATGGTTCAGCTGCTGCCTGGAGCACCAACAGTACATCAATGTCCGCCAGGGAGCTGCCAATGAAAGAAATGCTGTGTCAGAGATACTACAGAGAAGTGAAGATGCAGTCATGCCATTAATAGATGAATCAATAAAGTCATCAATAAATATATGTTATAATAGTTGGGATGGCAATATATACTAATAAAAATAAAATGTTTTTTTCCTCCCACATTTCTTTAACTCTCAGCATATTCAGCTGAACTGCCTGTTTTCTCTTTTCTCTTTTTTAACAAACATACTCAACGATCCTGACCCAGAACCATGCCAATAACAGATAAGAATGTAGAAAGAAATGTCAACGTAATAACAAATGAAGATGTTTCTTCATTTCAGGCCAGATATTCCTCAAACATCCTTTTTTCATGATACATCTTCCTTCTAAGTTTTTAATGTTAAAGAACAAAGAAAAAGTCAGGTGAAGAGTCTGGAAGTCGGCTGGATGTGATGATGAGTAAAAAAGACACATTTTTAATCGCTTCTTCTCAAGTTGGTGACAGCCAGAGCTGGAAATGGTCTTTGGACCTGACATTTAGGGCAGTCTTTGAGAAAGTGGAACTCTTTATCTGAGCTTTAACACCTCCTCAAACCAAATGACCTCTCCCAAAGTGAACCAGACTTTGTATTGTTCACACCAAACTTCTTATCTGGGGATACACCACAAAACTTTCACAGTCTTCACAGATTTTGAAGTGCATGGTAACAGACTAGTTTCAGCAGATGTTTGTGTGTCGACTGAAAGACTGGCGTTCACACACTTAACTGGAAAGCACTCGGAAAGCACAAACCTCCACCAAGGTAGCATTAGTGTAGCATTTATAAGCAATAGTCCCATGATAAAGTTACCATCATATTATGATTCCTTGACCCTGAAGTCCCACACCTAACTACTCTGAATCATGTTGATATCACAATTAGCTAGACAGTTATTGAGCAAAAACAATTGTTTGCTGATGGTGGTTATCTGATTCACCACCAAAATCGATAAATTTTTAAAGTTGTGCCATTACCAACATCTCATTAAAGAATTTGTTAAATCTGTTGTAATTTCTGTTGTTTTCGGGTTTGGTGCATAGGTTAAAGCTCGAGTTGGTAATCTGATTTAGATACACTTTTTGTAATACTGGTTAATATGATCTTTATGACCCGATGGCAATCAATTCATAATGTGTTCTTACAATAGAGCGAAAAATATCTGTTATCTATAGCAGGAGTAAAACAGAGAAAACACCAACCAATCACATCTTTGTGGCACACATTTTAAACCAATCAAATCCAGTCGCCGTTCTGCTCGCCTCCTGCGCGTACATTTTACTGACGTGCACAGATTCTGATTCAATGTAGCTGAGCTGAGAGGGATTCAAGTCCACTGGAGAATGCTTACTTGTCTGGAGCCACGAGCCATCCCACAACCCCAACCAAGCTCCAGTATCCCTCACATTTCAAGACAAGTGTACAAGAAATCTAAAATAAACACTTTGTTTTTCTTGGTTTGTTCTTCTGTTGGCTCCAATCTCGTAACTGCTGCCACCCAGGCTACTACAGGTGGACGCTCTCATGAGGCTTTTTCTACTATCGGGCTGATAGTACTAACTAACTTTCCATGTTTGTTTGTTTTTTTAACTTTACTATAATAATGTTTTGATGTTTTCTTACCGCTGACTGAGACATGACTTGGTGTGGTGCAAAACATAAACATTGTGCTGGGGGCTGGTTTGGAGTTGAATCAGTCTTCTGGTTGTAAATCAGCGGCGCTCGTGCATGTGAGCGGGGGGGTCATTTTGGAGGAGGGGTGGGAGGGGCTAGACGGAGCCCTGAGGAGATGCTACATTCAAATTCATGCTAGTTTTCCAATATCACCAACATCAGCTTTAGGGGGAGAGGTGGGCCTATGACATAATTGTTGCTGAAGCTATCAATATTTGTTGTACAAACGGAAACATAAGATTTATCCATCCAGGATCTATTTTCAAAGATTTTCAAGCACCCAAAACAAGGTATCCACATCTAGTTCACGAAAAACTTGTGCAGATATAAAGTCATCATCATTATTGGCACCCATTAAATTTAAGTAAACAATGTGACTGTACAGTTTCTTTACAAACCTCTCTTACTTTGCTCTGCATCACTTTATCACACTCAAACTTGGCAGAAGTAATGTTCACATATTAAGGTTTGTAAATTATACTTCATTAGCTATTATGTTCATGCAGTCATATTTAGAATAGGCAGTTTTAATTGCAACCACTTGAACCCTACAAGGAAAAGAACACCCTACCAACAATTAAGCATGGTGGAGGTTCCATCGTGGTTTGGGGCTGCTTTGCTGCATCGAGTACTGGAAGCCTTGACCTTAACACAGGAATCATGAAGTCAGAGAATTATCAAGAAATTTTAGAGCCAAATGTCCAACGAAGTGTAAGAACACCTGGTTTGAGTAAAGATCGTGGGCCCTCTAGCAAGACAAATACCCAAAGCACACATCCAAAAGCACGCAGGAATAGTTGAAGATGAAAAAAATGGCCTGTTTTATAATGGCCAGCAATGAGTCCTGATCTCAATCCGATTGAAAATCTGTGGTATGGCTGAAATCTGCCACTGGGGAAAAGAAACTTGCAAATGTTCAAGAGCTTGGACAATTTGTATTGTAAGAGTGGGAGAAAATACCAGGTGAGAAGTGCAAGAAGCTTATAGATGGCTACAAGAAACATGTGGAGGTTTCATCAGTGTCAAAGGGTGTGCAACAAAATACTGAAGAGGGGTGCCAATATTGCTGCACATAATTTTTTTCAGTTCTCTCTTTGAAATTACAATATGTAACATGTAAAAATGTTGTTTTTTTTTTGTTAAAGTATTTTGGACCTTCAATTAAAAGATCCTGATGACATAAATTTGGTACATTTCAATTTATTTCTGAAGATATTGTCATAGCAATGAAAATAATGAAGGGGTGATAATAATTCTGAGCAGTACTGTACATGAATTTGTCTCTGTGTGGATAGCATCTTAGAGAAAAAATAGTCTAAATATTCTTTAAGTTGAAAAATATCAGACCACCAAAGGTTGGATCCAGATCCATCATCCTGTCCTTTGCATTGAGGTGTGTTGACTTTGGTATAATCGGCAAACTCTCCCACCTGCTTTGGCAATAAGTGTTGGGATTGTACGAACTGTCCTCCATCCAAACTGTGTTTATTCAAACACACATTAAAAATATTCCCTGCTTGGTCCTGGATTCAAACCAACAACATCCAGTCTGCAGTCCTCAGCGTATTTGGCCCTGAGCCCACACTTCATGAAGTGAGTGGCTGTCTGCAGTTAAACGCTGATCTGGGGTCAGCGATACGGAGCAGGCAACATTCAGCACTGTCTCCGTGATGATAGCACACTGTCGTGGAGGAGATAAGAGAGTGACGGGGACTGACCTTTCCCCGGTGGTCCTTCTATAAACAGAGCTAATGATGGCTCCAGGTGATAACACCTCGCCCCCCCTCCCCCCACTCTTTCTCCGCAGCTCCATCTCTCCGTTGCCATCTCCTCATTCTCCCTGTGCTGTGTTAAAGCCCAGGGTAATATCCCTCCCTCCCACCGATATCCTTTTGTACTCACAGGAGAAATCCTAGAAATCCCCTCTCCTGCTCGCCTGTTTAATCTCCTTATCGCCGTGGAGATTACAGCACACGGTGAATAGAAGAACGAGCAGCAAAGAGCCGAGCAGCGAGTGAAAACTGCTGTAGTGTGATACGGCCGGAGTCGACGGATTACAAGGGTCTCAAGTGAAGGCGGTTCAGAGGTTCCCATGAGGCTTGACCGGTACAGATACAGAGTTCAGGGAATATTTCAAACAGAATGAAGCCACAATTTCAGAAATACTACCTGTAATCTGTATTTAAACCCCTTAAACTCTTAGCTGAACTCTTGTCTTGTGTCATTTCTTGGATGAAATTATAATTAATCCTTCAGATAATGTCACAAGTCTGATGTAAGAGCTTCAAGTTCACACATCTCTGTATCATACCACAGATATTTGACGACTTTGAGCTCAGCTAATTATTGGTAAGTGAGCTCTGCCTGTCTTTCTTGTTACTGCACACACAGTTGAAAGAATGGTGTCTATCTTCTCATCATGGACTCAGAAGAGAGGAAAGACACATAGTGAAATACAGCTAAGTGGTTACACTCTTTTGTCTAGGACTTTTTCATGGCTCCTTAAAATGTATTTATTTCCAACTCTCAGGCATGAGAATTGCCTGCTATCTATGATTTTGTCTAGCTTTTATGTATAGTCTTACTATTATAAATTTATGATTTATACTTTTTTTTCTTTATTGATTGTGTTTTTTAATAAAATCTTTTGTTGATTTACTGCTTTAAAAGCCAAAATATATTTTGCCATTTTATATCATTTCTTTTTGTCACCATTGTTTTGAATTTTAATATTTTAATCTGAGCTTGCATGGTTTTATCTACTCATTTTATGGCTAAGTGTGCATAAGTTGCTAAGTACATTTTTACTTAATTCCTTTTTAAGTTTTTTTTTTTTTTTTCACTAACAAGGTCGAAGCAAGGTAAATAATTTTCCAGGACAGTTGGAGCTTTTCAAGGCCATTTTACTTCTTTCCTCATTTTCCACATGTTTTCCATGGAAAATAAGTCAATTTCCAAGTTTTCCAGGTCTTCCAGGACATGTAGCTTATCCCTTTAAAGTTTTTGCTATATTCATGGGAGAGCTCTATCATGCCAAGGAGATGTTAAACACACCCAAGGGCATTTAAAACAAACAAACAAACAAATTAAAAACACAATATGCCCTCTTTAGATTCTGTAGTTGATCATATGTGTCCTTAAAATACATTTAAGAGGAAAAAGATAAATAGAAAAAAAGACTTTTTTAAAACTTATATCTTATAATATTGATTACAATACAGGTCCAGATGATTTACATTAAAACAGAGTCTGAAGAGCTTCAATAGAAAACAAAGAGGGGCATAAAGGGATTTGATTGTTTTAAATAGCTCATACAAAGAAAATAACTGAAAGGTAATGAAGGCTATAATATTTTACATTTTCCCTTATCATCTCTAGATTGCTCACTAAAATGCTACACTCCATAAATGCTGTTTTATGAGTGGAAAATGGTGCATGTATTTCTGCATGTGCAGGATTTTTCCATACATCTGGACAAGGCTTAATGACTCAGAGCAGCCTCTGATGCAAAATAAAAAATACAAAAAGCTTTTCATCCACACTCTTTCTAATTTAGAGCTTTTTGCCAGAGCCCCGGTCATCACTGTTAAGATGTTGCTCACTGCTGCCGCTATGATGAGAGGCTGCAAACATGGATCAATTAAAGAATTACTGAGTGGACACTGGCAGCACTTTGGCCATTTAACGCTTTGACACCGTTCTAGCAGTGCAGAATTACATGGATTACACGGCTGATTGCCAGCGCCTCGTGGCCACGCCGCCTCTGAAATGAATATGGAGAGGAGCAGAGATTCACACAGACACTGCAGCGCCTCCACGACCGGCAGTAAAGGGACAACCCCACATCCTGCCTGCTAGCTTGTCACCGAGCCAAATGAAGTGTGTAGACCTCAACTGAGTAATGTCAGGGGCTGGAACAGGGGAGTTTGTCAAGTAAGGGTGTCGAGGATGTGGGACACTGTGGCTGCGGCGCTGCTTTTATTTCTGCACACATAAACACAAGAGGACGCATAAAGAGGGCCGTCATGTGGATGAGGGTGTTTTTAATGACTGTAAAGGAATAAAACCTGCATCAATTACTTTTGCCGTGTGGCTTGTTGGCCAAATATAGTTTTAAATTGGAGACTTTTCAACTGAGGTTTATGTTTTTAATGGCACACCACACTTTTCTTTAAATAGTGGCACTGCCAGCTTGGTAATGAGAGATTTAAGCAGCTCATACACAGTAAACTGGAAACAATTTTTATTCATTTAAAGCTATGGTCTACAATTTGGAAGCTTGGTACATCTTAATAACACCGTTTATAAGGTTGTTATGGTCCTATGGTCTTATCTGAGCAATATAAAGACCAAAAAGAATGAAAAAAATCCATTCAGTATGTCATCTGCAAAGCGGCATTTTAGTTGACCAATCTGAACCGCGGGGAACAGCGGTTCGGATTGGTCTGTGACCACCTTTTACAGACTAAGTAAGCATTAGTATTTTTCAGTGTCATGATAGTGATTGGTTGTGTATAAATTTTATTTTTTAAATGAGCTCTTGACAAAATGTAAAAATTTTTTTTAGGAGTTCATGAGTCCCCGGTCATAAATAATGATGCATTAGCAGATAAAAGTGAACTTGCACAGATTGATTTACAATGAACTGTGATTCTCAAATGGTGCACACACTGGGATACCAAGAGAAAAGTCCAGATGTGCATGATTTGTACAGTCATGTATTTACTACAAAAAGACATCAGTTGAAGACTTAGTTTATCATTTACTTTACCATTACTTTAAATGCTTAATTAACAATTTAGAAATGAAGAGTTCTTTTTCAAAATGCTATAAAAGCCAAAATTTAAAAAAATATATATCACTCAGTGCTATTCTTTTGTATATTGATTGTACTACCTGCCCTATCAGTATTTAATGCCAGAAAGCTATATATCCCTGTTTAACCTGTATTTTAAAGTTCAGTTCCCCAGTCAACCCAATGGTGGGTCTGGGTAAATAATTTCATTTTTCTACTGTATATGAAAATGGATTTATAGCATTTCGGAAAAGAGCTCTTCAAATATACTTTTCTGTCCAACTGTAAAGCCTCCATATAAGTCCTAAAAGAGTTTTGTCATTCACAGAGTAAGAAGGTCAGTGAAGCAATTAATACAGAGAATGTTTGGCATTTTTAAAACTCCTAAAATAAAAAAAAAGTATTGAGATTCCTTCCTTCACAGCTGTTGTGCTTTATTAAACTGTGCAATGCAGCTGGATCAGCCTGATTCAAAGTCTGTAACCAAGCAGATCAATCTTGCCGAGCTCCAATTTCGTCAGTGTTCTTTAGAGCAGGAAAAGGGAAGTGGCTAGCATAGATGCTATCAGCTTAAGTAGCAGTTTTGTATCATAGCTGGGCCATATGTATTTATTAGATGAAAACAGATAACATGACAAACTTCACTACAGAAATGACATTTTCTGTCTATCACAAAAACTGTCTTGTTTTAGTGATAGTTTGTCCCACAATGTGGTTCACGTTCTGTCTTTTAGACAACAACAGTAGCATCTGCCTGCTACATTATTTTATTGGCCTCTTATGAATGTGATTGACAGAATGATCATCCAATCACCTGCCAGAAATGCTTTTGGAAAGGTTCTGCCCACTCCAAAACACGTTCTTTGGGTTATTTCAAACTAGTCAAAAATACTGAACAGTCCATCTGGTGTGAAAGATTATGCTTCAGTTGCTTCAGCATTTAGCATTCAGTTGAACCAAAATGTCAAAGCTTATGACTGTCGGCTTAAAAACAATACAAACAAAAAAACTCTGAGTCAATCTTCCTAAAAAGATAAATAAATAAATAAAAACAATGAAAGTGATTTAAATATGTGTTACATTTGACAGGGTATATAAATCATAGCTATCTCACTTAACAAGAATATTTTTAATTTCAGTTCAGAAAAAAAAAGTGTTCAGGTGACAGATTAATTGTTTTTGTGGTTTTGGAGAGAAGGACTCATATATTCAGATAAATATTCAAAAAGTAATACAGTTGATTTTTGCTAGTTTAGTATATATATAGATACCTAGATAGAGAATAATCAGATACTGTAGCCTATATTAGAAGGATATTTTACATGGATATGATGTGCCTCAAAAATTCTGTCCTGGTCTTTGGTGTGTGTTTGGCAGAAAAGTTTGAAAACCTCTTTACTGTACCATGTTCAAGAGGCTTTTTGGCAGGGATATGAATGTGGTGGGCCTTGAGGTCTGGCTCGACTTTATCTGTGCCTCTGTTAAAAAAAGTTTGGAAACCACTGCACTTGAGCAAACTCTGAGGCTAACAATGTGACGACTCTAGACACTTACTTAATCAGATTAATGCTGAAAGGCTCAAGACAAAGAGTGAAATGAGACACTCAAAGCCAACCATAAATATCTCCATCTAAAAGGCCTCTGTGGTCGTTTTTAGAGTGTGTTCTCTGCCATTATTGGCTGCAGATTGGCCTTTTCAGGCACCACTTACGTCCAATTATTGAAAAATCAATTGGAGAGCATCCAAACTAACCAAACGGCTTCTCCTAGTTTAGATGGTAGTAGTTCATCCACAGAGGAGCAAGTCTTTTTCTGGGACGTGGTGGTTCCCTGAAAGGTGTGTGAGGGCCCAATGATGTGTGTCCAGGCTAAAAAGAAGTGTGAGGTGGATGTATTTCTACAACCAGGAGTTAAATCATTACAGCAAAAGTCATACAAAGTTACATTTAAATCACTATATCAGTACTTCAAGATCAAAATGACTTTACCTTCATGTAACACATTGTATTGTATTGAAAATGATGAGTTTATTGGGGAATTTGTTACTTTCTCCACTGAGCCCCTAAAAATTTAATTAACTTTAAAATAATGTAACATGTCAAATAAATGTGTTGCTGAATTTCTGAAAATTAAAATAAATAAAATAAGCCATGAATGCTGATTCCTCTATAATAGCTCTAACTTCTTATTTTAATCTTTTTTAAATCTTTTTGTTTTAATTAAGAAAAACACATTTTCTACTATTTGTGGGTGGATGTATCCTCTAGTTTGTATAAACAGAGTAAAATCAACTCATGTCAAATACTTTTTATGTCTAACAAATCTGGTAAATAAAGCTGATTCCAATATAGAAACAGATTTATAAGACATTGTAACCCATGTAATGATGGCAGTTTAGCATGTAGTATGAGGAAGTACGGTAATGTCGAGCATTAGCATTTGTTTAAAGATTTCTGAAAAGAGAGAGAACTGAGCTGTGACACTGTGGCACACAGTCAGGCTCATGCCATGTTCCCCACACAATCTGACTTGACCCTGAACTTTTCTAAAAGTTCTTCATTTCTAAAATATCTTTGCCCACAAAAAACCCTAAAGCACTCGGAGAGCGCAGACTTCCACCAGCGCCACAGTCCTCACCCATATTGTGATTTTTAACCATAAATATTAGTCCGACCTTTATTTCATCTAAATATTTTGATTACATTAGCAATTAAATTCATGATAAAATCAATTTTAGTTTGGTAGTTATCACGAAAATCACATTTTTTTGTCATGGCGGTTTTGCGCTGATCCAGATCACTCCCAAAATCGAATCATTTGTTCCTTGCCCCAATCCGCACATTTCATGAAATTTCATTAAAATCTATCCATAACTTTTTGAGTTATGTTGCTAACAGAGAAACAAACAAACAAACAGACGCCGGCAATAACGCAACCTCCTTGGCAGAGGTAATTAGAACTGCTTTTAACTGCAGGATATCCAAATTCAGGTTCTTATGCACCAAATGCAGAGGGTCAAGTGTGATGTGAGGGACTGATACATCAATACAGCTTATTTACAGTGAGTCTGAAGAGAAAAGAGTGAGCCTGAGTGTCAGATCTTGAGTCTAATGTCTGTGGGGCTCAAAGTGAAAGCGTCAAGTCATTTCTGGGTGGAACTTTGAGAACAACTTGAGTCTAAATCTCAAACTCAAATCCTTAAATGTGACCAATGTACAGTCTGACGTTTTGAATACAAGATTCCATTTTCCCTCTCTGCATGGAAACACTGCAGAAAGCGTTGTTTTCGTTATATAATCTTTCCAGGGGTTTTAAATAAGTTGTTTTTAGTGACTTAAGAACAATTTGTCAGTGCAGAAGGAAAACATGATAAGAAAACCCTTGTTAACAAAATCACCCACTATGTGCAGCCAAGACCTCAGTCTCTATGACTCTTCTGAACAAAGACCATATTTATGAAGACTTAGTTTCACAGTAATATCGATGTCACAATAATGCTGTCACAATAATACTGTTTATATAATATGGAACTTTTGTTAGCAAAAACAATATTATTACCTCTGCTAAGGAGGTTGTGTTTTCACCAGGGCCAGTTTTTTGTGTTTGTTTGTTTGTTTGTTTGTTTGTCTATTTGGATGACGAAAAAATACTGGATGGATTCACATGGCATTTTTACCAGAGGCTTATTTTGGTCCAAAGAAGAAGCCATTACATTTTGGTGCTGATCAGAGCCAAATTGACATCACAACAAAACAGTTTATAATGGCAAATCCCAGTCATTTACGTCGTTATGGGAACTATTGGTTATTTGCAAACTGAGGTCAATGTTTTTCAAGACTATGTCGCTACATTTCACAGCTTCCTTGAAACGCCACTGGGTCAGTTCTGCTAATACAACAGCTTACTATAGCCTGGTAGATCAGCGCATTTTTCCGACTTTGTACCTGGAACACTAATAACTCAGACATCACGTCATACACACTCCCCTCTTCACAAGCAAGGTTTACATGGAGCCTAATATTACAATTAGAATCAGGTTAGAAACCCAAACCGAATAAAATTGCTCCATATAAACACCTCTATCAGAATAAACAGGCCAAATCCGAATGGAATTTCATTCGGTTGCACAGGGGTAGTATATTCCTTTTCCCAAACCCATTAAAAGTAAAGTCCTGTCATGTAAACGGTGAATCGGAAAGTTGTCAGACTGGGCTCTGTTTGCACATGCTCAGCCTTGACGTAAATGAGCAGTGACGTTTGCTTACTTGAAAATATGGCGGCTTCCAAACAGAGCACACAGCACTGGTCTGTGTTGGTGAGTTTGGTTTTTAACTCTCAAATAACTAAACATTATTACCGTCTATTACTTAGATGGTAGGACAACAATAAATACTGAACAAAGCCGGGATAGACCAAAACATGGAACAAATCAGGATCCGCTGGAAAACTCTGAAGGCTGGCTACTATAAGGCCGAACAGCACAACCCTCAAATAATTCATTAAAACACCTACTTACCGCCATCTTTGATAAACTATGTGATTATTAAATAGATTTGAGCGTATCACATCTGTAAAACAGCTGTTCTGATCAAATGTTGTGGCACATGTAAACACCAGATTGGAATAGATCACGTCACATGTAAACAGCTCAACTGAGATCTTCAATCAGATTGATTTTAATCAGAATGAAAAAAAGTCTGCTTGTAAACCTGGCTACAGTTTCGATGTAAATGTAACGCAACATTCTCCACATGGACAGACATGAGTGGACACTAGGCTGTCAAATCGGAGCGGAAAAGCCACTGTCGTAACTGAGCTGTTTGTGGGGGTCTGTGCTCTTCTGAGTGCTTTTCTGTCTTTTAGATTGAATTTGTAATATTTCCCCACCTCCTACATGACGGGATTAGGTTTGATTGGATTAAGTCCTTGTCAAATATTTTGATCTATTTTGCATTTTCTGATTAAAAAATGTGAGTAAATTTAGTTTTTATCTTATTCGCCATGCACTTTTTTATTAGTTGCTGTTTAGTTTTCATCAGGGGAAAAAGTTTGGTGAGGAAAACTATGATGAAATTATTAGCCAAAAAAATTAAAACTGATGTGTAAACTAAAAGGGAGCCAGGGAAGGGACGCTAAAACTGATGTGATGTGGCTTTTTTTGCCGGAGAGGAGTCGAGCAGCAGCGTCCTGGATGAGCTGAAGACAGTTCATTGATGACTAGTTCAAGTCAACGTTCAAGGAGTTGCAATAAACTAATTCAGAAGCAATAAAGGCATGGATAGTCTTTTTTTTATGTATTTTTTGGGCATTTTGTGCCTTTATTGATAGAAGAGAAACAGTTGATAGGCTTGTAAAAGGGGGTGAGAGTGTAGGGGAAGACACTCTGCAAACTGGTCACAGGCAGGTTTGGAACCTTGCCCTGCAGAAGCAAGTACATGGGGTGCTGGTTGCTAACCACTCCGCCAAACCAGCACCCCATGGGTAGTCTTTTTAAGATCACTTGGTCTTTGCTAAGAGACGGGGGTTGTTTTTATGTTACTGACCTGGTTATTAAATTTAAAATGACTGTCAAAGATAAACCCAAAGACTTTTTTAACAAAATATCTGCCCACATGAGGACATAGTCTGAGCCCAGCATTGCCATTCAACTAGATTAGCACACACCTTTACACTGTGGTTTAAAACGGGCCTCAGAAAACTTGACTCTGTAATGTCTTGCTTTCACGTACACCTTGTTCGGGCCTTTAAAACCCAAAGAAAAAAAAGATGTTCAACCTGCTTCTCTCTACAACCCAGTGTGGAGAGTTAACCCTTAATCCAAGCCCACTTCAAGTTGACTGTAGAGCAGCGGGATCGAGCTCGGCTTCATCCCAAACACCCTCAGATCACAGCAGAGTGAGGAGGATCAAAACTGAGACAAGTCGAGGACTGAGATGAGGAGTTTAAAAGGATGCAATCTCTATTCTGGAGCAGGTCCTCATTTCACTGTCTAGCGCTCCGGCAGGCCCCCCCCTCCACTCCTCTAACCCATGCAGTCCCCTGCTCGGCACACTCAATTATTTATCAGCTTACAGACGCACTGAGGAGAGCAGAAGAGAAGGAGGGAGGAGGAGGCAGCCGCAGACCTCCTCGCTTCTGCTCTTCGCTGTTGCACCTTCCTCTCTCCCCAGTCCTCCTCTTCAAAAGTGACCATCCCTCTTTCTTTTTTTTCTGTCTGTGTCTCAGAAGGAGCCCTAATCTATTTCTCTCACAATGTTTTTCTCCTTCTCTGTTCTCCTTCTCTGCTCCACTCCTCTTTCTTCGATGTACCTGTTCATTAGTTCCGGCTACTTGCTTTGTTTCCTCTCTTCCAGCCTCTGTTTTCGTTCCCTCACTCCGGAGGTCTTTGTTCTCATCGAGAGGCTCCAAAGGGACAGATGGTAGTGCTTTAACTCTGTTACTGTTGTCTGAGCGGCATCAAGGAGATCACTGCAACCTCAGCAATGTGTGTGTTTGACTTTATGTGTGTGTGTGTGTGTTAGTGTGTGTGTGAGGAGAAGCTCTGCAGTACACGCAGCTCACATCCTGTTAAGGCTCATTTATGCTTCCTCAACATTCAGAAATAGATCTGTTTGATTCGACCGTCACATCCAAAATACTCAAAAGTATGCTTCATGTGAAGGCAGATGTTAAAAAATTCAGAGGGCCTGGACTTAAAAAATGGAGGTGCTCTGACAGCGAAGGCACTTCTGACATTGTTAGTGTAGTTAATATGGAAAATGAGGAGAACTAACTTTACAGTGCAGCTGGATCCCCCTGATTCATTCTCTCTGTAATCATCCATCCTCTAAAGCTCCAAGCAGGATTGATTGAGTCTGGTCTGAAGAGGCATTGACCAATCAGTGTCCTTCAAAGAGGAAAGGCAGGAGCTATGAGCATGGTAAAACAGCTGTAAGTCTAAAAACGAGAGCAGTTTTTTTTAGTTTGTTTATTGATAATTTTAGATTAATCAGATAAACATTACAGTGACAAGACCAGAAGAGAACTCCGAGAGCGCAGATCTCCACCAAGCAGCTCCACCGCTAGATCTAGCGGTTGCGTTAGCAGAACTCCTACACTGGCATTTCAAGGGAAGCTGAGAAATGTAGTGCCATAGGCTTGAAAAAGGTTGACGTCAGTTTGCAAATAAACTGCAATTCCCAAAAAATTAATAGGATTTGCCATAATAAACATATGTTTTTTTTGTGACATCAACCTGGATCAGATCAGGACCAAAATGTAATAGCTTCTTCCTTGGACCAAACCACACCTCTGTTAAAGTTTCATGTAAATCCATCTGATAATGTTGCCTAATTTTGCTAACAGACCAAACAGACAGACTCTGGGGAAAACACAACCTCCTTGGTGGAGGAAATAAAGGCAACACTAGACCTAATAAAAAAAAGAGAATCGGGGTGCTGGTTTGGCGGAGTGATTAGCACCCCATATGCATACTTCTGCCGGTCTAGGTTCGAATCCCGCCTGTGACCAGTTTGCAGAGTGTCTTCCCCTACTCTCTCCCCCTTTCACAAGCCTATCCACTGTCTCTCTTCTATCAATGAAGGCACAAAATGCCCCAAAAAAGTACATTTACAAAAAAAAAAAAAAAGAGAATCATTCAGAAGCCGCAGTAGTTCAGCTATTTACATCACATTATTAATGTGAGGGCAGCCCTTATTACATTTATAAACTACTTTTAATGATTATTCATGTCGAATTCATCATTTAAAAAGCATGTTTCCAATATTTACAATGCTTAGCTCATGCTCATAGTGTGTACTTATTGTAAAACTGTTACCAAATTCACAAAGGGGGGCCCTCAAAACACACCTAATTTTTTGGGGGGCAGTTTCCCCATCAGACATGGGAAATATATTTGAATAGTATAAACAGAAATATCAACAGTAGTGGAAAAAGAAGTCGTCGAACAGCCCATGCTTTTGTGATACATGTTTGTTTATGTGTGAATATTTTTATTCATATTTTGGAGTGGATGAACAATTAACTTAGTTGTGTAAGGTGAAGAAGTAGGACCAGATACGTTTTGACTTCGTCCTACTCCTTTTTGAACATGTAAATGAAACATTTATTTAACATTTGGTTGTTGTTGTTGTTTTATTAGTTCCACAATTACTTGTTCTGTTCAAAATAATAAGAAAGAAAGAAAGAAAGATGTTCATTCTGTCTTTCTTTCTATGTTTTCCTGCAAAAATGGACCACTCTATATTTTAGTGAAGGTTTGTGTTGTCTGAGCTGATCTAGTTTTACATCAAATCACATTTTACAGATGATACAAAAATAAACACTTTTGAAAAAGAACCAAAAATGCACTCTGAATCAGCTTGAATAAAATATATATAAATATATACATATATATTATTTTGAATCAAGTTGCAACCCCTGAAAGATTAACACCTAACTTTCAGACTATATTGCATCATTGTTAAGCAGCTGTGATGTCCAAACAAAACAACAGTGGAGGACAATGAGGCAATGGCATGCCTGGCAGTTGATTTGTGGCTTTTTATGGCAGCAAAGAGGCTGGATTTGTTTGGCAGCAGTGTCAAGCAGAGGGAGAAAATACCAATAAAAGTCGAGAGGCGGTTGCAGAACAAGTGTTTTTGTTATTTATCAACAAAAAATATCCCTTTTAAATATTCGATTTACATTTGTTTTAGATTTGTGCAAAATGAGTAATGTTTTTTTTTAAAGCTGTCCATTTAACACTCAAACTTGCACTAAGATACACAAATGGATTAAATTGTAGAAATTAGATTTGGCTGCATGTTACTGTGTGTCTGCACTAATAAAACCCTGCAGCTGTATGCAAAAGAATGCAGTAGCTGTGCATCAACACCTTTAAGATGCTTTGTGCACATGAAGTCCTTATTTACAGTAGATTTGTGTCTGCTAGTAAGAGAAAGACAGCGAGAGAATCTGTAAGCAGCCGTGATAAAGAGGAATACCTAATGTCAACTGCAGTGGCTGCGGCCTCTGTATCAAAGCCCCCCGCCCGCTTCATATCTGCAGACAGCCACCAGCGACAGACTCCCCATCATTAACTACTGTACGGCACACTGGACCAGGAGCAAGAGACAGAGGGGAGGGAGGGAGTGGGAGAGGGAGGAGAGACCCAGACAACTAGAAGAAGACGAGATAAAGTGAGAAAGAACGAGTAAAAAGGAGCAAAAAGAAGGGGCAGGGCACTGATGAACAGCACCACAGAGGAGGCAGGGATCGACTGAGGTCGCCGAGCGTTTGTTACATCACCTTCTTTAACAGCAGGGGACGGTGGACTAGTTTGGTGATAAGCTCCCTGAGAAAAAGTCTGGGCCCCCCTCTGAGCTCCCCTTTAATCCCCCTCATCAGGTAACTATGATTAATTTAAGACAAAATGAGATGGAGACATGGATAAAAAATGAAGAGTAAAACACACCCTGCTTTGGCTTGACTTTGCTGCTCAGTCTTCTAAGAAAAATAATAATGACTTCTGGACTTTTTCTGCTTGTTGTTGTTTACTTTGATGGCTGGATTAACTGTTGGCCAGCCTGCATGAGTGGAGTGATGAAAGTATATGTTATAAGGTCACACTTTCCTGACTTAACCATATGTGTGAACACAAACCTGGACATTACAGTCATTACCTTGTGGTTCCCTAGCATTTTAACCATATAATGTCCAAGTGAGCCAGAGTGTGAATGCAGCCACAAACAATCAAGGTAATTCAGCGAGAGGGCTGGGCTGATGACATCATCTTGTGCAACCGCCGCAAAATTGGAAATGTGAGACTAGACAAGATGGATACAAACAATGGTTGATTATGGAGACTATATTTGACTGTAAGGAGAATTACAAAAACTCAAATATTCATCTGGGGATCATGCTGCTGTTGGATATGAAGCTAAAACATTGCAGCTTTCGTTCTCCAGTGTGATCATTGTGCATGTTTTGATGCTGCTCATTATTCACTTTTTCATGCTATAATGCTCCACCCAACTCTTTTGCTGATTCCAATGACTTTTTAATATGTATCAGTGATCCTAGAGAAGGGGTGGGCAACTTTAATTACCAAGAGGGCAACATTAAACCATTTTTATCCCTGCCTGAGGGCCGCATTGTTACAAATTTTCAGAAACTCTTGATGAGGAAAAAGAATGTTGGAGAAACAACATATGAGAATATAAATTGTCATAAAATTAGAATACCAATATTCATATATTACAACGTAAATACAAGTTATTATGCTTAATCAAATGAGCTTGACATAGAATTCAAGCAAGTTTAGATAAAATACATTGAATTAAAGCCAATGAAGCTATTTTCAAATCAATAAAATGATGTGTCATTCAAATTTTTAAAGCACAAATATTTTGCAGCTACCATTTTTTAAATGTAGCATTGAATAATACTTGATTTAACGTTCAAAGGTTTCATAAAAGAGATTTAGAGACACTGTTATAGCAAAGTAAGGTCATAAACAACTTACATAAGCCAATAAAATATCAGTCTAGAAAATATAGAATTATTTCTATTGGATAACTGAGTTTTCTTCATATTCACAACTGCTGATTGGGAATGAATAGCGGGCCACATTTGGAGGGCTGCACTTGGTCCACGGGCCACCACTTACCCACCCCTGTCCTAGAACAAAGCTCTTCTGCTTTGTCCTTATATTTATAAAAACTAACTTCCACTATGAATTTCTGACATGTCCTGCCAACTAGCGACCACATCACCCCTACACAGGAAGCTGGAAGGGGTGCATGTGTGAAAAGGGCTCTAGGTTATAAATAGTTGTTGATATATTTGTTTATTTTGTTTATTTTGGTGAAAGGAGAGTGTACATTTCACTCACACATAAATCAGTATCTGTGAAGTATACTGTATGTTGATATATTTGTGATAGGCTACTTTTGTTTATTTATACATGATTTAAGTCATTTATTGAAATAGTTCTCTAACTAAAAAATATATGTGTTGTCTGGGTTTGTGAGATTGATCAACAATACCATCATTACACCTTGATGCTGAGGTCAAACTATGATTTTTCTTGCAGGATATGTTGTTCTCTTGGTCAGATTACATGACAACAGAGCCATAAAATCTTGCTCTGACTTGACGGCGTGCATTTAACAACTGATGTGATGGCATAAAAGAAAGAGGGGTGACACTGAAGACAGCAAACAGATAAATAATTCAAAGCAGTCAGGTGGTATTTCCTCTACAAGGATTCTGGTAGTGCACTCTACCAACAATCGGAGGGTTGGTTCACACGTGTCCTTGGGCAAGACACTGCATCCCAAGTTACTCCTGCAGCTATTAGCGGCTTAAAAATGGGTAAGAAAGGGCGATGGAAGTGTTAGCTGATACTGATGGATAATGCACATAGAAACTTCAACCGTCACCTGTACCAGGCTTTGTCCTTTTATGCACTATAAAAATCACGAAGAAGTCAGAAAGAATAGAAAAGCACTACATAAGCTCAAGACTTTTTAACAATGAAGTTCATCGTTGTGTCGTAGCTCTCAAGCCATCAACTTCAGTCTGTTTGTCGCACATGCAGAGCTCCCAGTGTTGTCATTGGTCGATTCAAGTAACAAAAATACACAGATGTTTGACTCTGACTCAACAGGAGATATAAAACAAGAAAAACAGGGAGCCAGTCAGTGCGTAGACTCCAACAACACACCATTTAGAGCTGTGCTGGGTCCATACTGGGTGTTTCAGGGGTCCAGTCATTCCTGTGTGTGGCCCTGTCTTTGGATATAGGACTTAAAACATGCAGTTCAAATGGGAATTGCACCTTGTGAAATCAAACATTTCTCTTTGTTACAATTCCCTTGAGCTATTCTCATTAAATTTTCAATTTGTATCAAGGTCATTCTGTCCATGGCTTTGCCTCTGTCACACCTTTTGATGTACCGAAGATCATTCTTTCAAAATAAAGCTGTATTTCCCTTCCCCTAAAAGAGTGTCAAGTACAAATGGTAAAAGGTACACGGTAAGAGCATTTTCTGGAAGTTTGCATTAAAATTCTTTAACCCTTACAGGATTTCTTACTCTGAGGTAGTAACTTAGCTGGCACTTAAAGAGTAGCAACAATCACTGGCCATTTGACATAGACACATTTAGCTGTGTGTCAATGGCAGTGTTTCTTCAAGTTCAATTTTCATTAAATACATATCTGATGAGTATGATATGACAAACATGAAAAACTGAACAAACAGATTTTCAAAAGAGCTCTTTTTTTCAGAGCTGCTGCAACAAAACTATCTATTAACCCAAAGTAGTAAAGTAGAGTCCATCCTTATGGGTGTTCTGTCTACTGATCATCAGTCTGAGTTTAACTAATTTCACTGTTGATCATTTGTCATTATCATATTAGTTCTGATCTCTGGATTGTTTCCTAATTTGCAACCTGGTTCATTATGTAGCTAGCTAAGAAGACAGATGCAAAGTTGAACAGGTAGTTTAACTCAGGCCTGAAACTCTTTCAGTAATAACAGCTCAGACAGATTCAAGCAGCCTGTGGGTCAAATCTTAGGAACAAAAGAAGGAATCTGCCAAGTGCCAAACCATCCACAGCCAGATACTACCACAATGTTTCAGCCAAGAAGGTATATGTTTTGGTGGCATTTTTTTTTTTGTGGGTTGGTTATTTGTTTGTTTGCTTGCTGGGCATTGTACAGAGAAAATGTGATTATATCTTATAAGAGATGTGAATACAGATGTAGATCTAAGATTTTGTTTTAATGATTTTGAACATTTCTAGAGAGGGCATTTTTTCGCCTATCCATAAAATCTGTTATTTTATTTCTCCCAAAGTCCATTTCATTCATTTTTTTCCCTTTTAATTTTTTGAGAATTAGTTTTTTTAGTATTTCAAACAACTTTAACACTGAAACATAGTATAAAGTAATGAAATATAGCCGCTCGTTGCCCCTCAGTGCCAGTGATCATTGCAAATAAAAGGCAGCTGGACGCTGAGGATGCTCAGATTGCTTATGGTTTGAATACAGGGTCAGCAGGTGTCTCAAGCGGGCACTGCGACATGCTGACATTTTTAATAAGGTAAATAATAAAGCTTGCATTGTTCACAGACATAAGTGACCCTCTCGGGGCATTTTCCTGAGAGATAAGTTCCTTCTTAATCAGAAAAAAACACTTTTTCCGTGATATCCTGTGTTAATATTGAATTCCACGTTTAATGTCTAATTCCGTGGGTCCGTCTCCGTCTTCCTTGATCAAGGATTAGATTTTGTTGGTGATCTGAATATGCATTCAGATCCAGCAATTTCCTATAGGATTTGTTATCATCCCAGGACAGGGCAACTTCCCGCTTTTTTGATGCCTTAGCAGCAGCTTAATCTCTCTGGAAACTTCTAGATTTTGATAATTATGAATTTCTTCAATTTCTTCAGTTTACATCCTGCAGGAAGTTGTGTGCAGCCTGAGCTCTTTCCTGTGTTTTTTACATACTTCTGTGACATGCCCCACACATTGTCTATGATTATTTCATTTGGGTTCATGGTGCAGGAGGTGGTACTCATGCTTCAAAGCAAGAGGCTCGTGGGTTCAATCCCTGTGTCAGTCAAGACCTTTCTGTGTGAAGTCTGCATGCTCTCCCTGTGCAGTTCTCTCTGAGCACTCTGGCTTTCTCCCACAGACCAAAAAGCATGCTTGTTAGATCACCTATGACAACAACAAGAAATCTCAAGTCTTACAAGTCAAGATGCGCAGACCGTTAGCCTAATCCTAGTCCACAGACTGTTGGAAATAAATGTTTTAGAATATAGGTACGATAGATTTTTCAGCAGAAATATGTATCTTCATAGGCAGTTGAAATATTGTACTGGATTTATGAACTCCAGCATTTGAATTTTTCTGTGTCTATAAAATCAGTATTTATTTTTAGCATCAATAATCAAAAGCACTGACGATGAACTATCTAGCCTGCTCAAAGCCTCTTGATCAAAACATCATGGCTAAGCTACTGATCATATTTGTCTTTATTCTTTTCTTTTCGGGAGTTTCTGTTCTCTTTAATGTTCTTCTAATAAAAAGCTTTTTCATTATAGAAACTGACTCCAACTTTCAGCAGCGGCGTCCATGCAAAAACATGTGACGCCAAACTTGTGCAAATTAACCCTGGCTGCATTGAAGCAGATGTTCTTTTGCCAGCAGCCAGCTAAAGGCGGCGCTGTGTGGGTGGACGAGCCTCGCTGATCCAATAATAGTTCTCTTTTGCATCTTTAAGGCGATTTCATCTGAACAATACTGTTGCATTTTCACCATCTGACAACTGTGTGTGCACAATTAGAACTCTTAAAGCAATTACTGCACACTGAGCCCAGGAGTCACACACTCTAAACAGAGTAAACTAAGCCTGAGGGGGGAGAATATCCATTCTACTACCCATAATGCATAGTGTTGAGTTCTGTAACTCTGACAGCTTAAAGGCAACGGGTTATATTGAATCACAATGCAAAGCTAGTCCCTGATCGATACACAGAAGCCTCAAGGTTTGATGTTTAACAACACAAACTGGCCGACTTCAGCTGTTAAACCAGAGCAACCGAAGCCTAAAAACACGCTTGATGGGCGTCCCTGCTCTCCGCACCGCCAGGGAGGACGTGCTAGAAGCCTCCTGTAGGTCTGCGGCACAGAACACAGGGCTTCTTCAGGCGAAGGTCAGTGCACGCTGCAGAGCCGTATGTTTCCAGCTCCACACTGCACGTCAATAAAAAGCCTCTTTTACCCGCTTTCAGCTGAATCTCCTGAAACCTGCCGTCAAGGCCCGAAGTCCCATGACACAAGCGCTGTGCAAACACAAACACACTCACTGACACATGCGTTCAAACAGTGTGATGGAGCTCATAATCCACATGATGTTTTTCACTGAGAGTACGATAGAGATCAAGCATGCCTGCAGTCAAACATTCAGAGTGACGCGTGCATCACTTTGTGCACAGACTTCAGGTTTTCTATAAGGACAGAGGAGTCTGCCTGACAGCGTGTTTGCCTCCAGAGAGGCTTCATGATGGCTATAAGGAAAGGATAAAGTTCAATGTGCAATTTTGATGTGGGCATAAAAGCTTACAACAGTGTATGGATGCATTATATTTACAAAGATCTGACACGTATTATGTTTATGAACAAACTTTAGCAGAAGAAGAACCTTGGGCAATATCAAATCACATTGGCCTTCAGAGCATACAAAACTTTATGTGGCATTTGGTCAGTTCTTGCTGTAAAGAATTTCAAGAAATGTATCTGAAAACACTGAAAACACTCTAAGCATGTATGACAGACCTGTAAGTGGTGCTGTAATGCTCTTTCAGATACACCAAAACCAGAGAAGAAGATTAGTAACATACAAATGCATCACAAGAAAAGACATATGCTGTTATCCATGTCCTCTTGTTGTTCACAATAAAAGTAGAGGAGCAGAAGACTTTGAATGCTACACCGTGTTATGCCAATGCTTGTCAATGTCGGGTTTAAGGGAGAGCTACGACTATGATGTTATCATTCTGTTTATTGTAGAACTTAAAGAGATGCCGTGTCATGCAGAATCTTGTAATTAACTCTTAAAAACATTTAAGCTAGTTCTGTCAAACCATACTATATTAGGTGGAATAATTCATTTATAGAATTGATTCAAATATTTTTTAATTGATGTCCATATATCGTGATCTTTGGGCACCTGAAAGTATCACTATGACTGTCAGGAGGTTAATCTTGTGTTCTTGACAGCAGTTTTAACTGCCTTTTATTTTCTGTTTCATTTTTCATAACATTTTGAATGTCAATGATGTATTGTGTGGATTATCTTCTAACGTTTGGGCCCCAGGAAGAGTAGCTTCTGCATTGGTAGAAGCTAATTGGGGGCCTGATAAAGAACAGTGCCACAGATACAGCCCAAACTCAGCACATGCTGTACACCTTTAAGGCCATCCACAACCTTGCCCCTCCATATCTGTCTCACCTCCTCCACATCGCCACTCCAGCCCGCTCCCTAAGATCCTCCTCCTCCACCCACCTCACTGTGCCCTCTGTTCGCCTCAGCACCAAGGGGAGCAGGGCCTTCAGTCGCTCTGCTCCCCAGCTCTGGAACTCTCTTCCACCGGACCTCAGAAATCTGACCTCCCTGTCTCTTTTTAAATCAAGACTCAAAACTCACCTGTTCTGAACTGCGTACTCCTTACCATGAATATCCAACTATCATCCACTTATCCATCACTGTCTGTTGTATTTTGCTGATTTTATAGTTGTATTGTTTTTTGATTTTATTGTTGTTTTATCCTGTACAGTGTCCTTGGGTGTTTTGAAAGGTGCTTTTAAATAAAATGTATTATTATTATTATTACATGCATGGAGATTTGTTATCCTGTATGAACACAAGTTTTGGGATCATCACTTAATATTTTGTTTTTATATTAGTTATTGAATCTCATCTATGGGATTTCCCATTATAAAGTTTAATGTTTTTCTGTGATGTCAATCCTAATCGTATTCAGATGAAATTGACCTTGATGATAGAAACATGGACCTCATATTTTCCTGTAAAACAGGTAGCAAATCTGTTGTAATGGCAGAGAGGTGATTTTAAAATTCCACCAAGAGTTAACCATGTGGGATTTTGTTGAAAGTTTGGATTATTTTGCATCAAGACCAAATTCACATCTCACCACCAACATCTTATCATATCTAAGTTGGGCCATAACCAACATCTCCTGAAAGTTCCAGCAGAATCCTTGCAGTATACTTTGCATAATCTTGCTAACAAACAAACAGACAAACATATGCTGGCAAAAACATAACCTCCTTGGCGGAGGTTATAAAAAACAGAAGCGTACTCATCGTGATGCAGCTCTATGTCAGAAAACTTGTGTTTGCAAAACTTATCATTCCTGCATGAAACCCAACAACAGTGATGGAAGACACACTACCTGTAAGTCATACAGATAAAAACCTTATCTATGAGTAAAGTTAGATTCATTTTAACATATTCAGTCTGAAAAGAGTGTGATGGAGTCAGACAGGGACAAGAAAATAAACCTTAAACCACACAGTGACCCCACACTGATACAAGCTTCACTTGTTTAAATATTATTACCTGTTTGCTTTGACAAACTGTCATGCGTTGCTGTGATTCTTTATAAAAAAGCAATTAATCACTGCTCTCATCGCCTCCTATCTCTCCCTAACATCTCTTTAATTTGCTTGTTTTGATTTTGTGTTGCCGTTTCAGAAATTGGAGAGCTGCGACGTGTTTGCTGTAGGTGACAGTTCTAATTATAGCGGCCTGTTTTCTAAATGAATATTTAGTTTAATAAATCAAACAGACTGAACCTCTGTAGTCTTTTAATAAGGGACCAGAGAGAAACAAGTCTTGTCTGACGCTGGCACTGGAGGCCCTGTTTTTTTTTTTTCTCTGGTCTTTGAACATTCAATCTGACTTGGAGTGCAGAGAATCTTTCTGTGAGGGGATTAGAAGTATCACAAGATCACACAGCCAAATCAGACTGAACACAAATAACAAACAGCAGTGAGATTTGAAGGCAGTAAACCAACATAATATGCTCACAGAGGAGAATAAAAGATGCAGTGTGTGACACTTTTAGCCCAGAGGGTTCCCACTTCATCCTTCAGACTCCAGTTTAAGAGAGAAAAGCACAAACTTCTGTCATTCATGTTTCTTCTGCAGGTCTGCTTCTCTTCCTCAAAGCTTTAATCACCCCTGTGCCAAATGTTCGCTGATGTGTGCGATTTTTGTGTGGAAAAATAGTCTTTAATGCCTTTAATTTAGAGACGGGTCAGGATCTTAAGTTGGAGAGAGTTATGCGAGGTACACACAACCTGACAATCGGTCCGACCTCTGGCTCGGATCCCTGCCTCCAATCAAACTCAGCAAAGGCCTGATTATCTGAGGGTCGTGGAGATCACCTTATTATACTATGGTGTGGTGTGTGAAGAGTCATTTCATCCTCTTGGAAGAGGATCGGGGACACCCCTACCTGAAATCGTAAATATTCAACATGTTCAATATTTATGACCAAAAGTCCTGATGTGTGGAGTGCACCAGGGACAGCCGAGCATGTCCTCTGTGTTTAGTCACATGGACTAGAACAAAGCATATCAGGGAGCAAGATGGCAGAAGCAGAAAGCAACTGCGGCCATGGAAACGAGAGTTAAGGCAAAGCATGAAGTTAGACGAATGTCAAAATGGAGGTCCAACTTGTTGATTTGTTTAAAAAGTACGAGCATTTAGACAGTGTAACCAGTAAACTTTATCTAACAAACTGATTTGAGGAGCCAAGGAAGCTAAATGTTAGGTGCATTTAGCCTCCTGATGTTGTCCGCCATGTTTGTTTACATTGAAGTTGCATGTGATCACGTAAGGTCACAAGTTATGAGAGCAGATGTGCTACCTTCTGGGTAAATTGATCGGTTTGTGTCTCTCTCTTTGTTGCACAACACAAGCTACAAGAACAGAACTGGTAAATCCAACACCATCTGTCTTCCAGTGTGGACTCTCACTGTTTTAAATTTAGAGATCCAAAATCCAAAATCCAAACCCATCCTGCCCTCTTAAAGGCCAACAGCAATCAAAGTGACTGAGAGTTTGAACCACAAGACGAAGGGTCTCCAGACTCTTCAGCAATCAGCTATCTAAAACAAGTGTGTCAAAGACTGGGGCCCACTGCTGTGCGTAAGTGCAGTAAAAGCATGAAGTGTGTCACATGGATACAAAGACTTACTAATTGATGTCCTTACTATAAAGACATAAGAACAACACCCTGTAAAAACATCTCATAGTGGTTCAGAAATAATATAGATGAGTTAGCAGTTAGCATTTTTTGGTTACCAAGACTGAAAGTATGTAGTTTTTAGAAAATCCTTTTCAAAAAAATCTCTGCAATTAAGTTTCAGATGAACACATGCTTTCAAGATTTAATTTGAAATAATAAAATGCATTTAATACTGCCCTGCTTTTGAATAATAAAAAAACAAACAAACAAACAAAAAAGCATTGTTGTGTTTTTAAAAGAACGGTTGCTGTCAAACAGCTAACAGGAACCACAAAAATGGCGGGGGAACATAATGTTTGAACAATAATCCGTACACCATTGTCACAGTCACAAGGGCCACCTTCATCAGATCATTTGATTAATTGTCATAGAGGAGGATACAGTATGAAATTATATGACAATATTGCTGCTTCTGAGCTAATCCACCACCGTGATGATGCTCGGTTCAACTTCAGCAGGTCATCTTGGCCATGTCTACATGTTTAAGTACATTGCTGCCATGTAATTGGCTTCTTGGCCATTTGCATTAGCGATCAGTTGAATGAGTGTACCTAACAAACTGAGTGAATCTCCTCAGTCTCAAACTTCCAAACTTGTTCCAGTAACTGGAGTTTAAGGTCTGAACATCAAGTTCTAGATTTTTACAAATGAGGGAAAATTACTTTTACTGAAGCACTTTGCCTGGATTGTTTTAAGGAACAACATTGAAGATTTTTCTGTTTTTTTCTTAATTAAAATAATACTTTGTAATTTGAAAGAATAAGCTCAATAAAAAGAGTTTTATTTCACTGAGATTTGGCTGTGTTTTTGCTGGCTGTATAGTGCTCTGTGTTACTCTAAAAAGGACAAAATAGGTTTGGTATAACAGTTCCTGTTAAGAATACTATTCACATATAATACATCTAACTTACAATTAATGCAGTTCAATTAAAAAAAAAAAAGTGTCCCAAAGAAATGTTTTAAGGGTCTTTGGAGATTGATCACGACAGGGACACAGTGACATCAGTTTGTCAGTGCTAATAATGTATTTTAGAGAATCAAAGTGTAACTATATAGATTATTTATAACATTGTCATGTACATAACTGTTACACCATTGGACGGAGAGAAACACTCTTTTCTGTATGTATTGTTAGATTTCAGGCAGAAACTGACTTTTTATGTTTGTCTCACATGTCTTAAAAAATGAAGAAAAAAAAGATCATGGGACAGCAAAGCAAAGGCCAGAGCAGAACTGGTTCTCAACAGACTGTCGGAACAAGACTTTTTTTATATAGTTTAGATAGGGTGTAGAAAGAAGGACAGGCCTTATCTGGTTATATCCTTTTTCAATCAAAATTTTACTCAATTAATATAAGTCTCAGACATTCAAAATGTCAGATAATACAGTGGATTTTTTTTAACGTTTATTTAACCAGGAAAAGAAACTCACTGAGATTAAAAATCTCTTTTACAAGACTGTCCTGACCAAAATAGGCAGCAGCACAATTTACAAAGTTTCTTCCATTCACAAACAGCATTACTCACAAATACACAAGACCAAAAATGACAAGAGCAAAACAAATCCATCTAATTCAATATATACACCATTTTAAGTTAAACTTTTTTTGTTCAATTTCATACGTTCTATTCCCTTCCTCTGTTATACATATATCTTTAAACCAGCCTAATATTGTACATATCTTTTCTTCAGATGTTTTTATCATGCATAAGCATAAAAGAAAGATTTCTGAGTCGAGCAGGTTCTGATATTTTGGCAGTTTCAGTTTGAGAAGGAGTGGATTTATTGGCTCTCTGTGACTAAATTCATTGATAATCCTTGCTGCTCTTTTCTGAGGGATAAATGTTTGTATTGATTCAAATAACTGAAAAGAATGCAGGCATGTGGACCTAAATCCAGCTTTATGCATCTCTGTTTAATGCTTCATTCATTTAAGATGTGTTAGTATTTAAATATTTACATCTATTAGTTTAGTTTATTCAGTCAGTATTTATATTTTTCCCATAAACACACAGAGTACTGTAGAGTCATACGTTAATGATTAAAAAAAACACTGAGTAATGTCGCTGTCGAACGGTGGAGGTTAAAGCTCAAACTTGTTATACTTACTATTTTTCCAACAACAAAAAAACATGTGAAGGCAACCTTTAACCTGCATAATGAAGGTTAAATTACAAAAAATATACTTGTTGCACTGAGCACAAAAGCAGAAGCCAAACAAAAATAAAGTTTCTGAGTGTCCCATAATGATCTTTTCAGTTCAGATCTTTGGGTTATTACTGCAGCTGATCTTTATATTTGTTTCTCAATTTGTATTAAAGTAGTTTTTATAAAAGACAGAAGTAAACTACACATTTTTAATTTATTTTCAAAACTGTTTCACCGAACAAAATCAGACAAAACATATCTTTCCTTCCTGTTTTTAAAAATACAACCACAGCAATTTTACAGTTTTGACTTTTAACATTTAAGTAAAAAAAGTAATTGACTAAGAAGCATCCACCCAAATAAGCTTTGAACCTTTAACGTAACATTTTAAGTCATGTTCAACTATGAAATAAAATTTGATGGCATAAAGAAATGACTGAAATGTTAAAAATATTAATCTTTCATGTCTAATATCTAGAATAGAAACAGAAAGAACTGAAAAATGACACCTTCTTTAATAGCTTCTAACTGCTTTATTTCTAGCATATATCATAACAGCCGTCATGACCAACAGAGAATAGGCTGATTTGGGCTGTATGTAAAAAGATACTCATCATATATCATTTCAAATTGGTTCCCATACCCATAAACATCTATTATCAATGAGTCAATCAATCAGACTTTATTTGCATAGCACTTTTCATAATGTAACATAAAGTACTTTTAAAAAATACTCACATTAATGTAAAAAAGAATCAAAACCCTGACTTGTTTATGGGCTTAAATCCTCTTAAGATAATTAAGAAACTACTGAATGCGTCATCGTAAAGTGGCCTTTTCAGGAAATCATAAAAACGTGTTTGGACTGCATGAATCAAATGTTTATTGTCTTAATTAAGATTTTTTTTATTTATAAAACCTTCTCACCAACACGGAGGGTGACCAATAGCACTGTTTTGTGAAAAATGAATATAATGGAGATAGGAGCTGTGTGCCTAACAGCCGCTGTTCAGTTCAGTTCAGATAGCCTTATTGACATTAATGTGGGACATTTTTGCCAAATAACTTTTAGAAATAATAACAACAGCAACATAAGAACAGGAACAATCTAAACAAAATACCACAAATACAAGAGAAATCATAAATGTAATAATAAACAGTCATAGTGTGACGATGACTAAGTGTTCATGACAAAAAGTGACACAAAACTGAATGAAATATCAAATGAACTTCGATCCTAGGGTGAGGGACAAAGTGAAGGCTAGCATGAGTCTACAACGAGAAAAACTAAATTAAAACTTATAATAGGGAAGGTACAACAAAAGGTAAAATATAGTAATAAGAAAATGAAAGTGTAAGAACATGACAAACAGATAAATGTACAGCAACATAAAATGGGAAAATAATAAAATATTAGAGCTACAGAAAGTAAAAAAGATAATAATAATAATAATAATAAGAAGAAGAAGAAGAAGAAGAAGAAGAAGGATAATACCCGAAAGGAAAGAGCACTAAAATAATTTATGACTGTTGTAACAAATGTTATTAAACTAAGAATGATATTTGATATGCAGATTATTTGTGCTTAATTTTGCACAAGTCTGTTGATAAGTGCATTTTCAATGTAATCATGCAAACTTTGCAGTTTTGTATTTAATCTTGGAGACACACTCACACATAAGCACATATGATTTTCAATCTGATCACCTTCACTGGCAGCCCACTTGTCCTTCTGCAGCTCTGCACCGTCATATCGTGGACGATGTTCAAGCACACACACACAGGAGTTCCCAGGAGTGAGACCACTGCAAAGCCACAACAGTCACACCATGTCCAGTTCTCTGCAAATAATCCTCAAGTTCATGCATGCGCTAAAACAAGTAAAATACTTCAGATTGACAAAACTTTATTGACTCTAACGATTAAAAGCCGGTATGTGGCGAGTACAAATGGGACAAAGAAGCCTCTGAATCAACATTTTCAGCATCACTTTCTTGTGTTTGGGTGCATTTAGTTTAGTATGAACAAAGAATCAGCCACAATTAAACTCAGAAATCAAACTCATAAAACACTTAAAGATGTAGCTCTTCCTCCTCCATGCTGATAAAAGCCAGCTCATAAGTAAGGGCCCTGCGAGTGGGAACGCTCACTGCTTTGTCATATTACCCCCTCATGTTCAAAGAAATCCTTATCTACACACTCGGTACAAGATAATGAGAGGAGAAATGAAAAGATCAATTAGCAAAGATCTCCAGATCAGCCGGGAATAACAAGCTGAAGATTAGAGAACATCCCAGAAACAGAGAAGCGTCCTCTACTGTACGGCAGCGCGGAGTCCCTCAGAAGTGTTCAGGAGCCCCCCCACAGGGCCCACGGTACTCACCCAGAAGTACATCATCATCTCGGCTGCGAGGGGGTGGGAGACCGGGGTATGCAAGGACACCAGAGAGGCCAGCGCTCTTCCCCTTCAAGTACCTCTGTCCTCTTCTTCTACGCAAAACTTCACTTTGCTCTCGATCTTTCAGAAGTTTGTTTCTGTCCTTTAAAGTGTTGGCTAATAGCTCGGCTAACTGCCCTCCTGTTTGTAGTTGGCAGCTCTACAGTTGTTAAGTCCACTTTTTATGAGTCCTTCTCCTTCCCCCTGAAGACTCTTCCTCCTCGCTGACTCTTCTGGAGCGTAACTTCGTCTCTGAGAGTCGCCACGCTGCTTCTCCGCCGAAGACTGATGGAAGAAAAAGAGTGGATGGAGCGTAAAACAAACCAGCGTGATTGTTTTCTTACTTCTTCTTCTTCTCCCTCCGCTTCTCCAACGGGGCACCCTTTCTTGCCCGCTCAGCTCTTCCTTGCCTCTCGTGTTTGACTCTGTTTCACTTTATTCCTCCCTCTTCTCCTTCTTCTTCTGCTTCTTCTTCTTCTTCTTCTTCTTCCAGGTACTTACAGCTCTGTTTAAAGGGCTGAAGCAGGCTCTCTTTACAGCATCTCTGGATCAAGAGTGCCGGGGTAAGGAGGGTGGGAAAAAAGCTGAGGATCACCACAAGGTACAGTAGCACAGAAAGCTTTCAACCGGAGAGAGACAAGTGCAGAGGGGAAGGAGGGGGGGGCGAGAGAGTGAGGTAAGGGAGGGAGGGAGGGATGCTGGTGTTGCAGATACACGCCGGGTAGTAGAGAGCGGGCGACCGGCTGCAAAGAAGTTGACGGCAGAGAAAAGGAAGACCAAGCAAGACAAGAGGAAGGAGCTGATTTTCGTTGCTTTATGCTAAAGAGATCAACGCTTTCATTAAGTTGCACTGGGAGTGTCGGGGAGGAAAGGAGGAGGTTTGGAGGTTCGGTTGGTGGTGCATGTGTGGTTGGGGGGGGGGGAGAGAGTAGGAGGCAAGAGAGCCGTCAAAACAAAATACAATTTAGAGCGCTTGTGTAACCAGAGAAGAAGAGAAGGAGGGAGAGAGATGTAAACAGCTAAACTGGAGCTGCTGAGTCTTTTCTTCTCGTTCTTTTGTTCCCTCTGTTCTTTCCTTCTCTGCAGAGCGAGTGTGTGTTTATGTGTGTGTTAGTAAGTGTGTGTGTGTGTGTGTGTGTGTGTGTGTATTGACTGGTTGGCCAAGCTGGTCTGGCCCACAGCAGTGAGAAGGGAATACTGCAGGCTGCCATGCTCAAGCTGTGTACGCATATGTGTGTGTGTTTGTATGCAGAGGAAGACGAGTGTTCGAGATTTGAAAGTTAGTTTGCAGATGACTGAAGGGATTCTGCACACAAATATAGACAGAAACACACAAAACAGGGCTGGGTTAAGAACCGTATGTCAATATTTTTAACCAATGGCAGGACACAATTTATATCTCAGTATTTTATAACAAATAGAAAGAAGAAATGGTTGATGCATTTCCATTCAATCAAAAAATATATAATAAATCATGATAATACAACAAAAATGTGTCTCTCTGTTTTTTTTTCTTGTAGGCTGCTCTAGATTGTTGATGTGGACACCTGCTGCTGTGGACCTACAAGAATCAGCAACTACAGCTCTTACATGTTGCCTCTCCTATAGCCCAATTAGCTATAATTATAGTTCTAATGCTAAATTCAGAATGACAACCCTGTTAAAAGACACAGTAGTTTCATGATAATCAACATCAGTCCTCCCAACCTCGTAATCATCAGGGTTAGGGTTATGGTTGATGTTCATTCATTCATTTTCTATACCCGGCTATCCCTTTCGGGGTTGTGGGGGGCTGGAGCCTATCCCAGCTATCATCGGGCGAGAGGCGGGGTACACCCTGAATCGGTCGCCAGTCAATCGCAGGGCCACATAGAGAGACAGACAACCATTCACACTCACGCTCATACCTAAGGACAATTTAGAGTTACCAATTAACCTAATGAGCATGTTTTTGGTCTGTGGGAGGAAGCCGGACTACCCGGAGAGAACCCACGCATGCACGGGAAGAACATGCAAACTTCACACAGAAAGGCCCTCCCGACCCAGAATCGAACCGGGAACCTTCTTGCTGTGAGGCACGCGCTCTACCAGCTGCGCCACCGTGCCGCCCGGTTGATGTTCATATAAAATAATATATAAACATATAATATTAAAGCAATCTCTCTATCCGTGGTTGTTATTGATAATACCACCAAAAAATTTCCGATTGCAACCACATAGACATGATGACACTCTTGAAAACAAGGAGTTAACTTCTGATAAGTTTACATTCAAATGACAATTATGATGAGGACAAATTTATAGCTTGAGCATCCATGGATTTATATTATCTGAATCCCTGTCAGTCCCTTTGCTTCTGCTAATCCCTCTGTCTTCCTGCATCTCTTTCAACAAAAATAAAAAGTAAATAAATGAATTAACATAAGAATAAATCTAAAACTTGATTGGAATGTTCAGTTTCAAACTTTCAAATTGGTCCAAATTGCACAAAAACGTTCTTAACATTTACGATTTTAAAGCTGAAAAGATCATGAGAACTCTTAACAACTTCATTAGGTTTATCTCACAGGTACCAGGTTGGACCTTCTTCAGTGCTGCCTCAATTTTTCATTGCATTTTCAACAAGGTGCTGAAAAGATCCCTTCACATCATTTTCCCATCTTGCTCATTTGGAAGACTTGTTCCAACACAATGGCACCATCCATTTAAATATACATTTATATATGAACACAGCAATTGATCCCTGACTGCACCAAGTTCACCTGAAAGAGGTGGGCTCAGCTCACTTCCAGTCACCTCTGGACAATTTGTACATGACAACTACCAGGCTGATGACAAATCACCACCTGATAATAATGTTTGCATCCGATGAAGTCACTTTATGGACACGGACACAACATACAAGACAAGCACTTTGAGGTAAACATTACATCTCCACAGCAGATTAATACTGGACAACATTGACTCACTCAAAATTCCCAGGCTGTTGACCAGCTCGTTGAAGCAGGAGAAATCATACTTTTATAAATCTGTTCTCTGATCTATAGGTGTTACGTGGTGGTAAATTCCCTATGCTAGTGTCCACTATGGTCGGCTTTAGACTCTGTGTGCATTAAAACCCCCCTTCTCTGTGCAGAGTTTCTTCACACTTACATCTTAAGGCTTGTCCCACATTGATAAATATGCTAATCTGTAAAATCACACATTAACATTAATTTGTTGTTGTATGAGAGGCATGCTTGCTGGAGTTGGAGTTGTGAAAACCACCAAATCGCAGTGCTGTCTCTTGACTTAAAGTCTATGGGATTTTTCAGCGTTCTCAATTTATTACCGTAAAACGCAAATTTAATGATGAATATTTCTCATTTTTTCTATCAAGTTAATCATCATGAATAATACAATTCTGGGATTTTAAGTCTAAACATACTCGGTGAAAGTAAAAATCTATCATTAAGCTATTACAGAACTACAACACGGTGGACAGACGTGAAAGCAACTACTACACCTCCATCTTACAGCGCCATACTGTAACCTCATGTTAGTGAATTTTCTATTCATAACATTACCTGATTAAGATGGTGTCAGGACTGTGGCAATGGGGTACTATTTTTGGTAAGAAAACGATCAGTAATGATTGCCCTACAGCCATTTTTGTAGTCCTTGTTAGGAGTTCACTGGTAACTATCCTTTTAAAAATACACAATGCTTTAAAATGCGAAACCAAAGCAATATCAGATGTACTCAAGATTGGAAAATCATCGCAACTTTCATCACAGCCCTCATTTCGGGTATTAATTCAAAAGGCTTTTGTAAAAACTCATATAATTTCAGTCTAGGGAGCTAGATGTGCTAACTCGCGTTTATAACTTTGGACTGCGTCCTGCATTATGTTATTGACATAATGCATCAAGTGGTCAGCCAGAATTTTCCGCTGCATATGCATTATCAAAAATCCTGTTCTACTGCTTCCTAATGGTGCACTATTGGACTAAGATCTGGTGACAGTGGAGGCTTGAGGTTCATCACATGGCTTGTTATCCTGCTTGAAATATCCACCAGAAGTTGAGCCAAAAATAATAAGACGAAAAACCACGCAGTCATTTCAACAAAAATCAGTTCTAAACACAATCAACAGCATTCTGTGAATTGGAGTCTTGAGTTTGCTCATGAGGCAGCCTTGGTGGACTTGTTTTTTTAATACATCATGATATATTTCTCTCATACACACTTCAGAACATCCTGCATAGCTACTGCAAATCTGTGACCAACTTTTAAGAATCTTCGGCACAGATAAACCACTGAGAAGACAGAGCAGTGTTTGGCCAAATTCTGAGGAAAGTTAAGTACAGCGGAGCTGAAATTTAGAATTCTCACACATGTTTGTTTATTACAAGAATTAGAATCATTGCAGTATTGACAGCATCTATCACACATCTCATCTTTTCATCTTATTATGCAGGCCTCAGCTACATCTACCAACACAACCCCCAAAACAACCAGGGTTGAACCAATTTGAACATGAAATTCATGTTTGATCTGTTCCACAGAAATCCAGCCATTATTAGCCAAAACTCTGCCATTAGGACAAGTATTTTAGAGACAACCCCAGCAATGAGAGAAGCAGCTAAGAATAACCTCATTGACTGATCTCACTTTCAAAGGTGAAACAGAGCAGTGCAGGGATGATGCACTTTTGTAGGCCAACCTGGTTGTTTGCATCACGCTGGTTCTCCCCACTAAAAGTCCAAGTGATTTGTCACTGTGCTCTTGGATCATGGCTGTGGTGAACAAATACAGTATGTATGAAACATCACTTTGGTTACAATGAGAGTCATCATGGACCAATCTGGCTTTTTTAGTCTTGTATGTAATTACGAAGAGTAAAAAGCTATTACTAAGTAAAGTGAAACTACGACATGGGGACTCGACTTAAAGGCAAACGTCACACTTCCAACTTAAAGGTGCTATGAGGAGAATCTATTTCCGGCAACATAAGGACTCTGCTACCCATGATCACGCGCAGCGACTGTCGTAAAGATGTGACCCAAGCCAAAGCATGTGTTTGTTGTGATAAATGCAGCTTGGACCTTCCTCAGAACTCTGCATTGCTTTACAACTTCTTTTTTCGACAACTTACAGGATGAAAAGCCACGAGGTAATGTATCTCTTTCTAGTTACGTAGCGGTAGTTTTTGATGTGTGACAACAAGCAATTTTTGGAAATCTTATTATCGTAGTTTTATAGCCGGCTATATATCTCTACTTAAAGCCCGGTGCTCTTAGACGTGTACGAATAATATAAATTTGCTCTAGTTTTAATTGTCTTGTTCCCGAAGTTGAGTATCCAGGCCAGTCCAGCCCTGTCCGACCCGACTACGAAGCTAAGGAATAGCATTTATAGATAACCTATTTTGATGCTATAAAACTCATCGCAAAGTGTGAATTTTGATCAGGCATATATCTACAAGTGAGACTTTTTCGTAATTACTTAGAAACTCCTCATAGCACCTTTAAAGGTCATGTTGTTACCTCTTGTTTTAGATTTTTTTCTGAATCCAGTGACCTAGACAAGTTTGTGCCATTGACTGAGACGACAGGGTATGAACTATTGTTCATTAATATGATCATTCATGTATGCATTACACTACAAATGCAATATTGTTTTAATTATTGCTTTTTCTTATAATCATCACTTGTTTCAAAATCTAGCCCCCAAAGCACATGGCAAAAAAAAGGTCCTTGAATATATAATAGTTGATGACCCCAATACCCTAAAATTTATTTGATAATATTTTTATTTATAGCTTGAGGCTAAAACGTGTTCTGATGTCAAAAACTTTTTTTTCATGATCTGTGTAAAGATTCAATTTCACATTTTTCTTGACAAATTACGGTTTATGTTCCACTCTCTTGCAGTATAGTCTTTCTATGTTTGCATTTTATCTTTTTTTTTTTTCTAACTTAGATGATTTACATTTTTTTGTTTGTTTTAATTTATCAAGGGGATTGATTTTTTTATGTTTTTTTCTGTATTTATTTACTCTTTAAGTGTGGTTTACAGATAAGCCCACACTTGATTTCTTCACCACCTGCTCTTCATCTTATTTGCCATTTTCTTTGACTTCATTTTTAATTATGTGCAAATAAATAAATAAATAAATACATAGATCTTACAGTTCAAAACATTTCCCAACCCTAAGTCAAACATTTGCATATCCTTGTGTATGGCAGTAAAGGCATTAATGGTTTAAGATACGTACTGTATGTGTGTGTGTGTGTGTGTGTTCAGTTGATGGGTGTGTTTGCAATGTGGCTGAGACAGAGAGGCAGAGCTCGAGAGAGAGAGACGGGTGGGTGAGGGTTGGATGTAGCCTGCCTCAGCACATTTACCCCCCTCACCCTCCTGCCTCCCTCCCACCCACCACCAGCACAGTCAATACACCACTGAGGCAAGCTGCCATGTTAACCCCTTCACTTGAGACTTTTCCCTCTCTCGCTGAGCCGTGTGACTCCTGCGCCGCTCTGTCCCCATCTTTGTGACTTTGCTCTGCAATCAGAGCCAAACTCAGCCCTACAAAGACCCTCCATCTTGTTAGAAAATCATAAACAGCGTCGCTCCTCAGAAGTTAAATCTCATTTGATTCGCACTGGCAGCATAAAAAATAAACACAATTAAAATTGACGTCCAAAACGAAACACGATTCATCAGCTGAATTAAACTCCAAGTTTCGCTCTCATGCCAGGTTCAGAAACATAAATAAGTCTGTTTGAAAACCCTCTGCAGTTGGCATGAAGATGAATCCCTGTTCAGTTTAATACTGAGGCTGTTTATTACTAACAATTTCAGCTGCAAATTGCCTACATCCTTTATTCTATGGCTTTGTTCGATATTCCATCAAGGTATTCAACAGTCAGTTATTTCTATATAGTGGACTGCTGCTGTGGACACACTCTGGAGCACTTTGAACTCCAGCACATTTAACATCAGCAAATTTACGGTGGCAAAGAGTGCCGGAGAGGCAACAGAAATTAAAAGACAAAAAGAATTTAGAGATAAAGCTACGACTGAATAAAACACTGTAGGGCTGTATGATCTAGGGCAGGGTATTTCCAGCAACACTACGATACGATACAAATCCCGACACTGAGGCTACGATACGATATGTACACTGATACACTTAAATTGGAAACATTTAATATTCTTTGAACTGAAATCCTGACAAATTTTCTTTATTATCACAAGAAAAAAAAGAACAGGGATGAGTTTTAAATGATTCTACAACTTAAGAAACTGAAATTCAAAGATGGTAGACCTAGGTTTAAATGTTTTAAGCTACATGTTTCACCATGTAGCTTGGCTTCTACTTTGAACTGTGCCATCGTTAAAGTGTATTGACAACAACTGTCAACACATTGAGGCCATATCGATTCTGTAGAATTTGTATTGATACACTTATCTCCAAGGAATGCATGACGATATTCTGCCATATCAATATTTTGAGCACAGGCCTAGCATGATCCTACAAACTCTATTCCAATGAAGAAAGGACACTGAGTAAAACACAAATAAAGACAGAGGACAAATCCTGTTTGACCTCCATTCAATCCAGTTCACAATAATAACAACATAAAACATACTTGTTGAACCTAACAGACTTTATTCAAACATTTTTAATTTGCTCCCTACAATGCATTCCAAGCTAGAAACCACTCAGAGAGCCCAAACCTCATCCAAGGTGGCCCTTATATTGCTGTTACATCTATAAGCAATAGTTCTATGACAAAATTATCATAATAATGATTCCTTGATCATGAAAGCACTCAGAATCATGTTGACATTATCATTAGTTAGACAGTTATTGAGCAAAAACAATCATTAACCTCCAAAATGTAATGGTTTTTCAGTCCAGTCCAGTAGCCTTAAGTGAGTGTGTGTGCTGTATGTGGATTGCAAGGGTGTGTGGGGTCTTGTACTATCATTGTTTCTAATATTCTGCTTTGTTTTTATTTATTAATTTTCTTATGTAAAGCACTTTGTACTGCAAGATTTTGAATGAAAAGTGCTATAGAAATAAACTTTGATTTATTGATGGACAGATTGATATGTTGATAGTACCAGCACTCTTTTACTACAAAGTCACACCGTTGTAACATGAGCAGAATGTGACAGAATGTTTCAGTTTAAGTAGTAAATGTATTAACTGGTGACTTTTAGTTGGCTGTGTTTCTGACAGTCTTTATTACAACAAAAAATCAGCTCTAATTTCGTGTTTAAAGAGGTTGTATCTTGCTTTTTTCTGTTTTTTTCTGGCCTTTTGGCGTGTTAAGTACATTTTCTCCATGTGGTAAATCACCTCTGGGGACAAAAAAGGCTGCAATATTAAGACCTCCCCTCAAATAGACCTACCAGTGTGATGTCGTAATGTGTGGCCAGTTTAGCCCGTTGCAGAGCATGAGCATTAGAATGGATGCATAGTCGTTGACAACATGGGGATATGCAGTGCTGAATTGAGCAAACACCACAGAGCAGACCTGTCAACCAGTCAGAGTGGACTTGGCCAATTTGAGGGAGGGGCAGGAGCTCCAACAGAGAGAGAATACAGAACTATCAGGGGACCTCCGGATGTGAAAACCAGAGTTTTTTTGTCATTGTGAATTTACCCTCACAGTCAATAAAAAATAAATGTATGTCTCTGATTTAAGCTAAGACACAGTACGAGGTCTTAAAACAACTGAAGGGCCACATTGAGGAAGAAACGGCACTGCATGTGGCCCCTGGGATGCCATTTTCACCCCTCTGATCTGAAACTTTAACAAGATTAAAAAAGCAAACTGTGATCAGCAAACACAATCATTCCTGCAGAGTCCTGCAGAGTCAGGATCCATATTCTATACATGTACGAGGCTGATTCTGAAGTCTACTGGGCTGATTCAGAGAGTTGATTTATGCACATTAGCTCTTTTTTAACTATTCCACTTCAAATGGGGGAGAACTTATTTTAAGATCAGCATTGGGGGAATACATTCCATATTAAAGTTGCATCAAACACTCTCAA
The DNA here is from genome assembly GCA_036419115.1 of Scarus forsteni. Classification (NCBI taxonomy): domain Eukaryota; kingdom Metazoa; phylum Chordata; class Actinopteri; order Labriformes; family Labridae; genus Scarus; species Scarus forsteni. Next base: position 4,872,873 of record JAZDUH010000414.1, read on the forward strand.
TGTGGTGAGTGTTTTTTCAAGATTAATCCAGTTTTTAAGGGAGATGTGCATCATTCCATCATCAATAAAAGATGATCACAGTCATTTAAAAAAGTTGGTATCACTCTTCCAAACAAACAAGACCATAGCCTAATGTCACATGTTTTAAAGAGTGAGTTAAATTTAGAAGGGATCCTGCTGAGTGGAGCTGGATGCTTCAAATCATCGACTGCAGGACGAGTGCACTCGTTACGCCCTCCTCGAGATTAGAGGGAAAGTTTTCAAGTTTGATGTATTGACGTTAACAAATGTTAAAAAATAATGAGCTTATTCATAGTTAGAATAGATTATGAATAGCAAATTATCTGCAGCCATTTGTGCTGAAATTGGTTTTTAGGACTTGCTTGAAATGAGGCCATTTACATACATGTATGCATGCCTGGTATGCAGCCTCAGCTCTCGCTCTCCTTCACCGCTTCCCCAAAGACGACACAGAGCGCTTTTTTCCCCAGCAACTACCATTGAAAGAGCACATTTTCCTATCAAATGTGGGTGTCATGCTATTTCAGGTCTGGGTCATGAATAAGTTAGGCCAGACTCGGCATGTGAGTGAGCTAATACAAAAATAACGACAGACTGCTGGTGGGTGGGTGGTGTCGCAGGAAAGAGAGCAGCATCAGGTCAACAGAGATGTAGGGGCTGGATCACATGAGCAGGGCGGAGGCTGGGCTCATGTTATAGATGAAGCATGTCCGTCATGCCATATTTGAGCTGACACAGGCTTCAGAGGAGATGTTTGACCAGCCTAGCAGAAAGCTTTTCCTAATTAATGGGTAATAACTCATCTATAAAGCATGAGTAAATGATTTATTAAACATTCATGGAGCAGTTACGACACATGAACTTTTAATAAAGACTGACTGGGTAGAAACCAACTGAGAATGAGCTCTTGTGCTGAACTTCTCACTTTCAACACCATTTTTAACCATTTCTTGAGCTATGAGACAGGACAAAGACTCTGGCTGTCAGGGGCTTCCTGCTATAAAAATGTAGATAACGTAATGATGGTGGTCTCCATACTCTTTTGGTATTTACTCCCTCAAAATATCAATATCAAATGAGTACTTTCAAGCTCAATTAACTGTTTTCAGTCTTGTTCCTTTCTTTTTGCCAAGTCACAGCACCACTTTTCAAGTCATGTGACTTTGGAAACCAAAGAGACTTCTAAAGCAAAACTTTGCTGTAGATACAAGTTAACACACAGAAACATAAACCATCATGTGGCAAGAATGACAGAAGAGAACACAATATACTTATACATTGCTATAAAAGTGTTACTTTTTAAACTCAAAAGCACCCAGAGAGTGAAACATCTGCAAAGGCAGCTCATATCTATCTATCTATCTATCTATCTATCTATCTATCTATCTATCTATCTATCTATCTATCTATCTATCTATCTATCTATCTATCTACAGTACAGGCCAAAAGTTTGGACACACCTTCTCATTCAATGCGTTTTCTTTATTTCCATCACTAATTACATTGTAGATTCTCACTGGAGTAATGATGGCCACTTGTTTCTCTTAACTTAGCCGATCGGTTCTTGCCATAATATTAATTTTAAAAATGTCTAATAGAGTTTTTGCCTGTGCATCAGCCTGACTTCTGAACAACACAACTGATGGTCCCAACCCCATTAAAACAGCAAGAAATTCCATTAATTAACCCTGAAAAGGCACACCTGAGAAGTGAAAACCGTTTCAGGTGACTACCTCTTGAAACTCAAGAAGAGAATGACAAAAGTCTGCAAAGCAGTAATCAGAGCAAAGGGTGGATACTTCAAAGAAACTAGGATATAAGACATGTTTTCATTTATTTCACACTTTTTTGTTAAGTAAATAATTCCACACATGTTCATTCATACTTTTGATACCTTCAGTGAGAATCTACGATGTAAATAGTGATGAACATAAAGAAAACACATTGAATGAGAAAGTGTGTCCAAACTTTTGGCCTGTACTGTGTTTCATGCCCTCAAAACCAATATCCTCAATATTGTTGATATTAATATCTGAACTGTTTTTTGTGATTGGAGATTATGTTGGACGAATATGATGAATTTCAAAGTTAATTCATCTTTTTATATCCACAGTTTAGCCGTCTCACAGGGCCTCTCTGAGAAGTCAGAAGTTATTCAAGCATAACATGTAATCTATTAAACCAAGATTTCTGTTCAGGATTGTAAATAAATAAGTGTAATTTGGCATCTTGTTCAAGAAACAATGATATGATTGACTATTTTTTCATGCTTTTGTAAACAGTACATTAAGACCTTAACCATTACAGAAACATAAAACGATTAAAGCAATTACTGATGCTGCTTTTTAGGGAGCTTACTTAAGCTCCCTAAATTATTAAGCACTATGCATTGTGTTATTATTGTGTAGAAGTTTTTGACTGGTGTGAAAAAAATGCTAGAGTGAAAAGAAATATTATTTCAGAAACTCAAAGGGATTTAACTGTGTTATTTTTATCAAGTTCTCTTTTAATTTAAATTCTGATTTAATGTTTTGTTTCATTTTGTCATACAAATTCATGTCATAAATTTTATTGCTTGGAAATGAAAGGACTAAAAGAGCTTGTACAGTAGATTCTGAAACCCCTGTCTGCTTTGAAATACTTGCCTTGGGGAGACCTTGCTGATGCAGTAGAACTACGTTTTGTAGCAGAGTTTGGCTGGTCTCCTAGTTTTAAGGCCTTTCACAGCTGTTTCTGTTTCGGTGACTGTGTTTCAACTTTTATATGAAAATAAGGATAATCAGCACCTGTTTGGTAAAACTGATTGATAATGCTTATAGTCGATGATTATTGTTATCCAAAATAATGTTTAAAAGCAAAGAGTGGTCACGGTAAATGTGTATTTCATTTGGAAATTTCTTCTGTTCAGAACATATGAAAAAAAACACAAATCTAACAACTCACTGTAGCTCCACTCAAACATTCCCTTTGCTATTTTTAGTCTGATTAATGTCTAATAAGGCAGAAATGAATGAATGTTAGTGCAGAGGGTTTTTATTTGGAATAAATCAGCACACTTTCTCTTCCGTCTCATTTTCGCTCTTGGACGATCCTTCTCAGCCTGAACGCCACAGTCTGTGTTTTCATTGGCTGCTGCCAGCTGAGTCTCCATCAGGCCTTCTGAGAGCGGAGCTGCCAGCTCTACCTGATCTGGATCACCCTGCCGGGGTTCCTCTCATTGACTCTGAGTCTGCTGCCAGGCACGCAGAGCTATCTCTCACCTGGAAAAACTCGGCAGGCTGCTTTGGCTGCAACACTGTTTACTCTTCCTTTTCCAGGTGGAACAAAAAAAAGGAGGCAGGTTCATGGTGTGTTTGTGCAGGAATGTGTTGCATCTTAATAACAGGTGTCCTTTTGGTGTGATGGTGGGAACAAATGGCATCCCCCTCATCTCTGTTTTCCTCCAGCTGGGGGACGAAACAGACCGCTTCAAGTCTACAGCTGGCTTAGGGGAGTAAAGAACAAGAAGAATCAAGGGGAATGTTTTTAAAGTGAATGTTCATTGAAGAAAGGGCACTTCAAAATGAAAAGGGCCCATGTTAGTTTTTGCTCCAGTGCAAAAGTCAGATTGCAGATGTTTAAGCTTCTGTAAAGCCATATGAATCTAAATTTGATGGGCCCCTTTGAAGGCAGGTTGTCTAAATTGTGCAACACATGGCAGTTTGAGGCTTGTTACTTCACATTTTCCTATTTTTAAGGACAAATGTTCCTCGTGCAGAGGATGGTATATGTGCTGTGATTTGGGTATAACGTGGATCAAACCAATCATAGTGTCCACCCTCATTCCATCTCATTCAATTTGCACCCGCCAGAACTTTAAATGGATTATTTTAGGCAGCATAATTACTATAATAATACTGTCATATTAATTATTTGTACACCTTTAAGCAACTAGGCAAAACATCAAAACGCAATGACAAATACATGGCAGAATAAATCATAAAAAACAAAGAAATTAAAACAAAGATAAAAAGAGAAGAAACACTACGTTAAAACAAAGGTTAACGTAGAATAAATAATTATTGATTAAAATACAAAGTGAAATCATGCTTAAAAGAGCAGCAAAACTATATTGTAAATATGATAAAATTGTTACAGGGCAGTGGCATTTCAAAACAGTCATTAAAAACTGGAAAATACATCCAAATCATAGGTAGCTTTAACCTGTGAATTTCCGCAGACCTGCAGTATTCTGGAAGTTTGTTGTAGATATGCGGCAGATAAAAACTGATAGCTCCTTCTCTATGTTTTTGTCTCACTATGGGGACAGAAAACAGACCCCAACCTCTGCTTTTATTGTGAGTACCCAGAAAAAAAGTCTCTGATATATACAGTCATGGAAAAAATTATTAGACCACCCTTGTTTTCTTCAATTTCTTGTTCATTCTAATATCTGGTACCACTAAACGTATAATACAATGAACACAACAAAAAATGCAGCTGGTCACATAATACTTTATGTCCTATTTGACATTCTTAAGCTTAATTGATTCCCAGGGTATATAAGAGGCCATTTCATGTCACAAGCAGCACTGCACATGCAAAGGCCTAGAGTGGTTTCCTGCTTACATTCAAGCCGTAGCACAACTCAGAAGTTGTCAGCTCTCACATAATGCCTAAAACAAAAGAATTATGTGAAGCCACAAAGGCAGCCATCTTGGCACTGCTGGAAATTGGCATGAGTGAGAGACAGGTAGCGAAAAAACTGAAGATCTCCAAGACAGCCGTTCATTACAACAACAAAAAACAAGCTGAACATGGCACTACCAAATTGCTACCTGGCCGTGGCAGAAGCGTCTTTCTACCCCACGAGATGACCGTGCACTCATCCGTTCCTGTGTCAGGAATCGTCGTCAGACCTCCAGGGACCTTAAAAATGAGTGGGCATTGTCGAGAAATGTGACTTGTTCAGCAAGGACAGTTCGAAACCGACTTGTTGAAGCTGGTTTGAAGTCACACAGAGCACGCAAGAAGCCCTTCATCAATGAAAGGCAGAGGAAGGCCCGGTTACTCTTTGCTCGAAACCACAAGGATTGGACTGTTGATGATTGGGCTAAGGTTCTCTTCAGTGATGAATCCAATTTTGAATTGATGCCCACTCCAGCCAACTTACTGGTTAGGAGGAAGCCTGGAGAAGCTTACAACCCAGACTGTCTTGCCCTACAGTAAAACATTGGGGTGGATCAGTCATGATCTGGGGTTGTTTCAGTCTGAGTGGAACAGGACAAATGCAATTGTGTGAAGGCCGAATGAACCAGGTCATGTACAGGACTACCCTTGAAAACAGTCTTCTTCCATCAGCTGGAAAACTCTTTCCTGCCTCGAATGACTGGATTTTCCAACAAGACAATGCCCCTTGCCACACGGCAAGGTCAGTTAAAGCCTGCATGCAGAACCACAACATTCGCACCATGCCTTGGCCTGCTCAATCACCAGATCTTAATCCAATTGAAAACCTGTGGAAAATCATCAAACTCAAACTGGAGAACCACAAGCCCAAAAACAAAAGAAAATTTGTTTGAATTTGTCCAACAGGAATGGGCTGCTGTGACAGCAGAACAATGTCAGAAGCTGGTGGAGAGCATGCCAAGACGCATGGCTGCAGTCATCAAAAACAATGGTTATGCAATCAAGTATTAACTCTTGTGTGTATCATGTGTTTAAAGCAAACAGAAAAGAAAACATGGAATGCTTAAAAGTAGTGTTTTTGGCAGTACAATGCCATAGCTATTGATGTAAGAATTTAAGTAATTTTGGTTATTATCAAGAAAACCATGGAAAATGAATAGTTCTTAGTTCTTAAATTAAACTCTCATGAGCTATTTTTGTTGTTATCATTATAATTGTCCAAACAAATGTACCTTTAGTTGAGCCAGGCATTAAAATTAACAAGAAATTGAAGAAAACAAGGGTGGTCTAATAATTTTTTCCATGACTGTATGTTAATACCCAAAAACAAGTGTTTTTTTCATTGACGCATCAAAATCATAGGAAACAACTAAAAGATGAGGCAGACACTTAGACAATACCTATATAAAAGCTAAACCTCATTAACCTGTCTAATCTCCAGGTAAAATAGATCAGACAGGTAAATGTTAATGATAGACTTGTTTACTATATATCAAATACCTGTTGGCTTAAAGCAATTCATTTTCTAATTTTATTAGCAGGAATACTAAAGCATAATATATTCTGGACAGGCTTTTTAATTTTCTACGAGCATAATTAAAAGTGACATTCATTAGTATGTCTACATATATTAGAACTATGCTGTGTAAAAACATTTAAACTTGTGTGCTTTTTCTGGTTTCTGGGAGTATTATGCGTGCTGGAGCGCATGAGAATAGCCTCTTGATGTGAGCTGCAAAACAGTCACACTGTCTCTCAGCTTTTCATCCTTAAACAGATTTTTCAGCAAACACTCTGGTATTAAACAACAGAAGTGTGCTGCTGTGCATCCCGTGTGAGGCAAATAAGCTTAGCAGAGTTTGTCTTGATCTCATGTATGTATGCTAATCTCTCCAATGTGTCCTCAAAACAGCAAAAACAGCCTGACCATACTAAAGACTTATAGACCAAGTATACAGAGGTTTAAAGTGCTGTCAATTTCTGTGCCAAGTTAGAAACGCACCAGCCTTGCACTCGATCACTCCCTAGGCAAAAATGGGAGCCCGCGATCATTTGTTGTTCAAGATTCCACGATAAAATCTGGCCCAGAATATGATTAAATATAGCCCATGAGATAACTCCTGTCTATTAAGAATGATCCTTTATAAAATAGCACTCCCACTCACAACACTCTTGCTTTAATATCACACTGATCAGTGGTCAGTGGATGGTTGAAAATACATACGCTGTTCACATTTTACATTCCTGAATAAAACAGTCAGTTTTCATCAATGCTGATCCTGCTGGGCCTGCATCTTCGACTGTGTTTCAAACTTCGACCATTTCTGTGATTGAGTTTTACACCCCTGTGATAGGGCAAAAGTGTGGAAATGTGTGATGAACCATCAGACCAAATAACAATAATGAAAATAAAAAAATACAGCATTATTAAACTACAAATCAAAAGCACCAACACTCTGCTTTAGGATGCACAGAAGAGTCGTGGCTGTCTAATTGACAAAAATTAATGCAAAATTAAATGAGCTTGACAAAAGATTAAGGACAATCTAAACTTCTTTGGACAAAACTATCTGTGATTACTAATATTCTCCCTTCATAATTTTCAAAATGTGGTATTTACTAATTCTTTTTTTTTTATTCCTAATGCTTTATAAATAGGTTTAGAGGAAAAAAAATCAGAACAAAGTTAGTTCTTCATTACGTGAGTAAAAGACCCAAATCAAACAGTAATATTTCCATCACATACCCCAGTTTGTGCATGTTGTTGCCTATAGGCTTTATTGCAGTTGGTAGGTTGTCTTTTTTTCATCATGTTTACAGTTTGCTGATTTTTGGAAATGGCTGGCGGGCTACATTTAGTGAGTTGGAGGACAGCACGTAACCGCCAGTTGCCCATCCCTCAAGAGCAGCCAAAGGTTAACATGAGATAAGATAGTACCTGTCAGTTATCAATAAATTTAATATGGAAATGTCTGTTTAATGCGTCCTTTTGTAAACATTTGGGGTACAAACTGCTTCTAAGAGTGGCACAAATGACTAAAGCATTAAAAAATTGCCTTGAGGAATAGATCCCAATATGTGAATAGTTTTGTTCATGTTCCTTTCGAAGTAAATAAAGATCTGAGTCTTTTTCTATAGGCATGCTGAATCAATATGAGAGCTGAGAAAACTGAAGGAGGAGCACGGAGAGGCCAGATGTTAACTTTGTTATCTTTGTTAAGGAGCTCCAACTCCATGACACCCGACATCTGCAATGCTCTGAATCATTTAGAAAAGCTGTGTGTGTGCATGTGTGTGCGTCACTGTAAATAAAACATAGCCTCTGTAGCTAATAATAATTTTTGATGATATCAGCTGCTGTGCAGGTATGCTGACATTAAATATGCACAATGTTAAAAATAAATATTGTACATTTCCCTGATCTCATTCTCCAATTCTTACTGTTCAAGATTTAATGGGATGACTAGTTCCAGCTCTCAAGCAGTGATCAATTATCTGAATCTCTTACCCAGCCAAAAAAAAGCAAAGACAACATTTTTCACCAATAAACCAAAATCAGCCGTCTTTCATCAGAGGCAATAAGCAAGCAGAAGTGTCTGAATGTGTGTGTTTCTTATAGTTTCATGGTCGAGTGATCAAACTGAGCCAGCAAATCCTCTGCTGTATCCTGACGAAGAGACAACATCGATATCTATCAAATATAACATTTATCAGCAGCTCAATAAAACAGAGCCTTGCAATCAGCAAGTGACATGGAAGAGGTTACAGACTAATTCAAAGTTAATTGAAATACCACTAAAATTGCATTAGTTTGTGTTAATGTTTGAAACCAATCCATTATTTATAGGTCTGGTCCTGGAGCAGAATCATCAGCGAGGCCCATATGGAAGCATCTGCACAGAATGTGATGTTGATTGTAGAAGTTCAACTTTGACAAGTAAATTAATATTACTTTGCTAAGTGTGAAGATGAAGAAAGAAAGACATTCTGAGGGTGCAAACCTTGTCTGTAAAAAAGAGAAAGCATCACCAAAGTTACACAGAAAGGTCAATCAAAGAGACAAAAAGACAAGAATGGGCTTCCAGTTTTGGCGACTTTCATGGCGGCTGCTCACTGTCAAGCAGGTACTCATGATTCCTTCTTCATCTTAACATATATCAATGATAGAACTGCATCAGAATTACACGTAGGGCTATTCAATACAGGCATAAGTCACCACAACAAAAACTCAAAAGAGAAGGTAACATCGTTAATTGAGAAGTCTGATGTGTGAGATGGGAGAAGCTAATGCTAAAGCTAACTCGAGCTAAACTAAGAAGATAGAGACAGTGTTGGCATTAATATCAGAGTTTAAAACATTCAAATGTGAAAACAACAAATGGCTTAGGGAAGTCTTAAAAAGGCTTTAGTTAAGAATACTAGTATAAGGAAGGCCTTACTGTTTTCTTCTCACACATTTTCCCAAGATTTGTAGACAAAACTTCAGAAAAGAAATGTGTCTAATGAAGCGTGGTAATGACATGACCAGCAATTATTAGAAAACATTTGAGCACACTGCACTCCAGAAAGTGTGTTCTTTTTACACATATTACATTTAAAACAAACCACTAGTCTATATCTTTCATGTTACCCAAACCTGTGACACCCTAGCACTGCAATGAGCCTGTGAAAGCAAACATTTATCACGAAAGTCATCACAAGTCTGCCTCAAGTACCAAACAGTGGCCATAGAGCTTCAAATCTAGACAGTAGAAAATGCAACCAACCTCTGAGGACGCAAAGATACAACACCTCCTCCCTTTTGTATGAACCTTAAAGCTGGGGTTGGCAATTTTGGAAAACTAGCATGAATTTGAAAGTAGCATCTCCTCAGGGCTCCGCCTAACCACCCCCCTGCTCACACGCACGTGCGCGGCTGATATATCCAGAAGACTTCAACTCCAAACCCTCAACACAACGTGTTTGTTTTACACTACACCAAGTCATATCTCAGTCAGTGGTTAGAAAACACCAAACTTGTGAAGTTAGTTAGTACTCACAGCCGATGTTGATCGGAGTATAGGTAGTTCCTCTGTCATTCTCCACATAGCTGTCAAATCTCACGTTTTGACCATGAAACTACTGTATTTTCCGTATGTTATCCTCTTTCCCGCCATCCTCCTGTATTAGTATTCTCCCGTAAATCTCCCATGTGATGATATAATAATAAAAACATTCCTCTGCCTCTCCAAACTGAACTCTGTCTCTAGCCTGAATGGGGCGGTAATGCTCCAAAATGATGGATGCCAACCGCTGTAAAACCGAAGAAGAAGAAAAAGCCTCGCGAGAACGTCCACCTGCAGTAGACTGAGTGGCAGAAATCGCGAGACTAGAGCAGCAGAACAAATTTAGAAAAACAAAGAGTTTATTTTAGATTTCTTGTAAATCTGTCTTAAAATGTGAGGGATACCGGAGCTTGGTTGGGGTTGTGGGACGGCTAACGGCGGGCTTCCCTTATTTTCAAAGACAAAACTTGAAAAGTAAGCATTCTCCCGCGGACTCTGATACGTATGAGCTCGGCTACACGCACCAAGTCTGTGCACGCCGGGAAAATGCACGCGCAGTAGGCGGGCAGAATGGCAACGGGATTTGATTGGTTTGAAAATAGGTGTGATTATTGGTTGGGGTTTTCCCTGTTTTACTAATGCTGTAGATAGCGGATATTTTTCGCTCTGTTTTAAGAACACATTATGAGTTGATTACCATCGGGTCATAAAGACCATTTTAACCAGTATTACAAAAAGTGTATCTAAATCAAATCGCCAACCCCAGCTTTAATATGACTTGTGTAAAATACAGATAAACACAAATAATTCCAACGCTATACAACAACGTATTTCCAGTGTCTTTGTTCTTGAACAAACATAACACTGCTGGTGGACAAGCCAGTAAAGAAATGAGGGAAAAAACAAGGTAACCAAAACAATGCTAAAATACCAGCATCATGTGAGTCAAGTTTCACATCCTGCACTTTATCAACCCCTGTGCAGTATTTCCAGTGTTTATGGATGACTTTAAACCTTAGAAAACCCTCTGAATAAATGCCTCCAGATTTATGTAGAGTTAAATTCTCATCAGTGCAGTGGTTTACTTGTTAGTACAAATTGTCCACACCTAGTTACATTTATTGGTCCACTTGCTGAGCAACAACTTCAGTGTATGCAAACTGTTAGCAAGGCTGCTCCCAGTAATTTGTTGATGAAGCAAAGGAGCCATCAGTCACCAAAACAGAAAATGTGTGCAAGAGAAGGAGAGAGGAAAAAGAAATTCAAGAGGAGGCAGAACCAGCAGCCGAAGCAAAAATACAAGACCCACAGGAAGAAAAAAGTCAGGGAGAGAAAGACGAAGAGAGAGTGAAGAAGATGAGCTCAAACTGACCAGTCTGGTGACAAGGGGAACCCCGAAGTGCCAGAAGTGCTCGTTGAGCAGCCCGCTGTACACCACGTTACCAAACAGAGCAATGGTTCCTGGTTTGCACAGACCACTTCCTGGCTTGGTTTCTGAAAAATACAAACACAAGGCATTTTGTCAAAAACATGGCTTAATGACAACGTCAACTATTGTACAAAACATCATTTTAAAACAGATGTTTACAGCAACAAGGAGATAAATCCAGCCTGAAAACACCTACTGCTTTAAAAAACAAATAAGATCTTGAACCTCATTGTGCACAGAGCTTGTAAATCACACATCTCCATGGATAAAACTCAAAAAGCAGCACTTCTTCTTCCCTGACTCTAATTTTTCTATACTGAGTGCCTCTGATTCACCTGTATCTCCAGTATGCCTGAGATGCTCTGTTGAAGCTTGTGTCACTTTTAAGTCCCCTACCACACATGGATCCAGTCTGCTCTAAATGGTTGACCAGTCTACTGGTGATAGAAGGGTGCTGGAAAGATGTTGTAATGTTGTATAGGGAAACCCCGGAAGTTATGCTGCTTTCCAGGCAACCTATAACTTGTGTTTTTCCCATCTGTAACTCGTGAAAGTGCACTGGAACGGCAGTCGAACTCGTAACTTTCCACCTGTGAACTCATACCAGATCGATGTACTCCAAGTTATGACTTGTGACGTCACATCACTGCCTAAACAATATAGCAGCCTCTTAATAATGACAAACACTGTAAAGTGTAAGCTTCTGTTACCTTATGCGCCGTTTCCACGCTACTTGATGAAGCATAAGTCTTATAATGCCTGCCATGTTGATTCATTTACATCCCTGAATTTCTTGCGCTCAAACCGAAGTTGTAATTTGTTTGGAACATTTTCTGGTCGGAACTCTGAAGTTTCAACAGGGAAATTTTCGAGTTACGGGTCACCTGGAACGCAGCATTACCATTCTGCCGATTTTGGTGACAATGGAATTTTTCTGTGAGTTTTTGAATGTATGAATTGTACACATTTTGTTCCTCATAACCTTCATGAAAGAACACAACTTTCATGATTTTGAGCTTAAATGTGATCAGTGAGAGTGAAAGCCGCTACCAAGCTATTATGAAAGTAACTAAGATAGTTAAAGCACATAGCGTCATGTTGAAACCCATTGTCTGAGAACTTCCTCATATTTAAATGACCTGATCAAGCTTGTCATTGAGGTCATTTTTGTAGTCCTACTTTACAGTGAGCAGCAGTCCTTTGACCACAAAATAACGCAAAAAAAAAAAAATCTTAACCCTATAAAGCCAATTGTATCATATTTTATACATACTTTTGTAATACCTCTATCTACTCAATATGATCAACAAATTACAAAAATCTGAATACAATCAGATAAATGATAAAAATGTCCTTAAATGGATTATCAATTGCTAAAAACACCTATCAAAGGAGATAAGAAAATCTATATGTTAAATTTTATGGACATTTTGATTTTTATGGATTTTAGCGAAAGATGAAACAAACATTTCAGCTTCAAAAAATTAGAATTCCCTGGCTCTAATCTATGGTCTTGGGCCTTTAAGTGTTAAGTTGGGTGATATCAGATTAATTTTTTAAGTTGCAAAATACAAGTTTAAACTTTCCTTCGAATGTGTTCACAGACCTCCTCATCAGGTATTTATCCAAAAGGGTTTGTTAAATCCCATAAATTTCCAGCCTTGGGAACCAGAGGCATTGTTTTCTTTAACTCTTCATTCATGCTCCAGTCTTTGATCATCACTCGGATAACCAGTCGGAGCAAATAGACTTAAGCTGCATATAAAGCAATGGCACACTGGTAGGTCTGTTTGGGGTGTTGTGGGGGGTTGATTGAGCCATTTCAGGAAGCTATTGTGCTGTACACAGGGGATGAGGGAGAGGTCCTGATGTTATAGATTTTTGTCTTGATTGTGGAAGTACTCTCATTTCAAACATACTTAAAAGGAATAATAAAGTAAAACAATGCTCTTTCAGTTCTTGTAGATGGTTAATTTCCAACAACAAACCAGCCCTCAAATGTGACAGAGATGTTCCACTGTGACTATCACTATTTGTGAAATAAACTGGCTGACCTGTTCTTCTTAAACCAATGCAAGCCACCATGTTTTAACATCATGTAATTAAAGAGGTCATATTAAGTTTATTTTGGGTCTTATGTGCCCTCTAATGTGTTAAACGTGTGATAGAACACCTCTATAAACAAGACATGAGACATGATAAACTCACTAAAGGGCATTCAAAACAAAAGAAGAGATTGATACTTGTGTGACATCTTGGCCCCAAATGTTGTTTTTCCACATGGAGACACCCTAAATAGAGTATTTGAAAATCTTATTCTCCTCAGGAGTTCTCTACATTAAAAAAACTAAAATGCAAGGTTTACAGAAAGACAACGTGCACAGAAAAGCTTCATTTTTAAAAGTAGATGCCTACCTGTGTACATACCCTAAGAAATAAAAATACTGCTCATGTCTGTAAATGTACTTGTGTGCAGAGGTAGTTGGGGTTATCATATACAAGTTTCATTCTCAGTTTGACCTGGAAACCTCTTATTGATAGAGTGTGAACTCGTATATCCTTTGAGTCTGAACAGACAGTGCACTCAGAACTCAAATGAAAGCTCCCTGATTTATACCGTAATAACTGCATTCAAAACTGATCAATTATTATTTTGTCCGTCATAAGCATATTGAAACAAACTCCTTATATTCAGCTACTTTCTCTGACTTCTTTGAAAAAGCAGAGAGATATATTCAGATTTCTTTCTAAAAGTATTTGATCTTTTTTTTTGAGACATTTAACTTTGTCTTTATTCCAGCCGTGTACTTCTGCAAACAAAACCCAAGAGTTGGGTGATTAAAGCCTCTTGTGTCAACAGCATTTTAATTAACTGTTCATTTATCTGGGCTCTCTTCCACCATATGCATAGTGCTGCATTATGGGTATACTTATATTTTCCTCTTTTGTATTATCATGATTCATCCACCCCACAGTCTGAAAGTATATGTCTGCATTCAGAGGCAGAATCAATGGGTGCTGGACTTGGGGATTAAGAAAGTTTTAAGATCAAGTTTTGGTAATGTACAATAAGGTTTATTTTGCTTCAAAAATTTCTTTTTATTCAGGCCAGTCTTAAAGAGCTCATATTTTCCCTTAATTCAAGTTCATGTGTTCATTTTCAATGACTGCTAGAGTATGTTCTAACAGCATGTTCCCACTGAAAGCGTCGCAAATTTTTCACGCGTCGATATTACATACAAAGTCAATGTAAAGACGCAAACTGATGCATCGGGGCGAGCATAGAGCAGCGTCAAGCGTTCAAGCGTTGAGCGTCGAGCGAGCGAAAAAACGCTCACCGCTCAACTCTTGACCCTTGACGCCTGAGTTGAAATAATTGAACTTTTCGAGCGAGCGAGCGTGTTGACGCACCGGGACAAATTATCAGCGTGGAGATCGTCATTGACGCAGGGCATTCTGGGATTCTGAGTCTTGCTAATCTGACAAACTGCTAACCAAACTGCTAAACTGGAGACAGATGGAAAGGCGCTCCGCAGCTGGAATGGAGCACCTGTAGTTGGTATCCAGGTGGGAGATCCTGGCACCAACCCTGGCTAGCAGGTTTTCAAACTGAGCAACAGTCAGCCTGAAGTACTGCTGGAACCGGCCGTCGTCCAGACGCAGCTCCTGCAAGAGACGTTGGAACTCACCGAGCTCACACCGCCTCCGTAGGGTAGCATGCATCCAGTACCGACGTCGGCGCCTAGCCACAGCTGACTTCTCCACAGCAGGTACAGAGCAGCGATGGTGGTAATCGGAGTCATGTTCGACGATGAAATGATATGATGAAATGATAATGGCGGACGATGCAGCGGCGAGCGCTGAGCGCTTTTTTGCATATTTGTACCAGCATCTAAACTCGAGCGTCTAGCGCGGCGCGAATTCACTTGACACGCGAATACACTCGCTTTCAACGCTTTCAGTGGGTACGCGCCGTTAGTCCCCAAAGTTAAAAAAAATAAAAAATAGAAAATGGATCTTTTATAGACAGAGTAGCTTGTACTTATCCATTGATGGCATCTGCTTATCCAACCTTGACACACCATGGATTGGATACCACCAGCTTCATTTTTCATTACAGTTTAGACTTTGTCGGTGCCTTTTTAAGGTAGGTGGGGTCATTATAATGCAGCTATGCAAAACTTACATCATCACAAGAACAAATGACAGAACAGAGATGATGTGGCTTGTTGTCACAGTGAAAAGACCAAATTTATTCCAGAAAGGTTGCAAGCAGCAAAGCATCAACTTTATGAAGTAAAGGAGATTTTGGGAAGTTGTACAGCAACCCTATTTAATTAGCGGCCCGTGGGCCACATGCGGCAAGTGGCCCAATATTAACATTATTAGGGCTTAGGTCCAACGAGAAAAATAGAAAAAACTTTTACAAATATTAGAAACATTCCAACATCATTACAGACTTTGAATGCAACACTTTCTGAAAAGTTAGTGTTAAGCAAGTTACTCTTAATGCACTTTCGAATGTGATCAAAAGATGGTGTTTTTAATCTGCACTTTTTTTGTTCATACACACCTTAATATGTGCTTGTATTTACCTGTCAAAATGTGTTGAAGTTATCTGTTTGAAGTGTAAAATTCAAAGAAACAATATTTCAGCTTTTTTTTTAGTTAAGTACTGCTCTTTATTGAGTTTATGCTCTTTTAGATGTGGCAGTAAATTAATAAACATTCAATTTGTTTGTTATATATTTGTGTTTATATTAAGTGGTTAACTTTATTCACTGTCTGCCAAAAATGATCGGCCCAGCTCATGTCCTGAGTCTGAAAATCTGGCCTGACTGACTTTCTAATTGAATAGCCCCGTTGTACAGCATTACAGAGCCAGCAATGGGACCTTTTTAATTTCTGTTTCAAACTCAGCCCTCGTTTTGGGATACTGTCTTTTGACTATTCAGGGTTCAGCGGTGTCTCTACATCACAATAAGGGTCAATCCTAATTGTACCTCTTAGCCCTTCCCTCCCGTTTTACCCCTTTGTCTAGGGAAGTGGTTAAAACATGCCTGGAAAAAAACAAGATGCCACTTGAAGATATTGAAAGGTAATCATATCCTTTGGGCCTGTGACACAAAAAGTAATGAACATATTGCAAGAGAGGGACTCTGTTGGATCCAAAACATTATTTTTAAGTTGCAATTTCATATCAGCCTTTGCTTGCTAGTTATAATACAACTATCATTATTTCTACAACAGCAGTTTGCTGAGATGACTCGTTTGTGTTGGTTGCTACTGTGATTGTGTCCTCATTGCAAATGAACCACCCCAGGGATGACTGAAAGTAAGCCAAGATCACCTCTTTCAGGTGAGCTTTGCACAGCTGTTTGCAATCAGGGAACATCCACTTGTATCGTAACAACTCGCCCATTCAACCTTGGTGTGCATTACATTTTTAAAGGGACTGTGAGGAGTTTCTAAGCAATTACAAAAAAGTCTCACTTTTAGATATATGCCTGATCGAAATACACACTTTAAGATGAGTTTTATAGCATCAAAATAGGTTATCTATAATTGCTATTCCTTAGCTTCGCGGGCGGGTCGGACAGGGCTGGACTGGCCTGGATACTCGACTTCGGGAACAAGACAATTAAAACTAGAGCAAATTTATATTATTCTGACACGTCTTAGAGCACCGGGCTGTAAGATGCCGGCTATAAAACTACGATACTAAGTTTTCCAAAAATTGCTTGTTGTCACACATCAAAAACTATCGCTACGTAACTAGAAAGAGATACATCACCTCGTCGCTTTGCATCCTGTAAGTTGTTAAAAAAAGAAGTTGTAAAGCAATACAGAGTTCTGAGGAAGGTCCGAGCTGCATTTATCACAACAAACACATGCTTTGGCTTGGGTCTTTTGGTGCGTTCCAGTTGTAGTCAGAAGTAGGAATTTCCAAGTTCTGAGTAGGAAACTTCAACTGGAACGTTCCCTGAAGTCTGAATTTCCTACTGGGAACTCGGTGGAACCTCGCCACCCTCGAGTTGACAATTAAAGATGGACGCCCCCAGTGTGAACAGTTATTTAGCTCCTGTAATAATCAATCTATTTGCACTTCTGACTGGGCAGTGTCGCTCTAGATCAGCTGTATACATAGTATTGTTGGACTTATATTTACAAAATGCTGCTATAGTGATAATCACATTCTTCATGTGATATTTGTGAACAACAACGCAGGGCGTGCTAACAACAGCTAACAATAGCCTGGTAGATCGGCATGTTTTTTTCCAACTTCAACTGGAACGCCGATAAGTCGGAGATGATGTCACTCCCAGTTTCGAGGTTACTGGAACGCAGCATTACGACAGACGCCGCACGTGCTCATGGGTAGCAGAGTCTATGTGTCGCCGGAAATAGATTTTCCTCATCGCACCTTCAACTCCACTTTTTCAAATATTATCTCAGGAATAAAAATTAAAACCCTAAGTGAAAGAGACAAATTAGTATATAGCTGATGTCACATGAACCAGTTCCAGCTCAAATAAATAACTCTACTCACAGTGGGATGATTACAGCCTTCATTTAGACAAACAGGAGAGAGAAACAGCCTCCATGAGCAACAGGCCACAGAGCCAATAGATGAGAAGTGTCAGTCTGCAGATGTAATTACAGGAAAGCCCAAAATACGTAATGTGATTGCGGTGTGCATCAGTGAATGATGAGATCTAAATACAGAGAGCAGGTAAATGAAGCTCTCCTCCAGGGTTTGTGAAAAGCACTTCAGCCAGATTACACTCTGCCTCGCTGCAGCAGCCCTGCCTCTATGCCACGATCTGGTGTCTCCTGGCTCCACTTAGAAAGAGCCTATCTTACATTCCATCACTCTAAGTAGTTTGGCACTCACAAACACACACGCATACACACTCACACTGCCATGGCCTGTTGGCTTGGTTCTTGCCTGGTTCTTTGGCAAGTAAGTATCTGCCAGGCTTGAATCCCAGTCGATACCCTGTGGGCTGTGAGTGTGTATGAGAGAGAAAGAGAGAGAGAGGGAGAGAGATTACTGCCCAGCCTTCTACCCCACTTGGCTCACCTGGTGCTTATGGCAAGAATAGCAGGACATGAGGAAACCAAAATGTGAGCTGGGCATGAAAAGGTCTTTGGAGGCCTTGGGTTTCTCTCTTTTCTCTCTCCCTCTCTCAATTTGTTCAGACCAAATCTAAAATAAATTTTCCAGATATGTCAAGTTCCAAGATGGATAGTTTTTATGGCTGATATTGGATTCTGGTCGTGTGACCTGAGGCATGCCAAGCTGCCAATTGTTTGTTTGATGGGAACCAAAATCACCAGTTTCTTTCTTCTGTGTGATTAGTACAAAAAAACTTGTCTGCTATCACTATCAGTAATCACCACAAATTTGCATGTTGGCTGTGTGTGCCCTGGTCAATGTATCAATGTATGGACCACAGGTGATGCAGCTGCTGCCTGAGATACTTGTTTGTTAGTTCTAGTGGCAACCATGCCAACTCATCACTTGAAGCCAAATCTCCATTTTTATCTTTAAAGGTAGGGACTGCAGAATTTCACTTAGAAATAAAATATCAAGTTTTTTGGAAACATCCTGCTCAATCGTCTCCTATGGGTCTCTATTGAAGTGTGATGGTGTCTTTGTTTACCTCATCTTCCTCTTTAGTCTGTATTTCGATGCTTTGCTTGTCTCGAGACATTTTAGGCAGAGAGTAGGCAGGGATAAATCAGCCAATCACAGCGCACCCAGTGCGTAAGTAACTTTGAGTGTTATTAAACCGGCAAAGGTGGCAGACGCTACAGCGAAGAAAAGAAGATACAATCAGACAGAAGCAAAATGCCAAGCAGACAAATCTTGGTCTAAAACCGGAGTGAACCTCAGGTTGGCTTTCATCAGCGTCAGAGCTCTGAAGGACCTTATATTATGGGAATGAAAAGTGAATCGAACTTAGCCGTCAAGCTGTTGGACAAAATGGTTATGGACACAGGCGGTTAGCTTGTGCTAACTTGCCACATTATCGGTTTTCCATTACAACACATGTATTAAACCCAGGTAGCTTGTCAGAGAGGGTGGGCGAGGAGTTCAGGGGGAGGGACTTCGTGTGAATGTTGTGTTTACAAACAGTAAGGAAAAATCCTGCAAACTCCAACTTTAACTACAACAAGGGTGTTATGTTTGCTCTGGGATATGTTTGTCTTTGTTTGTTCGTTTTGTTGTTTTTTGGCAAGACATTGCAAAAATAATAAGTGGATTATGATTACATTTTCAGGAGATGTTGGTAATGGCCCAACTTTAATTTGATTCTAGTGGCGATCCAGATAACTACCATTAGTGAACAATCTTTTTTTTTCATCAATAACTGTCTAACGAATTATGATATCTAAAGGATTTCAAGAGCTACGCGTGGGTTTTCAGGGTCTCAAAATCATATTATGATGGTAACTTTATTATGTTACTTATTGCGTATAGATTAACAATTAAGCTACCTTTGTGGGGGTTTGCACTCTCTAAGTGCTTTCTAGTTTGTATTTTATATTCATGTCAAAAACCCTAATTAAGTAGGATGTATGGCTATTAGATAATGACACTCTTGTAAGGATAAAACCACGTGGCTAACAGTGACACTTGGAGTTATATGTTAAAGGTTGGATAGTATTTGCACAACTGCGTAATGTTCCAATATGTGACATCTTTAGTTCAATGCTAGCTACTGACTGAAAAGCACAAGGCGCAGGAAATAATAAGCTTAAAACCTGGGCATTTACCTTTTTTTTTTGTTTTTGTCAAAATTGAACAAATCAGCAGCTGAACGGTTTTGCGCATTAACTGGGGGCTATAGAAAAGTGCAAGTCACATATGTACCAGAGATTTTGTAATGGCAGAGGAGTGTCCAGACAATGAATGTACGTGACTTTCTGTCTTGAAAGTGTGTGAGAATGCCAGTCATTACAGACTCAGAAGTCACTATTTGACTTCAGACACTGGTTAAATTTACCATTCTTACAAAATTCCCCCAGAACAGGTCAATAACCTGCACTTACCTAAAGTAAACCAAATGCTGTTCTTCAAACACCTGCCAAGGAGCAAATGGCAACAAGGATTTTTCTTGAAAGGTTAAATAAAGTGTTTTTTTGTTTTTTTTCAATTATTATTATTATTTTTTTTACAAAAAAAGCTTAAAGACTCAATAAAGGTACCCCTTGTGTTTAACTATACAAACTTATACAACTGAAAACAAAACAACTTTTTATATTTGATTGAATAATTCTTTGAAATAAAGGCCTGCAGCTGACTTCAGCTGGAACATATTGGGTGGAAAACTTAGTTGGACCTCGGTATGTGTATCATCCCTCTTTTTCTAGTCCATCATAAAGACAGACAGCGTCCAAAGCTTTCCATCATTCATCAAGAAATTCAGTCAGAAATAGAAAATATTTGGTTAATGCAACCACCTTTTCTCACCACAATGCCGCGGCCCTCAGTGTGTAACACTGTGCATGTTTTGCACCTGCCTTTCAAACATGCTAAATGTAGACGCAAAAAACACTTGGCACTGTCAGTTGATGGTTTGATAAATCATATTGTGGGTGTTAAATGAGTTCATCATCAATGATTTCTCCTCCTCCTAGTATTTTGTGCGTTCTGATCATCTGCATATTTATGAAGGCAAACATGCTAAAATGGACTGTGCGTGCTGTTTTGCTTATTTGACTGACGCAATCCTCACTGCCCCCCTGTTAGTAGATCAGCTTTGCGCATGGTATCAAATTTTCACAAGTTTTTATCTGTCCAAACCTTAAACCAACACTATGTAGCTTTTCAAACATAATATAATCCTTCGATATTCATTGTGATGGTCCACCACTTTACAATGAGTTCAATGAAACCTCTGTCGTGGTCTGGAGTGGTCTGTATCCCTTTAACTGGCGCTATGTAACTTCAAGGTGGATGGTGGGAACCCTGCCACACTAAAAAACTACAAGTTTGGACTGCTTTACGTCATACGTCACTTTTCCCGATTCCCGATTCGTTTAAAACACGGAAGTCTCGGTGAAAGCCAATCGTTAACGCGGAGCTGTAACCATGGCGGAGGCAACAACGTCAGGAAGAGAAAAGTTTTGTCGGAGGATACAAAACAAAGAAAGTGAGATAAAAACAAGCTGAATGCTCAGACCAGAATAAACATCGGTTCGGCGTTCACTCGCTGGCATGAAATAAAAGATGAGGAGGGATGTCCGACTACTATCAGGTATGTTGGGTGACTAATTTATGACGAAGGTCCTCAAAAAACTTGACAGGAAAAAAGTACAGCACAACAAATCCAGAACGTACCAGTATGTAGTTTTGTTTAGACCTATTTCAAGTGTGTGATATCGCCAGCTCGTCGTTGTCTTTATTTTTATTCACTTTATCGCTTCAACAGGACGGGGGCGACTTCACGGTAATAAACCCAAGTTGAACTTAGCGATTTTTAACATCATCATTTAGTCAAAAATAAATACAATACCTCGTCTCTACCCATGCTGCAAACAGCCGCTGAAGACAGAAGAATACTTTTTAGCGAAGTCCTGGCTTCTGTGGTTCGCCTACAAAACAAATGCACGTGACCGGCAGATCTGTATCCTTACGACAGTATGCGCGCGCTAGAGCTCATGGGTAGTTGAGTTCTCTCTCCGGTCAAGCGAGGATCTTCCGTAGTGCTGCTTTAAGTACATCAGGCCCTAAGTCTGTACAATGATGATGTAGCCGACAATGACTCAAAGAAATGTAACCATCCAACACACAAGTGTCTCTGTTTGCATCCATACACTGACTTTAAATGTTCATTGATAAAAATGTGCATCACTTTCAGTCCAAACACCATTCCACACATCCATGACATGGATTTAAACCCTGTTTGGTGTTAAGAATGTGTGTAGGAGTGTGGATGTGACCTGCACACTCCCTCTCCAGATCAATTTATGGCCCTCTCTCCTCCGGGGCTCAGAACCACTCTGTGTCCACGCAGCAGCTCACATCCCAGTATTTATAACTCTGTGTTCCCCTGAGGGCCCCGAGCACCAAAACATATTCCACCGAGAGTGTGTCTGTGTGTATGTGTGTGTAAGGAAGAGGCGAAAGGAGAGAAAACATGAAGAAAAGGAACAGGGATGAGGATCATACAAACATGGAGGCCTTTGGGCATACAGTGCCTTTACCTGCAGAGAGGCAGCTTTTTGAGCAAACATTTGTTGAGCAAAAGGAGAGAAATAATTGTTCACTTTAAAATATATCAGCATTATTGCTACATCACCAGAAGTTTGTGGCATATTGAGTTAATTCAGTCCAGTGCACATAAAATAAAGATTAAAGGTGTGGAGGCTGTGAAAAGCTCCCAGCATGAATAAGTTAGCTGAGACTGCTATACTGAGATTTTTTCCCACAGTGATTTGACAGAGAACACATTGAACAATGTTTTATAACTTTTTTATATTTCTGCTGCATTTTTTGGTGCTTACGATGTAAGATACAAAGTGCTCAAGATGCTATTTTAGGAACACACTAAATTAATGCACATTTAACTCCTGAAGCCTGCTGTTAGGTCTTAGGCAGGGGTCTACAACCTGTAGATCTTGATCTAATGGTAGATCTTTCTGACTTTTCTACTTCTGTTTCTCCACCTGGCGCAGCGTTTTGGCATGAAGTGCAGGTCTCTCCATAGTTTCCACCTGACACAGGTGTCACCTACTGTATGCTGTCTACTCTTGCTGTTTAAATATCAAACCAGACAGCACTCAGAGTGTTTAAACCTTCAAGAATAGGTCACATATTGCTTTTACACTACAGGACCATAAGTCCTCTTCTGCCTGGACATGTCCTCCTTTAAATTATTTCCAGGGTTTTTTAAATTTCCTTCCTTAGCCTACTTCATCTTTTTTGCCATTATCATTTAAAACAAAAATCAGGTTTTATGGATTTCATAAATAATGTAATGTAATAATAATAATGATGATGATAATAACAATAATAAAATTGATGAGTTGTTTTGTTTTCTCAAAGTGTTGAACATGTTCATTTAGAATTGTTCATAAAGAGGAACCTGTTGAAAATTCTCTTTTCTTGTCTTTGTTTGTAATCACACTCTGTTTTGCGCATTTATAACTTAATAATAACAAATATTTGCTAAAATGTTTTAGTTTTACCTGAAAAGAAGTGCAAAATAATTTACTCAAAGGGGATTTCCTGTCATTTATAGGCGAAAGAGGCAAAAAAGACCAGGCAGCCATTTATTTTCATAGCTGTGAAAGGATTAATATAATAAAGTGCTGCGATGGACCACTGGCATTATTTCAATTTGCCTATCTGTCAACATAATGGGCATGCATGTCACATGCTACTGAGGGTCCTTTTTGGGGGATTTTCAAAATACTTTCACTCTATGTTACACCAATAAGTAATAGTTCCATGCTTAAGTAGCCCTCATTATCACTCCTTGGCTCTGCAAACCTGCCCCTCACACTTGGAATCATGCTAATATCATTATAATTTGTCACGAATGGTGGTTATCCAGATCACCATCAAAATTTAACAATTTGTTAAATCAGGCCATTACAAGCATCTCCTGAAAATAACAGTAAAATCTACCCAGTAGTTGTTGTGTAATCGTGTTTGCAAAAAGAAAAACAGATGAACACAGGCAAAAACAAGCTGTTTGGCAAAGGCAATCTCCTCATACCCAGTCTAAGTTCAAAAGTCTTTTGTGCAGAGAATTTTGCTAGTTTAGGGATACATTAACTACACTGGTATGGATCAACAAGATCACAACACAATGCTGAGATTTTTTCACTCACATATGATGCACCGCAGCCAGCATCCACTTTCACTTATCAGAGCAATTGGTAGCAAACAAGACAGCACTAGGAGACCATATCCGAGCATGTGTTTTAACAGCGCTGCTCGGTGCGTGTAATACTCCAAGAAACAAGAAGAAAATGGAAACAGGTTTGAAACACAGAGCACAGTCATAGTTTTATTTCTGGGCCTGCTGTCTTAGAGAAAGTCAACAAAAGACGCAGACCCAGGTGAATGGAGGATCATCACTGGATGTGTGAATGACAGTGTGCATCCATCATTCAACTGTTTGACAGCAATGACCAAATGCTGTTTCCTCATCCTTAATCTAAGATTGACATTTCAGTAGTATCGCAGGGCTCAACCTCAAGGGTGATTGTGTCTTCATGGTGGATGTCTTCAGGCTACCTGCTCGCTGAGCCTTAACAAAGAAGCACACATGATTGTGTTTACACCTCTGCGTGCACTGGAATTGCACACTGGACCACCTCAAAAAGCAGACACCTGGCATTTAAACCAATAACTTTAACTGGACTTCGACTTAATACGATACATTATACTATTTATTCTGGCCCTAATAGCATTCATATTTTTAAACACTTATTTATTGACAATATCACTGTGTGTTGTTACAATCCAATTCAATTAGCAGCTCAAGGGCCACATACGGCCCAAAAGCAACCCTTGAGCGGCCTGAAATCAATGTGATTGGGACTTCGGTCCGGCGAGAAACACTGAAAAAACTTTCTGAAACACTGACAGGGTCTTACCAAAATTCCAACATTATGACAGACATTGAATGCAACATGTTCTTAAAGGTTGCTGTTCAGCAAGTTTGTTTTAATGCACTTTGAAATGTGACCAAAAGATGGTTTTTCATCAGCACTTTTTTAAAGTTCATACGCTCCTTAATATGTGCTAGTATTTACCTGTCAAATGTGTTGAATTTATCTGTTTGAAGTGTTACATTTAAAGAAACTGTATTTCAGCAGAAGGTTAAAGTACTGCTCTTTATTAAGTTTTGCCCTTTTGGATATGGCAATAAATTAATGAACACTATAGAGTGTTTGTTATCTATTTGTTTTTGTTTTTTTACCTGGTTAAATATGCTCACTGTCTGCCAAAAATATCCAGCCCAGCTCATGTCCTAAGTCTGAATATCTGGCCAGACTAATTTCTAATCCTAAGTTCGGGTTGTTGTTCCATCTACTAAAACATAAACATTAAAATCTGCCATGTCAAGACCACTACTACTACTAGGATTCAATCACACTTGGCCCTTAAAGGGAATGATGGGACAAAACTCACCCTCTGGTTGACTTAGTTTATGTTGTTCTAAAAAATCCTCCCATCCATTATCTACACCACTTATCCTTTTGGGGTCAAGGTAGGCTGGAGCCTTTCCCAGATGAAAATGGGCGACAGATGAGTACCCTAAACCACTGACTAGATCATCACAGGTCACATTGAGTGATTGCCCACACCGAAGGGCAAACTAAAGTCACTAATAAACCTAATGGGCATGTTTTTAGTAGGTGTGACAAAGCAGGAGACCCCGGAGAACATGCAAACTCAAAACAGAAAGGATCTGACTCAACATGTGACCTTATCGCTCTTGCACTATTGCTGTGCCACCGTCCCGCTCAAGACCAAAACAAGTCTTTGTATAATCAAGTAATTTTTACAACCTTGTTGCACTCTGAGTTCCATTTACACCAGGACTATGTTCCATGGTGCCATGCCAAAAAAATAAGAGGTAGCCAAAGATGCTGTAAGTAATTTTGTTTCACAGACTTGGAACAGCAAGCTTTATTCCGTATGTTCAGGGCCAATGTTGTGTGGCCTTGCTTACTATACAGTACCAGCATGATGCGATAAAACACAAAAGCGTGTAACCCCGACATTCATGTTCAACCATTTCAAAGATTAAAAAACCTCCTCACATAAATTAAGTAGATTTCAGAGCAGCACATAGAAGGAGGAAATCCTTTTGTGTTTTGCAAATGTGTCTTTTTAATACAGCATCGACCTTTGGCCCGTTTGCACATGGCTGCTCAGAGTGGAGGTTATTAAGAGGCCGGAGCTCATTTCACCACCCAACTCACTAGATAATCTTGTCAGCCCAACAACTAAAAAATTTAAAGTACAATCCAATGAAAGCAATTTCCTCTGCAGCTCGTTGAAAACACACTGAGTGGAAAAAGAAACTTCTTGTGGTCCTCATCAAACAATTCGAAGGAGCCAATAAAGACTTCACAGCCCATCAAGCTGAGCAGTGGATTGGTCAGCACTGTTACTAATAACTGCTGATGAAAATCTTAAAGGCCAATAAAAGCCCATGGATGAGCTGCGATGGTTTCCTATTACCAGCCAGTCATCTGGAGACTAATGCGTCTAGGGCAGCATCTTAGCTAACTACAGCAGAGATTTACACAACTCCTCTGCAGCCTCCTCCGCCTGTGAAGATGCTCCTCTGCTGCAGTAAAGCCATTTTGATCAACTCAAGGAGCTCTGCCTTGAATCTGCTATTCATATGTTCAAATATAAAGCTCTGCAAACTCTGAGCTATTGCTGCAACAGCCTGTTCTATTCTTATGTAAAAGGTGCTTTTCTTCCCTAGACATAGCAGATGGTTGATGCAAGATTGAAAACAAGTGCCATACAAACCATCACATACAGTATCTCCTGTTTTGGTTGTTGGTTGTAAATTTGCATATTTTGCACAGGTCAAAGTTCTCAAAGATATCCTTTAAAGGTGCAGTGTGTAGAAATTTTGGAATGAGCCCGTCTGTTTCTAAAACATCACATCACTAAGCCCAAAAAAGATTGTGAACAGGGCAGCATTTACAACAGTTACAAAGTGGGTTTTTTTTCATTCATACTTGTAACTATTATTTTGATAAATTATAGGTCAGCTAAGATGGTGATTACAGGTTTTGTAAACTTTTGTAGACTCATATTCAAAAATCGCGTTTCACTCTTTTTGTCACCAAAACCCACCAGTAGACAACATGGCCGATCCTTATGTCAGCCTCCACAGAGGGGAGACCTGCGGAACAGAGACAGAAAAAGCTTTTTCTAACTTAATAAAAAGAAAAACAAAAGTTCTATCAGGGTAATTGTAAACCTTTTTTTATAGACTCTACAAATAAATAGAAACATTATAACCTATATTCATCGTTCCCGTTTGGCGAAATGCTGCCAACTTCTACACACTACACCTTTAAAGCAGGGATTATCAACTACATTTAACAAGGGCCTTTTTTGACCTGTTATTAGGGGTGGACTTGGCCTTCATGGGGAATCGTGCCTCAAATATGCAGGAGCTCTGACGGAGCATCTAAGCCAGAGGGAGAATACAGGAAGATCAGGGGTAGTGTGTTTGTGAAAAATAGAAGATTTTTTTAGACTTAGTTTTTTAAGTCATACCCTGGCAGTCATGAAAAGGAATATCCGTCCATTGGATAAACATTTCAGGGTTGTAGGACCACATGGAGAGAAGGACAACCATTCATTCCTTGAGGGCAAGTTTGACACATCAATTAACCTAATGAGCATGTTTTTGGTTTGTGAGAGGAAGCCAAAGTGCCTGGAAAGAACCTACGCATGCACAATGAGAACATGCAAACTCTACAAGAAAAGGCCCTAACAGACATGAGGATTGAACTAGCTACTTTCTTGCTGTACTTCTTCAAGAGTCACCACTGAAAATACAGTTCACTAAGACCGACACAACACCTTAACCCTTTCATGCATTATGTCCACTTTAGTAGATAGATATTTGTTATAATTTTTTATAATAATAATTAATAAGAATGATTTTATAATACCCTTTAGGTCGCAGTACCATGTCCAACTACCAGGTGGTAAATTCCCAAACCCTTCTCTTAAGTGTCATAAAAATATCATCTTTGCACATTTTTACCATACTGAGATACTGCATCATAAATCCAAAATAGCAGACAAAGGGCAAATTGGGTATTGTGTCTGTACTCAGATTTCACAATTTTTTATATTTAAAATTTAGGTGTAAGTCACATCTGAATAGTTTGTTTAACTGCAACAATACATATAATTTAGATTTGCCTTTTGCTTTTCTTTACTCAAAACAAATGTTTGTCAAGACATGTTCTTGAATCTTTACCAAGTTCCCCTAAATTACTACTTACACCGTCAATGGTGTCCACAGTAGTGATGAGATGCATAACTCACTCGATATGACACTGAAAAAGAGTTGAAAATGATTTTAACTTGTCGGCTAAATATGCTCTTGTTCACCTTGGTCTTTCACAGAAGATAGTCACTTTTATTGGGATTTTATTGGTTTTACTGGTTAGTGAACATATTTGTGCTGTATTTTTTTTGTTCTTATTGCTTTAATTGGTTTTTTATTACTCATATTGTTTTTTTACTGTGTCTGCCTCTACTACTAGGCCACTGGCTATTTAAATGTGCTATATCAATAAAGTTGAAATTGACATTGTTTGAAAGTAAAAACAAACATTTTAAAAAAAGCATTCCTTTGCAATTTGATAGCTCACGCATCAAAGGGTCAAATATTAATAAAAATAAAATCCATCCTGAACAGAAACCCAAACACATTGTTCTGCGCCCATGCAATGTGAATTGGACTTTGATATGATAAACATATGACTATTAATGACCATGATTACAGCTATAGTAGTGGTAAAGCTAATGTTACAGTGTATACAGAGTCGATACAATGCGTGACAAGAAGACAGGAATTGATGTCTTTGTAAAAGTCATTCTGAGACTACAAAACTCAGGGATGTTGAAAATATCTTTAGATGTCAGAGAGTGTCAGACTGTAGTGTCTGATAGTCAAACCATGGGTGTTGGTTTGGCAGAATGGTAACCAACATAACACGTCACATATACTGTATGCTACTCCAGGCCCAGGCTCAATACTTGCCTGAGGCCCATTTGCGGAATGTCCTACCCTGCTCTCTCACACCTTTCACAATTCTATCCACCGTCTCTCCCTCCTCTGGCAATAATGGCATAAAAAAAGACAGTCTTGGCAGTTTCAATAAAATCCTTGTGAGTAAGTTTAGCATTAGACAACCTGGAAAATGTAAAGGTTATGCTCAACATTACATCCATCGATTATCTGTACTGCTTTTTCGGGGTAGCAAGGGGGTTGGAGCCTATCCTGGCTGACATTGGGCAAGAGGTGGAGTCGCCAGCAGGTCACATGGTAACATGGAGAGTAGGACAACTGTACAAGCTCATGATCATACCTTAGGGAAATTCAGATTCACTGGTTAAAGGTGCTATGAGGAGATCCTATTACCAGCAACATAAAGACTCTGCCACCCATGAGCACGCATGGCAACTGTCGTAATGCTGCGTTCTAGTAACCTCAGAACTGGGAGTGACATCATCTCAGACTTATCGGCGTTCCAGTTGAAGTTGGGAAAAAACATGCCGATCTACCAGGCTATTGTTAGCTGTTGTTAGCACGCCCTGTGTTGTTGTATGAAGAATTTGATTATCACTATGGCAGCATTTTTGTACATGGAAGTCTAACAATACTATGTATACAGCTGATCTAGAGCGACACACCCCAGTCAGAAGTGCAAATAGATTGATTATTACAGGAGCTAAATAACTGTTCACACTGGCGGCATCCATCTTCGATTGTCAACTCGGGGGTGGCGCGGTTTCAGTGAGTTCCCAGTAGGAAATTCTGACTTTGGGGGACGTTCCAGATGCAGTTTCCTACTCGGAACCCGGAAATTTCTACTTCTGACTAAAACTGGAACGCACCAAAAGACGTGACCCAGGCCAAAGCGTGTGTTTGTTGTGATGTTAATAAAAATGCAGCTCGGACCTTCCTCAGAACTGTGCATTGCTTTACAACTTCTTTTTTCAACAACTTACAGGATGCAAAGCGACGAGGTAATGTATCTCTTTCTAGTTACGTAACGGTAGTTTTTGAAGTGTGACAACAATCAATTTTTGGAAAACTTAGTATCGTAGTTTTTTAGCCGGCTACTTCCAGCCCGGTGCTCTAAGACATGTCCGAATAATATTAATTTGCTGTAGTTTAAATTTGAATAGTTTAGTATCCAGGCCTGTCCAGCTCTGTCCGACCCGACCACGAAGCTAAGGAATAGCATTTATAGATATCCTATTTTGATGCTATAAAACTCATCTTAAAGTGTGTATTTCGATCAGGCATATATCTAAAAGTGATACTTTTTTGTAATTACTTAGAAACTCCTCACAGTCCCTTTAACCCAATGAGCACGTTTAGGTCTGTGGGAGGAAGAGAAGAGAACCCAAAGATGCACAGTAAGAACATACAAACCCCAACAGAGAAAGGCCAAGCAACCTTCTTGATGTGAGGCACAAGCACTACCTACTGCGCCACCGTGCCATTCAGTAATTAATATTATTGCAGGGAATTGATTGTGGCACTGAAAATATAATTCAGAGCTGGAGAACAAATATCCACTCTGCGTTTTGTAAAATCTACATCTTGTTAAATGAGTTTTGATGTAGAGAAACAGAATCAGCAGTGACAGACACTAGCTAATGTGTTGTTTGGTGCAGCGTCTTGTTTTTCATTAGTTGGATGGCGACAACTTTTAAGAGTTAAAATAATGTGCTGCAGAAAATAAGGCCAAATGTTTGTTTTGGATATTAATGGTCACACAGCTTTTTTGCAATTCTACTTCCCAGCATAACTTAGCAATGCTAAATCAATGTTAAGCATCCTTATGGATTAGCTCCTCTCATAAAAAGGGCCTTGACAAGCCATGTGGAGGAAGTAATATGATTTAATTACGTTTTCTAACCTTCCCTCTGGTATTCATACCCACACAGGCAATCCGTTCAACCACCCCACCACACACACTCCTTCACACACACATGCCTGCAGACAAATAAAACAGCATTCACCTTGCACACCAACCGAGCTGTCATGTTTATTCTAAATACTGCTGCACTGATAAAAATAGAGCTAATAAACAGGTTATAGGGGGACAGTGGGGGAATCTGCATGTGCTTATGTATAGTTTGTATGATAATATGCATGTAATGAATAATAAGCAAAGACATACCTCAGCTCATTCACACCCACGTCAGATAATTTCATTTTGGGGGGTAATTTAGGCTTTCGTTGCACATTTTGCTGAACCTAAACATGCAACAGTTGTCTGCAGTGACAGTCTCAAAAAGGACACCTAAGGACATTTTGGCTACTAACAGTGGAGGGTGTTGAATCGCCCCATTAGAACAGCGTAAAAGTAGTAGTCAACGATAAGGCTCAAACTCCAGGGCTAGTTTTCTGAGTGCTTTATCAAATTTCCCAAAATCACAATGTAAAAAAGTACAAATTTGCAGCTTTTTGTTGTGTAATGTTGAGATTGTTTCTACTGTGTGGTCTGATTTGGTTCAGTACAGTCCATGGTTAAGCCTGGTCTTGTTTTTGTTTCAACCACCAGCTGTACCTTAAAGGATAAGTTTGGTTTCAACAGCTTTCACAGTGTTTATAGAATGAAGTAGAACAATATACTCACCCAGAAGGCTTTCCTGATCCAAACAGTGCTTTGGGAGATATTTAGATCCAAAATCGAGCGGCGGACATCCGTATAATGGTAGCACATAGGGCATGTATAGCGCCACTCCTAAGACTGCATTAATCGTCCAAAAACTCATTAGTTTCATCAATATTTCATCATGGTCCGCTCACACTACTCCTCCATTATAGTCTGTGTCGCTCCAGACATGTTTTGTGGCTGTGCTGACCTCTGAACTAAAGAAGAAGAAGGTTTGCCTCCGCGTATGCGCAGAACGGCTCATTGTTTCAGGGGCAGACAGCAGGCTACACAACGACTTTCTTCTTCCAGTTTTGTGCAAAATGGACGAATATCTATTGGGTGAAGATGTTGTGGAGGACAACTTTGAATATGATGGGCGTCCTTACAGTTTCGAGCCAGAGTTTACAGATGAGGAGCTCATCGAAAGGAGGACGCGGAGGCAAAGAGAAGAAAAGCTCTCCAGAGAGTACTGTGCATGCTCGGAGGCAAACATTCTTCTTCTTCAGTTCAGAGGTCAGCACAGCCACAAAACATGTCTGGAGTGACACAGACTGTAATGGAGGAGTAGCCTGAGCGGACCATGATGAAATATTGGTGAAACTAATGAGTTTTTAATGCAGTCTTAGGAGCGGCGCTATACATGCCCTATGTGCTACCATTATAGGGATGTCCGCCGCTCGATTTGGATCTAAATATCTCCCGAAGCACTGTTTGTTCTATTTCATTCTATAAACAATGTTAAAACTGTAGAAACCGAACTTATCCTTTAACTTCACTTGAAGATTAGGATGCAAGCCTTGAAAGGGTTGCCCCAGCTACATAAATGCGTGATGTCATAGCAGCATGACAGCACGATTGCAATCAGTCAATCAATTCATGCATACGTCCTTTACGGATACAGTCGAGAGTAAGTCACTCTACATCCATGGCTTAAATGAACAAGTGTTTTGGTTGCAAAACCCAATTTGGGGTGGCAGCTAATTGACAATTTTTGTGATCAATCAAACGCTGTAGCAGTTGGAGCACCACCATTTAAGGGTGGCTTGGCAGTGCAATGGCAGAGGTTAGTTCGTTAGATATCCTTTTCCTTATTGGACAGTGAAAACACCATAATTGAGTACAATACTGATTGAAACTGAACTGGTATGCCCTGTTGAAGCACAGCTAAAGGATGACTAGACATCCTGATTCAGCCAGGGCTGTCCTGTTTTCAGGACTTGTGTCCCACGCCACTACGAATATTTCCAGAAACACTGCTGTGTCCTGATTTGGATCAGTCTGTGTCCCTTTCTTAGCCGACTGAAATAAGATACTTAAGCATTTCATCATGCTTTTAACACAACTTGCCTGTATATCTCAGTTAACGTTGTTTCCAAATCTATTGCTAATGCCAATAAAAACTTTATATACATGGTGAACATTTATGCTCATTGCTGATTTGTGTGTAAATGTCTCCATCAACCTCAGCATACAGCTACATTTTGGTGCGCCCAGCTCATCACTTACATAACTGCAGGTAGTTGTGCCAGAAAAAGGATGCCAGTGGTTTCTACAGAGCCTCAGATGAGGTACAAATCACTTCAAAAAATGAAATGGATTTTTATTGTTTTGTAAACACTGCAAGAGCCAATTTTTAATTCCTTATGGAGGAAATGCTGACATATAATACCCAACTAAAGCTAGCCCCAACAGAGATACAAATACAAAACTTAACCGGTATTATTCAAAATCTGAAAAGAAAAAGAAATTAAGGTTAAAGCTAATATGCTTGTTGGCAATGTATCTGTGGTGCATATGTGTTTTTAGATAAGTGCAAATGTACATATGTCTCCTGAATGATCCAAAAAGCTAATAGAGCACATCTTTGTAGATTTAAATCACAAGATCTAGACTGTTAAGCTCCAGGACATTCTGCAATGGTTTAAAACTAGTGTCATGTAACCTAATGACTTATTCAAAGATACACAAAACAAGCTATGCTAACAGTTTTGTTACACAAAATTGTAGTTTCCACTGGTGCAAGTGATGTCGATTGCTCAGAACAGTAAATGTGTACCATGTTCTTGTCCCGACTAAAGCTCTACCGTCTTATAAAGAATCATCTTCCTCTGGCCCCGGGGCCACATATTAATAAACAATAACTGCTACATTGGATAGCAGCTGATCCCCCTGCAGACACTACAGCATTAGAGCTGGAGAGTGAGCGGCTGTCAAACAAAACCCGTGTATCATTCAACATCCTCCATTCACTTTGATACTGTTTACCTTCAGGCCTCCAGTTCACCTGACTCAGTCTGTTTTGGCTGCTGCTGCCTTTTTTCGGCTCAAAATCTTGCTGTCTTATATTTTCTTTTCTTTATCCTTTTCTTTTTCGGTGAGTCAGTCAAATCCTTCTCCTGTGGACCTTGATTCAGTTCTTCATTATTCCTGCTCCCTTATGTTTCAGTCTTTTTCTTCAGTGTTTATTTCAAAGCGTTTATTAACTTTCTTGATGTGAAGTTCTGCAAACAGTAATAACACTGTTTTAAAATTAAGAAGCTTTTGAC
This sequence comes from Scarus forsteni, assembly GCA_036419115.1. Lineage (NCBI taxonomy): Eukaryota > Metazoa > Chordata > Actinopteri > Labriformes > Labridae > Scarus > Scarus forsteni. The sequence continues at coordinate 4,907,000 of JAZDUH010000414.1, forward strand.
AAGGTGTGTTTAAAATTCACAGGTTGAAGCCTGTCAGTTTATATTTTGTTGTTTTGAATTCCCAATGTTAACATAGGTGCAACAGGAAGTTTTACTATTTACACAACAAACTTTGCTGTTAGTCAGAATTGTGTCTGGATCATTTAATTTCTCTCCCTTTATTATGCCACTAGACAGGTTGCCGTACAAAATATATGAATGCTCAAATAACAGTGCTTTATTTATTATTGAAACTTCCCAGAGCAAAAGAAACACTCAAAAAATAAGTCAAGACACTACCTTAATTGGCGAGGCATCATTAATTCTTCAAATGCCCAGTTAAAACTATATGAAGAGGCAAATTCATGTTTTAGTAGACCTGTTGACTGAACATCAAATAACTGTGGGCATTAAACAGTTTATGTTTTCTCATTTTCTCTGTTGAAATCCTTAGATCTGCTCTTTATTGAGTGTTAAAAACACACAGGACAGCCGGTTTTGTTTTCTGTGAGGATGATAATTTGCAAGTTTCATCTAAATTTATATACAGTCCTGATCAAAATCTTAAGACCAGTTGAAAAATTGCTAGAATTTACCTTTTGCACATTTGGATCTTAATGAGGTTTTAAATAGAGCTACAATATGCAAAAGCAAGAAGGGGGAGTGTGACAAAAAGCACTTTGAAAAAGTAATTTATTGAAAACAACAAGTAAACTGAAATAGGCTGTTTATCAGCTGATCAAAAGCTTAAGACCACAGGCTATTAAAGCCAAAATCTGCTCAAAATGTTCATTTTCTGTTAGGCATTCACACGGTCATGCCCTCCTGATGGCTAAAGCTAAGAAGCTTTCTCTTCTTGAACGTGGTCGGATCATCGAGCTGCATAAGCAAGGCCTCTCGCTGCATGCCATTGCTGCTGAGGTTGGACGCAGTAAAACAGTCATTCTACATTTTTTGAAAGATCCTGAACATTATGGAACAAAAAAGTCAAGTGGTAGACCCAAAAAAATTACACCTGCGCTGAGCCGGAGGATCCGATTGGCTGTCCGTCACGACACAGGACGGTCCTCGACCCAAATTAAGGCCCTTACTGGTGCCAACTGCAGCGCAATAACCATCAGACGGCATCTGTGGGAAAAGGGTTTCAAAAACAAAAAACAAATTCAAAGACCTCGTCTCCTTCAACGCCACAAAACTGCCCGTTTAGACTTTGCCAGGGAGCATCAAACATGGGACACTAAAAGGTGGAAAAAAGTTTTATTCTCTGATGAGAAAAAATGTAACCTTGATGGTTCAGATGGCTTCAACGTTACTGGCATGACAAGGAGATCCCACCTGAGATGTTTTCTACCCAGCACTGTGGAGGGGGGTCCATCATGATCTGGGTGCTTTTTCATTCAGTGGAACACTGGAGCTTCAGGTGGTGCAGGGTCGTCAAACGGCAGCTGGTAACATGCAGACGTTGCAGCGGGCATCCCTCATGACTGAGGGCCCTCGTCTGTGTGGTAACAGCTGGGTTTTCAACAGGACAACGCTGCAGTTCACAATGCTTGCTTGACCAAAGACTTCTTCAGGGGGAATAACATCTCTCTTTTGGACCATCCCACATGTTCCCCTGATTTAAATCCCATAGAGAACATTTGGGGATGGATGGCACGGGAAGTTTATAAAAATGGCCATCAGTTCCAGACAGTTGATGCCCTTCATGAAGCCACCTTCACCACTTGGAGCAATGTTCCCAAAGGCTTCCTGGAAACATTCGCATCAAGCATGCCCAAACAAATTTTTAAAGTGATTAACAAGAACGGTGGAGCTACTCATTACTGAGTCCTACTTAGAAACATTTTTGTTCTGGTTTGGAGAGTTTTTTTTGTCATTTTTTGAGTGATGGTCTTAAACTTTTGATCAGCTGATAAACAGCCTATTTCAGTTTACTTGTTGTTTTCAATAAATTACTTTTTCAAAGTGCTTCTTGTCACACTCCCCCTTCTTGCTTTTGCATGTTGTAGCTCTATTTAAAACCTCATTAAGGTCCAAATGTGTAAAATGCATATTCTAGCAATTTTTCAACTGGTCTTAAGATTTTGATCAGGACTGTATAGACAAATATAATAAACTGAGCTTCATGTATCAAAACCTTCAATCTTGTATGTGTTTTTCTTGTGTAGTATTATGTATTATGTGCAAAGAAGCACACAGGGATAGTGGCCTGAGAGCGCTGCAAAAAAGCCACGCTTTCTCTCAGCTCCCTGTCCACTTCTAACCTTTCAATCTTTAAGTTGTATGTAAATACAGCCTCACATCAATAAATGTGTCTGTCCACATGCAAACACTAACAATACTGTAGTACATGCCAGGCCTGTTGGTGATGCTGTATAGCTGCCACAGATAATCCACCAAAACCAGCAAGGGAGATATGGAGCATGCACGTAAAACACCAGTAAGTAAATCAACAGAAGTGAACAGCAATAGCTCTATAGATTTTAGTACATGTGACATTACTGGTCTCAATGTTCACTGGTTGCTCACAGAGATAGGAGAGCAAAAGATTTTAGTATAAAAGCCGAGTTCAATAGCTTTTGCAGTAAGAATGCAACTCTGTATTCAGCCGTTGTTGCTAATGTAGAGTTAGCTCATGTGGTTTAAGTGACCAGTGGGGCTATGAGGTCATTTGTTTCTAAAAATGTGCACATTCACCCAAACTATAAAAACTTTTGCGGTTACTCCTAAACTCATATCTGCATAGATGGCCCCTTAATCTTGCAAATGTTCTTCAATCTCCCTTATGCCTCTTCAAATTAGCAAAAACACTCCTCTTTAGACCCAATAGAAGGACATTTAATTCTTTCTGTCTTCAAGTTAGGAACACTGATTAATCCTTATTTTCAGGCAAGCCCCGTGTGCACAAACGGGAGGGCAATATTTTTTGCCGTTCAAGCTGAAATCAGAGGGGCATCTGTGTCAAAATGATTTGCAACAGGCATGCAAGAGGTTAACTTGAGTACTTCATGAAAAACTAAAGAACCATCTCTCTGCCTCGCCCCCCCCCATACACGATGTCATCACTCAAACTTCTCATTCAACTTTCTCGTTCCTTCAATATTCTGATTTTACACCCAATCTCATGTCTCAAGTCTAAACTATTACCATTTTCTCCTCTTCCTTGTATCCACATACTTCCCCACATTCCCCTCCCTCCCTTCTCCACTGCCATACCTCCACCACTAACAAAAATCACCTCCTCCCTCCCTCCTCGTTTCTCCTTTGGCTCTTTGTTCAGGACAGCTGGTTAGGTGGGTCTGCCCGCTCCTGTCACTTTAACTGGCTTGGCTGCTCGGCCAGCAGGGCTTTGATCCACCACCAACAGCCTCCAGCCCCTGGCAGGGCCACAGCCATGCCAGACCAGGGGCCCCTGAGCACTTTACCTCCCCCCAGCATGGTACCCTGACCGCGGGCAGCAGGGGGAGGCCAAATATTCAACCCTGAGGAGGGGTATACATGGCAGCTTTTGTTAAGGTCTGCAAGGGGTGTGTTAAAGAGAAGAGAAACTTGATGGAGAGGGAAGGGTGCAGCCACAGAGAGCTGGATGCATGTCCCTTCTGAGTTAGATATGTCTAAGATTCTGAATGAACTCACAGAAATAAAGACTTGCCAGTGCATTTATGAACATACACAGATTAAGTATGAAGAGAAGAGGGTCAAGGATGGAAAGAGAAATGAAAATAAGATAGAGATGGTGGCACAGCAGTGAGGTATTATTGCTGTAACATCTCAACGCTGATCACAAACTATTAAAATGAAGTACTGTTGTCAGTCTCTATGAGATCAAAATATAAACTCACGAACATTTTTTTATAACATGCACCTTTCTTGTACCAGGTCAGACCCTCTTTTGCCTTGTGTGTTCTCTATGGCGCAGACTCAACAAAGAATTTTAGTCCATATTGACATGGTAGGGTTAGGGTTAGTACAGCGAACGTTTTGTCATGGTAAAGAAACAACTTACACATGATTTGAGCTTTGTAAACTGGCGTCCTTTCCATCTGGAAGTGCCCACCATCAAGTTGAGGCCTTAAACTGAGGCCTTAAAGGTTGTGCAACAGTACTCGGGTAGGCTGTAGCATTTCAAGGATGCTCACTTGTTACCAAGGGACTCAGTGTGTCAAAACAATACAGTATCCAACACCCCATAATATCTCTGAACCATTGATACAAGGAAGGATGGATCCATTTTACACTTTAGTCTAACCCTACCTTCAGAATGCTCCTGCAGGAACAAGAACTCATCAGACCAGGCTACAGTTTTCCGATCTTATCTGTTCTTATCTGTGAGTCTATGTGAGTTTTAGCCTCAGTTTCATGTTCACATCTGACAGGAGTGGCACATGAATTGGTCTTATGCTGCTGTAGCGCCTTTGCTTTAAGATTCATCATGTTTATTCAACATGTCATTGAATGAACTGAGTAACTATTGAGTTACTTTTGCTTTATGTTAGTCTCCTCTAACCTCTGGCATCAACATCCAGAGAACTGCTACTTCTGGATTTTTCTCTTTTTTCAGAACCCTTCTCAGCCAGTCCCTTAAGATGGACGGGTATAAAAATCCGAACAGTTAAGCAGTTTTCAGCTACTGAAACCAACTTTCTCCAATAACAACCATGCACATGCAATAAATGGTCTTTTTCACAACTGACATGTTTGGTTTTTGGGAGAGTTCAGTTAATTTTGGGTGATGTGAAATCTCACATAAAATCAAAGAAATGTGGACCAAAGAACAAAACTCTGGTCCAACCAAAAACATGGGGTTTCTGTCCACTTGCAAGCAGCCAAGAGTTTGGTTCAGAGCCATCACACCAAACAAGGACCAGACAAAGCAAGGCAACCAAAAATAAATGAATAAATACGTACAAATTGTGGTCTGAATTTGGCCAAACACAACTGCAGCAAAAACACTTGTTAAGTGTTCACTGATGATATCAAGCTGGAAGCAGCAGCTAATGTTAGCAATGCTTTCACTGGCAGCCTCCAACACTTTGCAGTGACTTGTAGAACTTCACTTGTTCAAAGTATGTTTGCACACCACTGTGGTGTACCGCTCCTAAAACTGCATTAATCATCCAAAAACTCACTAGTTTCACCAATATTTCATCATGGTCAGCTCACGCTACTCCTCCACGACAGTCCAAGTCGCTCCAGACATGTCTTTGTGACTGTGCTGACCTCTGAACTGAAGACTGCTCTCTGGCCAGCTGTTCTTCTCTTTGCCTCTGCGTCCTCCTTTTGATGAGCTCCTCATCTGTAAAGTCTGGCTCAAAGCTGTAAGGACACCCATCATATTCAAAGTTTTCGTCCACAACATCTTCATCTGATAGATATTCGTCCATTTTGCACAAAACTGGAAGAAGAAAGTTGTTGTGTAGCCTTCTAACTTTAGGTACCAAAGCAACCTTAGAAACTCAATTTGACGTTCTGATGCTGCATTTGAACTCCAGCAGATCATTGTCTTGTCTATGTGCCTAAATGCCGAGCTGCTAGCTTCTTCGCTTTCTGTTAACAGTTATAATGGAGTTCCTCTAATTGTGGCGAATAGGGTAAATTATGAGGAGGCCAACAATCACTTGACCCCCAAATCTCCTCTCCTAACTGTCAACCCACTCGTGATCATTTTCAGACTGATGTATTTCAGGGCAGCTCATCATGCAGCCAGTGTTACAGTCTGCTGAGAGTTCCTTTTTCTTTCACTCTCTTTTTTCTGTAATGTAATTATAAGATATTATATTGTATAGCCAGCTGGCCATACAATATAAGCAATGGAATTCCAAACTCTGCCCATGCCAACATACTCACACTCTGTCCAAGAATCTGTGGATATAAGTGCATTCCAGTAAAAAGCTGTTCCTTGTAGAAAGAGGCTTCTGCAAAATCACTCACAATCCTACGGGTGCCTCAGAGCAAAAGAAGCAACTTGGCATTCAGCAGTCGGCATTAAGGCCTTAACTGGAATTGCCACGAAACACAAATAATATAATGTGAGCGCAGTATGGTGCATGGTTTGCTTCAAAGCCCGTTCTTATGTGAGATTGGAAATGTGCCACTCTCCCCCGCCTGGAATCACCTCGCCTCGCTCGCCTCTGTCAACAGCTGCTTTGAGAGGATTCCCATGAGGCCGCTGGAGGAGGGGGAGTGGGGGGGGGGACGAGGAGGGGTCGCCCAGCTTTGTGCCGGCTTCTCCTCTTGTCGCCTGTTTATTCCAGAGACTAAGCACTACAAAGCCAGCTAACTGTAAAACAATTAGATTAGCATAAATATGTTCAATTATACATGCAGATTTAAGGCCCGGCGCAGCATAGAGGAAATACACTGAATTATTCAGAATGAACAAATATTGGTTAAATCAGATTGAAACAACAGGAAGCAAATACGACTTCATTACTTTGCAGTGGCCTGGGAGCACACCATATGCCTCTGTCCACATTGGTTTAACATTTTATACACTGCTTACTCACTGTTCGCCTCAAGGATCCAGGAAATGTGGGCATGTACCAAGAGATTGAAAAAAAAACACCTTTGAAGTAGTGTGTATTAAAAAAGAGGGTTAGGAGGAACTGAGAGGATCTGAATCATCAGTCAAAAGACACCAGTGCTTACTAAAATTGAGACCTACTGACTTGAAGACACAAAGAGGACACAAGTATTACATCGAAGACACAATAAAGGTTGCCTTCACACCACGAGTTCTGTGGATGTGGGCTGGTTCAGAGTTGAAGTATATACACTGTTTTTTTCCAGTTGTGTTGGTTTTCTTGCACTGTACTTAGTCAGGCAGACCACAGCCTATCAAATACAATTTTGAGGCTGTAGTTGTGGTCGTTGTTTGTACTATCCAGCCTATTATTGCACTGCGACCTGGAAATACACAACTGGCTTTGAGCCATAAAATGTTTTAGCTTGAAGCTGTTTGGAAGTACACTATGCCATAAAATACAGATAAAAGTGGCACTTTTACTGGAACAATTTGTAACCATATTCTGCAAAGACTTGAACATTACACTGCCGGGAGGACTTCAGGTCAAGCAATGCTAACATTAGTCGCTCTCTGCTTGATTTTGTCAGCAAACACTACATCAGTGAACTAAATTCAAGCTGCAGCTCAATGATATTTTTGTTCACTTGTCTTGTTTGTTCCTTGGTTGGTTCATTTTATTTTCACAACCCCTACAAACTGAACTGTGGCCAACTAAGGAGGGGAGACCCCTGTTTTTAGGCAGACAAGAGTTCGTTTCTTTGGTACAGTTTGTGCGATCTTCATCACCAACCCAAATTAAGCAAACTACTAAAGCAGTGAACCAGAGTTTGTTTGATCTGTATCAAATATTTTAGGTTTTATACAATCAATCTTTATTTGTGTAGTGCCAATTAATGAGTGTCAACTCAAGACACTTTACAATAGAGCAAGCTGAAGACATACTCTTAATTTTAAAGATTTACACATATACACATATACTCCTATACACAAATACATATATCCACACCAAATATGAATCAATCATATGCAAAGCACTGGGCCAAACTACAGTGCAATGCATCTGTGAGAGGCTCACGGCAACAGTGGAAAGAAAAAAAACTCTGCTTAGTCAATCCAGTCTCCAATTGAACAACCACCACCAAAGCTGTGCTAGAGGTATGGGCCAAGAAAGGTGTGTGGGCTAAGACAAAAGGAGCTAGGGTAAGACTTAAAGGTAACTCTAGATCCATGGGCCAGACATAAATCTGTCCTCAGGTGTCAACGCACCCTTAGACTAAGGTGACCTTTAATCAAGACTACTGGGGTTTGTGCACGACTAAAAAATCCATGCAGATGAGAAGTCAAAGAAAGTGATTCAATGTCTGTTGGAAAGCAGATTAATCTTACCAAGCTCCAATTTACGATTGTGCCCTGCCCAAAGTGGCACAGCCCAATCAGCATCCTTTAGAGCAGGAGAAGGTGGGAGCTATGGGCAAGACGTCAGCAGGAAGTGACCGCCTATACAGAGATTAGCATGGAAGCTAACAGCTTCAGTAATGGTTTTATCAGATCTGGACCACATTTTTTAAATGAAAATTAAACAGTGATGAAAGCATTTTGGCAGTAGTTTGTTCCGCAAAGTGGCTTGCATTTTTTATTTTACACTTTAGCAATGGCACCATCCTACTTAATTATCTGATTGGCCTGTAATGAATGTGATTGACAGGATGATCATCCTATTATCCAACAGATTTGCTTGGACAGGTTCAGCCTATTCCCAAACACTTTCAATGGGCTGTTGCCCAGATTTACTAGTCAAGTAAATTGAATGGTCCATCTTGTATATCAGGTTAGTGGAAAAAACTGCCCTATTTTGAAACGTTAATAAGTCCTTTGAAAATAATACTGGCTCTACAATGGATTTGGGTCACAACTAAAATGGTATCACTTCTTCCTTGTGGCACAAAAAACGTATTTATACATTTATGCATTTTCATTTTGACAAAAATGGTTTTATTTTCTTTTAATTCTTTTTTTTATTTATTTAAAGGATAGCCCTTTGAGATGGACTGTCCAATTTTCAAGGGGGAGCTTACAGGACATATATGCAGTACAAATACGAAACAGCATTAAGTACAGAATACACACAAACAGACTCTATATGCCGTGCTACATGTGGACGTAGCCTTGTGTTTTTTGTTTGCTTTTCCTTTCATTTGTGGAAATACCTGTATCAAAGATAAATATGAAGAAAGTCTTTAATGAAGGCTCAGAAGATGAAGAGTTGTTTGCTATTAAAGCTGTAGCTCAGCTGTGTTAGTGCGAGAGGGAGAGTGGGCACATTTTAGATCTTCTTTGAAACAGATCAATAGTGAACACATCTGCCCTAATAAAAGATACTGTACACACACTTAAGAACAGACGCACACAGCATCATACACACACACACACATGCACAGAGGCGTAACCCCGTGCTGCCGAGGAGAGCAATAATCTGCAAGGTCAAGGGAGCTGCAGTTGATGTAGTTGGTGATACATACATGTCTTCTGTCTAATGCTCGCTCCAGGGAAATCATTAAATCCATAACACCGTGATGTATGTACATCACTGGATTCCACCATGGTGTGTGTGTGCGTGTGTGCATACGTGTGTGTGTGCTGCACAGGGGTACCAGGGGACCCAGACTAGTCATTTCATGCATGAAATGCTCATCCCATTGGTCTTAAAGGAGGAGAAAATCAACCTTGGAAGGATGCATGGATAAAGAAATGCAAAGAAGGAGAGAAGGAACACAGAGGGCTAAGGAAGGAGAGATGGAGAGACAGAAAGTGTAATGTTTTATAAATGAGTTTAATTCAAAAGTCTGGTGGTAAAGAAAAGAGCAGGTTATTCTCTTGTCTGCTTTAAAAACCTCACACTGGACTTTAAAGCGTAAACACAGACAGTACACCTCGTCTTCCCCCCGGTGTCCATGCACTCTCTCTCTTTTATGTTCTCACTTCCTCGCTCCCTCTCTCCTCGGCCACATCTCTACACTCACTCATTCATGTAAAAACACACAAACACCCCCACACACACTCGGGTACTGCTCCATTACCAGCAGTTCCCAGTGATTGAGGATTCCTGTGGTAATGGTGATGTGGGGCTGCCCTGGCTGCCAGCTGGCTCCCCCCATGACTGATAACATGAGTGTGTGTGTGTTCATGTACATGTGTTTGTGTGTGTCAGTACACTGGCTGGTTAGGTTTTTGTATCATGTAACAATTTCAGACGAGCTCATGTTATTTAGCAATGAAGTAGGGATGTCGTGTAAAACAATTAAAAACAGAATACGATGACTGCAAATCATCCACAACCTACATTTGATTTAAAACACGGCAAAGAGAATATATTCAATGTTCAAACTGATAAACTAAATCATTTTTATTCACTAACTTTGAATTTGATGCCTGCAACATGTTCCAAAAAAGCAGGGACAGGGGTACCTGTGGCTTTTAGCATAGATTTTAAGGTTCTTTTATTGCTTTTTAAATCCCTTAATGGTTTCAGTTCTTCCTGTTTATCTGATTTGTCTTAACCATGTGAGCCCAGTGGACCCCCTTCAGTCTTCAGGTAGTCTCTTTATTGGTCCAAAAATAAAAATCAACACATTTGATGAAGCATTGTTTCGTTGTTAAGGACCCCATCTGTGGAACAATCTTTTGTTTGACTCTTAATCTGCATTATATGATTTTGTTTACTCTATTTCAGTTTCAGAGTTTGTATTTCGTGTTGATTACCTTTTTTATACATTTAGTTTTATTGTTTGGTTTAAAGACTGTATTGTTAACTTCTAACACTTTATTACCTTTATTATATCACAATATAGTTTTTATCGGTTAAACATTAGCTCCTGTGCTTCCTCATTATTAATTAAAGGTGTTGCATCCTCAGTTGTCTGTAGCTGTTTGAGAGTTCTTATTGTCATTGTGTGTGCGCATGTGTGGTTTTGTAAGGTGGATAGGGTTTGTATTTTATTTTGTATCCCCTGACACTAATCTGCTTGTGCACTGCTTGTACTTGCGCTTGTAGATGTAGCAACAAACTGTTACCTGACAATGGCTTTCCAACATGAGCCCACATGACAATATCCTACAGATTAATGTTTTTTAATGTAATGCCATTTAAGGGATCGAATGTCACGTTAATTCACTGTTACTTTTTGGCCTTGCTGTTTGAATGCACAGATTTCTCCAGGAATTCTGAATTTTTGGATATTTCTGACAGTAGATGATGAAATCACCAAAAATATGTCTTTAACTGTTTGACTATTTGCTCTAAAAGCTGATCACAAAGTGCTGAACCTCGTCTCACTATTGCTTGTGAATGACTGACTCTTTTGGGGGTGCTCCTTTCTATGACAGTAATCTCAGGGCATTTTCCCACCAACCACAGTTAGTGCGCACCAAAGAAGTTTTGGCCCAGGGTTTGTTAGTGTCATTGTGAATGCAACCACTGCACTTTGGTGCGCACCAAATCAGCCGGTCCGAGACTTCCATGAAGGGGTGGTCTCGATCCGCTCCATCTCCTGACATTTGGTGCGGTTTCACTGGTGTGAAACAAAGTGGTCCGAACCGATCTACTTTTGATGCATTACTTCCTGTTAATCCCCCGGTTGAATCTTTTGCTTACTCAATTTGTCAATTTGTTTATTCTGGTTGAGGATTACGATGATTTACGAGGGTCCAGAAGGTCGCTGATGCCGTCTCAAACACGATACAAAAAACACATTTTGAAGGAAAATGTAGAAGAGAGCGAAACGTAAACATTGGTTGTTTGGTGTAGGAAATGGTTACCATGGTAGTCTCTTCTTCATTCTCCTCCGTAGCAGGTTTCATAACCAGTTACATGCATATCGCCTCCAGCTGTTTCAAAGTGAGTAAATACACAAGTGGGCCCGGGCATGGTTTGATATTGCCAGTGTGAATGCAAGCCAGCGGGGGAGGGGGAGGGGGGCGGACCCATGGCGAACCGCGCCGCAGCACAGTTCGAAACAAGTGGACCTAATTTGAAAACGCCCTTAGACCTGGTTAGTTGCTGTAAAGGCATAAAATGTAAATATTATGTCAGGGGTAGGTCAAAAGGAAGGGTTAAAACATGTTCTATAAATTAGATGTGTATTTCCAATTTCAGTTCATACGCCATCAAACCACCTCAAGCTCCAGCATCTTCTCTTTGTCTCTCAGGAGCAATAGACGTTATTCACATAGCCTCGAGAGATTGAGTGTTGGGTCAAGTGAACATTAACCTGGCTCATAAAATGTGGAGTCAGACTAGGCAAACATTAACAGCTAGTTTGTAAAATTAATATTTAGTCCTTTAGAATAAAAGGCTGAGGATGGAGAAGCTTTTTGACACATCTGTACACTGGTGGGATCTTTGTTTTTGATGTGGTAGGTATGAATTCATCACAGTGAGTATGACGGAGAGGGCACATACCGAGAAAATAAAGATTACAAATTCAGCGCTCTGGGTCATACTAAGCCTCCTCTGCTCCCACCAGCCATTAACGCAGTATGTTAGTGATGTGGTGTGGACTGGCAGAGACAGGCTGGCAGGTGGTACATTATAGGGAGAGAGTATTTATGGAAGAGGAACAGGGGCGCAAGGAAATAAAACCAGTTCTGTGTGACAGGAAGAGAATGGAGTGCATGGCAAAGAGAGATGGTGTGGATTTGCTCTCTTGTGTACCATAGTTTCAGTGCCTGTGTGCATGGGACAGTAGATCATGGAAAAAAGCAATAAAGTCAGGAAATGAAAGCAAACCTGAAATGTTTTAAGAGGAGGCACAGTTAAGAAGATGATCGTCTAAGGTTTTTATCAAGGCTGTTGGATATGGATTTGAAAAGGATAAACATATTCAATCTTTACAATCACAACCTCTGAAGACAGCTATACATGTGCTCTGTGATTGGTCACAATGAACTGAAAAACTTCCAATCATAAAGTAAGAGGATGAAAGCAGGAAGTGCAACAAAATGACATCATCTATATGTCTGGTCTCTTCCAAGGTTTCTGAAGCGTGTCCTAGCTGACATGAGGCAGAGGGTATACCCTGAACCAGTCACCAGGCCATTTGGTCCACAGGAGGGCCTAAAGAGACTCACGCATGGGGAGAACATGCAAACTCCACACAGAAAGGCCCCTCAAGCAACCTTCTGGCAATGAGGCCACTGAGCCACCTGAGAAATGCAGCGTACATCCCTCATCTAATCCTGCTTCTCACTTCAACTACCACCAGTGTCTCACTTTCAAGGGGGGTCTCCTATCCTGCGGTCGGTCTCACTCCCCTGACTGAAATCATGGAGTCCCAGTGCCACAGATATATTAGTCTCAAAAAGAGAAGACTCATTATTCATCTTCACAAACCAGCCAAAGTAAGTCCCAAAATTGGTATTAGCATCTTTCCTTGCATGGCAGATGGATCCGCTTGATTTAATGTTTTTAATCAGACTGGATTTTGGCAAAATGGACCTATCTACAACTGCGCATACCACTAAGCCACACAGCCCAATCAGAATCATCTTAAGCTGAACGCTGTTGGAGCTATGAGCAAGACAGAGGCAGGAAGTGACTCCCTGTACAGAAACTAGCATAGATGCTAGCAGCCTCAGAATCAGATTTATTTATTAAATGAAGAACAATCAACAACACTGAAAGCCTTTTTTGATAGAAAAGCTAATTTTGCTCCACTTCCAGGTCATTACATAGCAGGCAGCATTCCTGTGCGTTTAACTAGAGCTGTGCATTATGGGCAGAAAGTTATCAGGTTAAGCTAGCCACAAATATTAGTTCGCAATATTAGTGAACAAATGTCCCATATAAAATTACACAGATATGCTTGTTTATTAATGTGAGGCATGTAATATAAGCATAAAAAACCTCTGGGCACATAGAGAAGGTTCTTGTACTGCTTGCCAATGTACTATGGAGGACACCAGATAGCATGGTGACTATTGTGTTACAACATGATAGCTGCTGAGGTGTCTGCAGAGAGTGTAAGCTGACAAAGAGCAGCTATAAAAGGGATAAATTCTCCTGCTTGCATATTCAGGAGAGATTCATTTTTACTCCAAAAAAAAAAAAAAGTAAAATGTCAGCCATTTCCATGATGTCCCACATTTATATTGGATTCCGCATTTAATGTCCAATTCAGCGATTCCACCCTTGATTCTGTGATTGTGGATTTTATAGGGCCCTAAATAAGTATATAAAGTACTAACAAAGTACAAGTACTTAAAAATATACTGTCATTTGTTTTAAACTGGAAATTCACAATACCTACAGATGAGCCACATAACACTTCCACACCTTCCCTGATGGGGTCATGGCTGGTTTATGGTAGGTTCATGATGTAACCAGTCTAACCCGGCTAACATAACCTGAACATTTTAGGCCATGTTTGTATGGATTTAAGTTGTCCAGTTGCCTTTCTTAAATAACCAGTGAAAAGACTGAGAATTTGTGTTCTTGTAAAGGAAGTATGTTTTCAGTTAAAGGAGTCATATCATGCTTGTTTCTCCTTTTCACTATGCCAGACTAGGATGCCTGTAAAGCATTTCTGCCCTCAGTACAAGTCATTTAGTTCCTTCATTGCCCCACAATAGCGTTCTCAAAATCCTCATTTTAAGCCACTATGAAGCTCTCATTGTAACACGAGGATCTCAGGATGACCTACAGTTACCTTGCAACGTCACAGCCCTTCGGCTCTGATTGGTCAGTTCTATCGGGGGTAGAGCCAGCTTGTCCTTCTTCTTCTGCTGTATTTTCAAGCAGGCTCAAAGCAGTGACCGCGTATTGAGTCCCCCTACAGGCCAGAGCTGGTAATGAGTGAGTGTGAGCTAGGGAGCTATATACTGCTGCTGGTGGATGTGTTCCTCGGTGACGGTTTTGTGGCTAACGGACATCACAGAGGAGGAAGTGTTTTATCAGATTACTCCAATAAAAAGAAAGGTACCTCGTGTCGTCACAACGATTTAAATCTCGCGGACATCTCGCAATGACCTATTTTCAGAGGCATCAAATCTCGTTCTAGGATATCAGAAGAAATACAATATCTATTTTTTTGAAAATTAAGGGGGTGTAAGGTCTTGTTTTCAAATTTAATATATTATATGTAAGTATTAAATCATGCATCAGCATGATATGTCTCCTTTAAACTGAGCCACCCCCACAGAAATAGAGAGGACTTCTAGTGGATGGAATTTGGCTGGTAATTGGCTGGAAGTTGCCGGGCAGCAGGCTGGGAGGGGAAAACTTGATTTGGCTGAATCTGTACCAGTGCAGAATATTTTAAATGTGGCCATTTCATGTTAAAAGAGTCTTAACTTATGTAGATATAATTTATTCCACATTGAAATACTAAAGTCAGAATGCTTTTTTCAAGTCAATGTTAATTTATGTAATCAATCATAATTTTATACCTTGATATGTAGATTAAACACTTCTTTTAAGTTTGAGTCCCAGGGTCCTCAGCCAAAAAAAGTTTTGGAGCCCCTGGTTTAGAGAGCCTAATAGTGAGAAAGGCATCTGCTAATACTTCCTCTAATGTCTTGTTGTGCAGGTGTACTGGAAATCAGGTGGAGATAAAAAGACAAGTGTCAGTTTCCACTTAAAAATGCCCTGACTGCTCCCTTTCTTCACTACTTCCCTGTCTCTTTGTTCACATTTGTCTTTCTTTCCTCTCCCTGGGTTCATTTGTACAGAAAGATTAAAGTCGTCTCTGTCTGGGTTCAAAGAGTCCGCTGCCCTGTGATCACTCTCCCCCCTTGAGTCTTGGCAGGCAGTGCCCCCCCATATGCCAGCCTAGAGCCGGGCCTGGACCGGTCCGGCCTTGACGGGGAGGACTGGCCTGGCCTGAACGACACAGGTCCAGGTGGATGAGGGCCATTTCTCTCCTCTGTCCAATGGCAAAAGAGCCACTGGGGGATCCTTTATGCAATAATGATTCACTGGATGACATGATATATGTGTAATTACTGGGAATGGCTCGCAGAAAGAAGACACATCATATCGCACATGGCAGCCGCTGGTAATTAGCTGTAATTAGGTGTTGGCTGGCATGCAGAGAAATGTATGCCACTGATAATTGTTATTATTCTGCTCCAAATGAAAAGGAAACAAATCCATACTTCATTAATTATTGTATTATTGTTTCTGTATTTGCTGTCTGTGCTCAGTGTTTTACCTGTTTCTTTCACAAAATTCCACTCAATTTGCTTATTTTTGAAAACAGCGTCAAAGAGAATCAATTATTTTTATTTATTTTGCATTTATTTCTGTGGTAGATTTTCTATAGACCACAGATATTGTGTACAGGATTTTCTTTTCTCTTGTAACCACCTTAACTTTAATTTTTTCACCAGCTAGAACTGCCAAACAATTACTTGTTTGTCATACTTTATTACTTTTAGTTTGATGTCTTTTCAAAACCTTCATTTTATTTATTCACATTACCAAACAGTGTTATGAAGATGCATGAAGAGGGTCTCCTCCTTCGGGTTTTTGGGGATGCACCTTTCCCACAGCTTAATATGGTCCACCAACACTTTGGTAGCGGTCAAAAAGCTGGTTTTAAGACTGCTGTGCCACCTGGAGGGGGGTCTGCTGAGGACTTCCATCAGACCACAGTCGGAAGCATCTTGTCATGCTGCATCATTCCCTTTGGAAGAAGATTCAGAAGCCACAAGAGCAGGACAAACTGCCTCAAAAATAGTTTTTACCCAAGGGCGATCAGACTCGTGAATGCACACGTGTGACCCCCATGGGATCAAATAAAACAGTCCGACCAAGTATTATATTTATATACACCGTTTTTATGTCTGCATATTTTGTTGCCAGGGCGGCACGGTGGTGCAGCAGGTAGTGCATGTGCCTCAATGCAAGAAGGTAGGCATCCCATTCCCAGGTTAGGCAAGGCCTTTCTGTGTGAAGTTTGAATGTTCAACCTGTGCATGTGTGGGTTCTCTCTGGGCACCCCAGCTTCTTCCCACAGACCAAGAACATGCTCATTAGGTTAACTGGTGACTGTAAACTGCCCTTAGGTATGAGTGTGAGCGTGAATGTTGTCTGTCTCTGGCCCTGCAACTGGCTGGAGACTGGCTCAGGTTGGATAGCCGGTATAGAAAATCTGCATATAAATATCTGCATATCAGATATCGTCAAAAAATCCAATATAGTACACCCTTTGAATACATATATAGATTTATATATATATATATGTCTATATATATATATATATATATATATATATATATATATATATATATATATACATATATATACATATATACATATATACACACATATATATATATATATATATATATACACACACACACACACACACACACACACACACATATATATATATATATATATATATATATATATATATATATACATACATAGATAGATAGATAGATAGATAGATAGATAGATAGATAGATAGATAGATAGATAGATAGATAGATAGATAGTTTTTTTTTTTAAAGCGGTGATTTTTTGACGAAATCTGATATGCAGATATTTTTTAATTCATCATCTTCATGCGAATTCTGATACTGATATTTTGGGTCAAGAGCAGAGGCTCTGTACTGATAATAAATGGGCTAGTTTCTTTTTGTGTTTTTGTGAATATTTTTTAGAGGAATAGACATAAAACAAGATAAAACAACATTTAACACTTGCAAAAAGAAACCCTTGATTTTTAAATGTACCCATGCAGTGAAGAGAAGGTGCATCTATATTGTACATTTGAGAAATTTACTGATATTCCAGTCAATATACTGGCTGTAAATATCTGCAAAAATTTCAACATCAGCCGATAGTAATATTTTTTAAATTTTTAGGCTGATATTAGCCAATACCAACAACAAACCAATAATATTTTCATTCCTTTCTTTTTTTTAAATAATTTTCTATTTATGTTCTGTTGTATTTTATTTACTTTATTCTAGAAGGGTTTTATTCTTGAACTGGAGGGGGGATGTGCTATCTTTAATTTTGTTGTATGTTAACAATGACAATACACAGTTATTTTAATCTACTCTATTCTTGTGTCACATAACTTTGGAAGCAGAATTAAGCTGGGGTGTTCAGCAAATAACACAATTTGATCTGATTCAGTAAACTAAAGTCATTTTCAAATGGTCAAATTGATGCACAGAGTGCCTTGAGCATTAACTTAGTCACCAGCAGCTCTCTGTGCTTTTGCTGCTCTGTATTTCCGCGCTCCATGCAACTTGGTCAAAGCCCTTTGGACCATTTATGACAACAGCAGCACTGCTTTAAAAAAAACCTGTTGAAATCATTTCTAGACATAAATTCAGCAGCAGGCTCACAAAGGAATCTCTGGCATTTACACTGGCTCTGTTGTTATACACTGAGCCATACAGTTATGTCATATCGCTGTCCCACTTAATAATTCAACACAGCCTTTTGAGGTTGTGAGAGCATGAGAGGCTTCACGAGTAAACAAAATGTGTAGTTACATACACACAGAAGAGCTCCCTGTCCCGCTGGCTGCTGGGTTCACACAGGCGCCTCATTTTATGCCCGCACCAAGGAGGTTATGTTTTAGGTGAATGTTTGTTTTAACGATAACACAAAAGCTACTAGATGGATTTTGCTGAAATATTCAGAAGATGTTATGGCCAAACTTAAAAATGATTAGATTTTGGTAATGATCCATGTAAGTGCCATTCGTGAATGATCATATTTGCTCAATATCTGTGTAACTACCTAATGATATCAACATGATTCTGAGTGCTAGGTGTGGGTTTTCAGGGTTAAGTTATCATATTATGATGGTAACTTTATCATGGAACTATTTCTTATAGATGTAACACCAATGTGTGAGCTACCTTAATGGGGGTTTGTGCTCTCTGGGTGATTTCTAGTTAAAATATATCTGGCATTTCTTTCACAAAGAAAAAATGAAAATTGTTGATCAATTGGTGCTCAAAAGTGGTTCAACAGCATGATCAGTCCCCAACAGGAACTGTTGTTCTTTTTTCTTTTGTTGTCTCTTACAAATGAAGTCACTCAAGTTTGGTTTAATCTCTGTGTAACCAAACTTTAAAGGTCACACATCCCGGTTTGACTGACCATTTCCATCATGTCGGGTAACTATTAAGTAAAGATTCAAGTTGAGAAAGAGAAATGACAAATTTCATCTTTGTAGACCATCGGATACAGCTCCTTTCCCCTCCCCTTTGGAAATGCTTTGATTTGAAGTCCGCTGTACCATTGGAATTCCTGATTGTTTGTATTTTTGGTTATGTCTGTGCGTATTACATGTCCTAGAGTGCACTTTATTCGAATTTACTGTGTCATAAAATACCGTGAAGTTAAACCATGAAGAAGGTGGAATGTTGTGCATCCTGTGTGTGGAACAAACTCTGCGGGATGTGTTTTGATCATGCAGTTGTGTGTCCCTCTTTCAATACAAGCTCTACACAGCTGTTCTGCATCACACACTTTAGACTTAGTTCTGTTCTACATTAATACAGCAACAGGTACCTGACTTCTCCCAAATTTTAGATCAAAACTAGACGCGTGCTAGATGTAAACATCTGCATTTGGTGGAATATGTGGAGAAGATCTGCGGTACATAGCCTACCAAAGTGCTTGGTGCGTGATTTATAATGGGAGCCTTACAGTATGGTTTATCACCTAAATCCCTTTTCAACACATGCCTTCCATCACTTCTACTTTTCAGGGAGGAGATATGTGTGTCTGCGAGTGTGTGTGTCCACATGTAGTGATAGAAAGCGGAGGGAAAGGTGATGAAAGGTCACTCCCGTCTAGGCTCTCCACTGTTGTATACGCACCGCTGTGAGCCTGAGAAAACAAAGGAGGCCGGCCCGCGATGTGGACAGCTAATCAATAGTGGACTTACTATCTCATAACCGGCCTGGTTAGGAACTCTGTCTCCATCCCCCTCTCACATGTCATCACCGCTGCCTCATCACAGAGAGGAATAGTCAGAGGTAGGCTGCACGGGGGGGTGCTCACTGTATTTTAATTCAAGATACAGATAACTGCACAAAAGTGGTATAAAACAACATAGTTCTGGTTGGATTAACTTGAGCTTCAGGTAATCTCAACCAGAATCAGCATCCACCGGGTTTTGTATTACCCCCTCTCTATGACGTGCATTATATCAAGACCATAGAGCTGCTGCTTTGGGAAAGGATAAACAGATTTGATTCAATTTCCAATAAATTGTACTGCAAATTACCATTTTTATTGTGAAAATTAGTCTATTGGTGCCTTTATTTGTGTCCTTTGAGAACTCTGCTTGCAGTTCTTGTAATAATTTTTTAAAAATGTCAACTCAGGCAAAAGGCACTCAAGTCAATAAACCTTAAAGTCCGTACATTTATTAAAATATGATGTGAAATTTAATAGCACAACTTTTTTTTGCATCATATTGTTTATTAAATACTGCTTAAAATAATTTGACACAAATAAAAATTTAACTGTAAATGTAAGCATTTTCATTACGTCTCCCTGAACTTACTCTGGTCCCTGTAGGTCCCAGCAAGCAGCTTCTAACCAACAGGGAACCTTTGAGGTGCTGACAGGCACATTTGGAAAACAGCTAAAGTTATCACCAAAAAGCTTGAACTAAGCAGACATGTAACACTGTATGCTGAAGTCATCACATTCAACACTAACACCAGTAGCTACTCATTAGTATATTATTTTGTACTTTCTTAACTGCTAATGTAGGCTATTGATTAAGAGTTTTCCATTAATAACCTTATAATTCCTGATAAAGTTATTTGTGTGTTCATTAGATATTGATTAGCTTTGCCTAAACTGTACATTTTATCTGAACTAAGACATGAATTGAGTAAGATTTTCATTGATGTGCTGAAGCATCACTTCTATCTCAACTTGTAAGAACTTTTGTGTCATTTGTACAAAATTGATATCAGAAGTTCGGCTACAGTAGATATCAGCTAAGTTTACCAGATGAGTAAATTATAAAAATGCATGTTAGTATTGTGTTCTTATTCAATGTATATATCATCGGTAATAATTATTGCAAAGAGTCATTAAGCGTAAAAGGCAAACAAAGTGTCAAATGTAGCCTATCAAAGCATAAGATTTATGATTTTAAGGTAAACTATAGAACAATATCAATCACACGAAACGTTAAAGGTGTAGTCAGCGATCTTCTAATCTTTGAATCTAATGCACCATTTGTCAAAATCACCGTATTTCTCCTCTCCATCCACAAGATGTCACCACTGACAGCATGATGTCACATCTTGGCACACTATCATTGTTGTTTAAATGGTTTGTCGTGGACATTCATAAATTGCCGACTGTTTTGCGAGACACCTTGTTATTGTTTCACAAGTTACCTTGTTGATTGGTGACCCATGTTCACCTTTGTCTGTAGATGCCATGGTTGCAAGTGATGTTGAAACCAATGACCAAAAACTTATTAACAACAGGATTGGATCAGAATTGTCAGATATATCTGGAATTGAAATAAAGATTAAGAAATCATTACTCAATAACAGAGGTGTGGACTCGAGTCATGTGACTTAGACTCGAGTCAGACTCGAGTCACAATTTTGATGACTTTGGACTCGACTTGACAATATCATCGAAGACTTGCGACTCGACTTGGACTTTGACACCAATGACTCGGGACTTGACTCTGACTTTAGTCTGATGACTTGAAAATACTTTAAATTTTCAGTAAGACTGTTGAACAAAATGTGCTCCTATTCAAAGAATTTGACTTAGTGACTGATTTTTGTCATTTCCAGCAAGACAATATTTTTTCCCACGGGATCTGCCCCATTGAATGCATCTATTAACATCCAATCAGGGTTTAGAAGAATAAACAAAGAGGGTGTGGACTACAGTTACTTCCCTGAGCGCAAGACTGCAGGAGTGCAGGAACAACCCAGAGATGCTGAACCATGCTACCGAGGATAATTTCATTTACATTCACAAACTACGATGTCATAAACAAAAAATGAATTGCCGTTTGCAAAACCTGCAGCGTGAGAATAACAGACGGAGAGGCGACAACGTCGAACTTTGTTCAGCATCTGAAGCTTTACAAAGAATGGTAAGTTGGTCTGGTACCTGTTGTGAGATCCTTTAGGTAACTTTAGCTTAGCATTCATTATATGCAACAAGGATATGTTTGCTCGAAAACTCGCGGTGGCTAAAAACTGAGACTGATGTTAGCTGAAAATAATTGTAACGCTAAGGCCCAGGGTGACCAAGTGTCCTATTTTCACGTCCCGTCCTGACCGTCCTGGTTGTTTTTTATAAAGTGACAAAACTGTCCTGGTTTTTATTGTTTTTTTTATTTGGTCAACGGTGCTTATGACTTGGAAGGACTTGAAAATTTTAAGCCTATGACTTCAGACTTGACTTGACTTGTCTGTCTTTACTTGAGACTCGACTTGGACTTGAATGTCTTTACTTGAGACTTGACTCGAGACTTGGGTTTAAAGACTTGAGACTTACTTGAGACTTGCAAAACAGTGACTTTCTCCCACCTCTGCTCAATAACATCATACAAAGCCACAAATGGAACAGTAGCAGCAGTCAGACTCATTGGAATTGATATGAAAATAAAAACTTTTGCTCAGAATTGCTCAGAATAGTTTGAAAAACTGATGTGTCCCTGCAGACAAAGGTGTGTGTGGACCAGATTGTTATTGAAAATGGAGGAGGAAAGTCTTTGGTTGCCAAAATATCTGCCTGCATGTGGACAGACTTGGTCCAGAAATATGTTCCATCATCATTTGGAATATCAAGGGTATCAGCCCAGTTCAGGCTGTCACATGTCAGTGTGTCCTTGGGCAAGGCCCTGGACACAAAGTTGCTTCCACTGCCTTCAGTGGTGTGTAAACAGATAAGAAAAGGAAAGGATGGGTTAGCTGGCATGAATGGGTAACTTGCATTGAAACTTCAACCATCACAACGCAAAAAGTTTATTCATCCCGTTACAATTTTAAGACAGAACTTATTAAAAGATAACATTGCCTGATATGTCTAGCTACACATCTTATTTCAGAACCTAAAAACAATAAAAAAAAATGGGTTGCCTCTAATGTCTCAAAATATATGCCAAAGTGGTAAGACAAATTTTACTTGTGCAACGCTTTGGAAGTAGTTGTGCTACTTAAATAGTTTCTATGCCTGGTTTTAAGACCCAAAAGGAGTAAAATTCTGCTAATAATTATAAGTTATTCAGTGCTTCAGTGCTCTTTACTCCTTGTAATAAGATATCAATCTACACTCGTCAAATGAATTTGAATGTTTTGTTAGTATTTTTGTTATTTTGGGCAAACAAACTTGCTATGATCTGAGTTTTTGCAATGAAGTCAGTGAATGTGAGAGTGAATAGGTGTAAGTGTGACCTGCAGTGCATTAGACAGCACCAACACACAGACCTGGGTAACATTTGAGTTTCTGCATGATAACTAAAAAACTTTACCTTGCATATTAAAGGGTCAAGAAAAAGTATGTTCTTTTTAGTTTCTCTATATTACTGTAATGCGTAAAGCAATATAATCCGATATTTCATCCTGTGGTGTGAACAAAGTGGTTATCTAAGTGTGTTAAAGAGAAATAAAATACACCAGATTCTGATCATCAGACCTTTAACCTTTTTCCTTGAACACCCTGAATCTCTCCAATTGATCATGTGAGAAGAAGCATAAACCATTCCCACTAAAATACCTCAGAAAGAGGAGGGACAACCTGACAGATCATACCTGCCCTGTAGCAGGGATTTCTGGATAAGCTCTGCCCTCTTCCTGCCCCCCCCGTCCCCCATGGTCCTCCTCATCCTCCCTCATCCACACTCCCATCTATCACTGCAGCAGCCACAGCTGGAGAACAGAGGGCTGATGGGTAATCCTTCATAGACTCATCCTATTACCAACAGCATTAAAAATCTGTATTGTTCCCCTCACTTTGTAAAGCCAGTAGTTCTACTACTACAAGTTACTAAACATGGCGAGGAAGAATTTAGGAAATTCCCAAAATACGATCAAGATTTTATGTGGCACCCCCTCCATCAGCGATTTACACATGTTACAAATGAAATCAAATAACTGTTTTATACCCTTTTCTTTAATTTATAAGATAACATGCCACCCAAAAATACATGATAAACAAATTACAAATGATTAAAAAAGCTGAAATGCAGCATAAAAACCTTTACCACAAAATGAAAAAAGTGTATAAGCAGTAATAATAGTATTGAATTATAAATACAACGATGAAACAATTCAAATAAACACATATTTTGCACAGAATAACTCTAAACATGAGTTAAACCAAGCAATAACAAAAATATATGAAGACTTATTTGGTATCTTTATTTGTAGTAAAATATTTGGGAATTGCTGAACATTCGAATCAATGTGAGCTCTTCCATTTTAGGACTTAATAGTTATAAGTAGTTGTAATAAAATTATAGTAAAGGGGATTTTTTTCCCAATTTTGTGCAAGCCCTGGAGGCCACGGCACCTTTGGCATTTGCCTATATTGCTCAGTGGGCCAGTCGGCCCTGATCACTAATTTAAAGTGAATGTTCAATATTGCCCCCAGTAAAGAAGTTGATTGTGTGTCTATTATACTGTATGTGCAAATGGTCTCGGGTCAGGTCAGAGTTCTGATGTACTTTGGTCCAGGCTGGTTTGGAAATTAGTGGGTTGCGAATTGGGTTGTGGACATGCAGAAATGGATGCATGGGAGTTAAAGACAGTGGACTCCAGCAGAACTTACTGCCAACCTGTTAAATCACAGGAAAAGCCTAAACATTAGCTCTTCACTGCAATCTGGCAGATCTTTGAGCAAAGGAAGTCTTCTCGTCACACTTGGCACTCACTTTTGGGAGTATTCCCTCTGGTGTCGGACTTGAGCTTGGACAGCTCGAATAATAAAGTCCTGAAAAAACATTGATATAAAGCAAAATACAGTCCAAACCTGCCTGCACTCAACAGTTGTGAAAATGCATGAAGGAGACAACCACGTATGTTTTGGAGATGCCTTTGAGTGTTGGTGGGTTTTGGTCTGCACCCATGGCGTGCTTTTGCTGGAAATTTGAGAACAGGGAGGTCATTTTCTGTTGACAACACGGTTTTTGGGTAAAAATTGACACATCAATCAGTTTCACTTTAGGTAACAACATTTGATGTTAATGATTGTATGTATATGCAGCGTGATGTGAAACACACTGAATTTTGGTGCAGTTAAGGAGCATATAGAGTATGCATCATCTCTTTGTCTCCTGTGTTTGGTCTGCAGTGGCTTTAATTTTCAATGGATCGCCTGCTATTACACGTTTTGGGTATCACACTTGGCATTTTTGAGAAATTATGTTCACAAGAAAAGGATAATCATAAGACTCCAAGATCTTTGACCCAACACCCTCAAACTGAACCAGATGAACATGTGGTCAAATTTCAAATCCTTGAAAGACTTTTCAGCAACTGCATCTATAATATCTTGCATAGCACAATAATAAGTATCCACACATGTTCTCAAGGGCAGCTGAAAGAGATAATGCCTCAGGCTTGGTTGTCACAGCAAGGAAGCATAACAAGAAGTAGAAATGATCCATGAAGGCCTTTCTCAAATTCTTGGCCAAATTATTCTGGAAAATACATAAAACTATAAATGACACAATGTTAAAAATCATGTAAAAAATCCTGAATCCACACTTGTATTCACGTGATCACTAATGTCTGATAGCTTCATTGGACTATGAGCAGCTTTCCCCAAAAATTTCATCAGAATCTTTTAAGACTGTTATGAGTTGTTTTGCTCAAAGACAAAAATACCAATTAACATATTGAAATACCTCCTCAGCTGAGGTAAAAACAGGAATGTAATAGGGTACTAAAAAAGCACTTAGAGAACGCAGACCTCCACAAAGCAGCTCAGTTCCAGCATTGGCTTTTCCACAACCCCTGCAAAAGATACAATTCTGTATCATACTTTCAGGATCCAGACTGAACTCAACACATACATGAGGGCTGTTATCGTGTGTGAACACAAGTTTTGGAAACATCAGTTGATATGAATGTCTTCTTTAGGATTTCAAGAAGTTTCAAGAAGTTCAATGTTTTTTATACTGTCAGTCTGGATCAGATCCTGATTGAATCTCTTTATGATAGAGACATGGACTTCATATTATCCTGTAAAATTGTTAGTGAATCCATTAAAAAATGGCAGATATGATTTTATAAAAGTTCTGCCCAATGTTAACTCATGAGATTTTTTCAAATTTGGGTATTTATTTGCATCCAGACAAACTGCTGTATCAATTAGTAATGGCTTCTTCCTTGGACCAAAACGCTCAAAAAAATTAATGTGAATCCATCTAATTGTTTTCTGTAACCTTGCTAACAAACAGACAAACAAACATATAGCATTTTAAATAACTACCTCTGTGGAGGTAAAAATGCTCCCTTTGCTGTTGCTTGCACACTACTGTCATGATTTGACCACTGTGCCCAGGTCTCTATTTAGATTATCCAGAGTCCTTGCACATCAATAGTGTGATGCTGTTTATCATTTTATGTGACTGGGTCAGACCACTCGGCATGGCTTCAGTGATGTGATGGGCCGTCTTCAGGCTGGCAGCATTGGAGACCGTACCAGCATGTCTGGACTTGCACCTTGTGCTTGGGCCGATCTGCATTAGTGTTTCTACTCCTACGGGTTGGTGGTCTTTTGTGTTCTTCAGACTATGTTGGGTGCCTCTGCCAATAATGTTAGGCCCACTTTTTGTTGGGTCTTAGGTTTCCTCACCTCTGAAAGTTTTACTTTCATGAGCATAGTTGGTCTGAGGGACACGAGACCAACTGGTTTCTAGGGAGATTTGCATTATTCTCCATTTGTGTAGGTATGTAATGTTTCTTTGATTTAAATCATCTTCCTAAAAACAGCTTTTTATCATGCTACCCCATAAGTTCCTTTTATGTTTAAGCTCTTGTGCTTTGTCTTCTCTATGTTCCTGTCAGTCAAAGCACTTTTTAAATGTACTTTACTAATAAAACTATCATTTTTCTGTTGTCATCAAGTAGCAAAATCTGTAATCCAGTGATATGTAAGCTGAACTTGTGCTAACACAGTAAAAACACACCTTAGGTAAGCTGAAGGAATTCATCAGTTTTATGCATTTACAAAAGAACACATATTTTCCTCTTGGTGCCGTCTCCCAAGCTTTCCCCTCTACCAATCATCATATCCTCCCCCAGGTACCCATTCCTGTAACCTGTCCTGTGGGACAGTAAAGAAGGGCCTTGCTAGGTGGGATGAGGGCTGGACTGGGCTTGGATCCATTTCTCTACGTGGATCATAGAAAAGATCCTGCTGTGCTGGGCCTGAGTGCTCAGTTATACTGCCAGGGCTACTGCAAATTTATTCAGGCACCTTATACATGGACTGTAATTTCATTTTTATATAGGGACTTACAGATGAAGCACTTTTCTGAGGAAGGTTTAATCCAAAATCAGCTCACATTCAAATGGACTCCTGCCCTTAAATGTTTCATTAAAATGATCTTTTTTGGTATTTGGTGCCCAAAGTTTCTTTAAACAGGGCACTTTCTGTAAGAGGATTATTGGCAGCATGAGCAAAAGATACTTCAGAGGAGAGCAGCAGAAGTGTTTGCCAAAAGTGGACAAACAAATTCTACCTTAACCGTTGACCTACTCCCACTAAATCTGTCTTATCTCGTAATAATTTTCTGGTTAAATCTCCAAGAATTTCTTGTTTTCATATCCAAATCCTTCTCAATATGAAAGCTGTTGGTCAGTATTTCCTCTACATCTGCCTGCACGAGGGAGATACTCTGTCTCTGGTTTTGGGCACAGACCCATGGACACTGAGGGAGAATTTCTTCCACAGACAGACTGCTGTTTTCCCATTACACCCCCAGCCGGGAGCCTCCCACTAGCCCACCGTACCCTCAGATCCACGTCCTGCAGGGCTCATGCTTGCTAATAGGGGGGCTGTTATGGGTTGTAATTGACTTCATCAATTAAGAGACAGAAGCCACACACATGGAGGGGTCTTACAGAGTGTGTGTGATGGCAGTCTTTAGTCGTAGAGTAGTTCTTACTTCTGAAGTCTTTTCTGTCGGAGGTAATTACACAGCAAAAGAAAAGAAAACCACAGGACTACATTTAAATATGTGGGATTTCAGACGGCTGTTGTCAAAATATTAAAGATGTCCCAATCAGTGTTTTTAGCCCTCATCCTTATGTAATTTTAACCTCCCACCAAGGAGGTTATGTTTTGGCAATGTATATCTACTTGTTTGATTGTTAGCAAGACTACGCAAAAACTACAGGGTGGATTTTACTGAGATTTTCAGAAGATTTTGGTAATGGCCCAACTTATAAATGATTATATTTTGGAGGTGACTCAGAAAACTTTGTTTACTTAAGTTCACAATCAAACAAAAAATAGTGTGCAGCTGCATTGATGGGGTAAATGGTACCATCGAACCAGGACTTAGTATCAGTAGATAATCATGTCAATACTGGAAAGGGAGACATTTGCCTTTTCTACTTATGAGTCCCTTTGTTTTGGTTCTAAGTTACTCGTGACTTAAACATCTCCACTAACGTAGCAATAACACCTAAAAGCAACAGTTCCATAAGAAAGTTACAATCATCTAGTACTATTGGCCCTTTTCCATTAGCCCTACTCGACTCTACTTAACTCTACCCGGCTCTAATCTACTCGCCTTGTGCTGCTTTTCCATTAGCCCCAGTTGCCTGCCCAACGGGGTGCAGTTTCGCTGAACGGCTCATTTTGAGCGCAACACAACAATCTGTGGCTTTTTGTCACAAACCGGGTCAAAAAGGAAAGCAGAAGAAGGCTGCAGGTGGTAAGAAGAAATGCCCCTTGAGAAGCACAGGAGAGTTTTGGAAGCTATACAACAGACAAAGCCGAGGACGAGAGCAATTAAGCTGCAAAGAAAAGACGTATGAGGGTAAGCTAGCGGTAGCTACCACTAGC
The DNA here is from genome assembly GCA_036419115.1 of Scarus forsteni. Classification (NCBI taxonomy): domain Eukaryota; kingdom Metazoa; phylum Chordata; class Actinopteri; order Labriformes; family Labridae; genus Scarus; species Scarus forsteni. Next base: position 4,935,556 of record JAZDUH010000414.1, read on the forward strand.
ATGCTAGGTCATCGCGCTCATGACTCACTGATGACGACATTGTCTGACCAATCAGTAGCCTGCAGTCGGTGACGTCATCTTTTAGTAGCGACTGCTCGCTTGGAACCAGAGTGGAGTAGGTACTAAAACTAGCTTGTTATAGGAGATACCGGGCTAGTGTAAACACGCAACAAATCGAGTAGGGCCGAGTAGAGTAGGGCCAAGGTGTGCTAGTGGAAAAGGGCCATGTGATTTCCTGACTGTACAAACCCACACCTAGCTCTCAGAACCCTGTTGATATTGTTATTAATAATAAAGTTATTAAGAATAAACAATCATTCCTCAATGGCAGTTATCTGGATCACTACCAAATTCCTATCATTTGTAAGTTGGGCCATTACCATCATCTCCTAAGAATTTCATCAGAATCTGTCCAGTAATTGGTTCATAATCTTGCTAATAAACAAACCCATGCATGCAAAAACATAACCTCTTTGTCAGAGGTACTGTTTCATACAAGTTTGGTATTTTCACTCACTTTCTGCTGAGGTTTGTGCTCTTGGAACAGCTCTTTCTTTTACCACAAAGACCTTTGAAGAGGAAACCATGTGTGGTTAACCTGTGTTATATTGTTTAAATTCTGGTATTGGAGCCCTAAAATAAGGAAACACAAAAATCCTGAAAGTGAGTAACTATTAAAGAATGCAATAACCATTGAATTAGTGTGGTTTTCCTCTCTGTCTCCCCGCTTCCCCCCTCTGACAGAGTAGAAAACGCACCCATCCAGACCTGAATCGCCCTCCTGATGAATTACTTTGTTGTGTGTGAGTATTGTGCACAAATAGTTCAGCATTCATCTTGAGCACAATATGTGGCACGATGCGTTGCGTTTGTCACTGCTAAATGTCTCGCGGCAAAAGACAAAAAAAAAAAGCCCTGCTATATCAGTAACAGCTGCTCCTGTACGGCGTAACTCTGACACCCAAGATGGCTGCCGTAGCTTGGGGAAACAGGAAGTGGGAGGGGTGGACGGGTGGGGGCGAACAGTACAGGAGACAACAGCTGGCTGACAGTCACAAATGAGTAAACAAAGGCTGCACGGCTCAGCCATTTATTATGGCATAAGTAGGCATTGTTGTTATTGTCGTTGTCGGAGAATAGAGGATGGAGGGCAGGTGTGTGCGCGCGTGTGTGTGGCAAAGAAAAGTAAATAAAGGGAAAGAGAAAAGAAAGGCGAAGAAAATCTCCTCGGCTACAAGTCGACTTTGAAATCAATTATCGAGCATCCCCTGCTGTGACAAGTGCCTCCAAACACTTGCTGGTGTGTGTATCCAGTCTGACACACATGAAACACACATGAAAGCAGCACACACTCACACAAAGAGTCTGACAGAGAGAGGAGGAAGAGGAAATACATCACAGGAGTTGAGCCCCGCGCGGTGCTCCTCTCCTCTCCGTCTTGTTAAATGTGATGGCTGCAGAGCTTGTATTTCATGTGGAAGTGCAGAGGCATTATGAGTTGAAAGCTCGGGCAACTTGCTGAGTGCTTACGGAGCAAACAGTGCACTCAGCTTTTAGCAACTAAAGGGGGGAAAAACTCCAACAGGATGAGTGTGTGTCACAGATACTAATACTGACAGAACAGATCCTGGGAAGCACTCGTGTCTGCGTGTGTGTGCGTGTGACAGGACATTGGGGGGTTGGTGTTTATGCCAACTTCTGTGTATGTAAAATTGCTTTAATATCATACCAAGCTGTGAAAAAACAGACTGCACAGCATATTGTTCAACATAGCCTAAGTGGGTTTGTATACATTTGCATATGTTTGAGTGTTATACACGTTTACTCATGTAAATTTGTGTACATGTTTAAGGTGTATGCAGTTCCCTCAGAGCAGCATGTCTGAACAATCTAATCTGCGATCCGGCTCGAGAAGGGTACAAAGTAAGGATGCAACAATTAGGCCAGTGCTAAAAAAAAACATATTGTTAATTACAGTAACTGAGGGGGTCCAATGGAGGTGAAATTCACCAGAGTGTTAGGATAACTGCACTGACTTTAGCATCACACAACCTGAACATGAATCAGAATGCCAGAACAAAAAGAGCAGGAAAAGACCCAAACAAAATACTTTGCCTGATACTTTGTGATTGATTCAATATTGCATTTCTCTGATTAAACAAGATTAAGTGTGGGACTAAAAGGAAATGAAGCAGCCGTTGGAGTTGTTTTTTTGTTTCTATAATGACCAAACAATTTTTGGGAATATTTATATACTTTTACAAAATTGTTAAAAAAAATGACTAACTACACCTGTTCACTTTTTTTTGGAAACAATCCTTTTAAATGTAGCCCTTCAAGAGCTGAGAAAGACCTCAATCTTAAGTGATGAATTACATTTTTAAACCCTCTTTAAAAGGAACACAATATAGTCATTCTTAAGGGTTTTTTTACATGTAAAGGGAAATTTTAAGGTGCTAAGAGAAGAATCTAGTTCCGGCAACATAAAGACTCAGTTACCCATGAGCACGCCCGGCGACTGCTGTAAAGACACGTGCGTTTGCTGTGATGCTAATGAATGCAGCTCGGACCTTCCTCAGAACTCTGCATTGCTTTACAACTTCTTTTTTCAACAACTTACAGGATGTAAAGCGACAAGGTAATGTATCTCTTTCTAGTGACGTAGTGGTAGTTTTTGATGTGACAACAAGCAATTTTTGGAAAACTAAGTATCGTAGTTTTGTAGCCGGCTATATATCTCTACTTACAGCCCAGTGCTCTAAAATTATTTGCTCTAGTTTTAATTGTCTTGTTCCCGAAGTTGAGTATCCAGGCCAGTCCAGCCCTGTCCAACCCGACCGTGAAGCTAAGGAATAGCATTTATAGATAACCTATTTTGATGCTAATTACTTAGAAACTCCTCATCGCATCTTTAACTAATAAAGTAAAGAAGTGTGATGACTTTCTTTACTACTTACAACATGTTCTTCATTTAATTTTTTAAAAGACAAAAATATTTACCTTAACATTCTTGAGGCAGTTTTTTGATATCAAATTATTAGAAAAAGGGGATCTTTACTCCTTTCTAACATCTGCTTGATAGTTTTTTAAATCCTGTAATAATCAGATTGAATCAACAGCTTTAAATCTCCAAAAAACTGTTGTTATTCAAGTTTGGAAAAAAAATTGGATGATATCACATATGAACACATCAAGATGACAATTTATTTATTAGTCTAGCCGTCTTGTCTCTGACTTTAAATTCATCACAATAGAACCACTGCCATCTGCTCATTAGAGCCAATTAAGGCTCGTGCAGTTTGTTTCTAGCGTTTATCCAGCTGACATCAGCAAGGACTGCCAATGAATTACAACTGTGGACCTTCAGGACTTCAGACAAAGTTTGGGTTAGCTTTATCAGGCCATTTGGAGCAGATGAGAAACTTTCCTGTTGTAGAAGCCAGCATGTTATTAGTCTTTTGGTGGAGTTACCAGAGTTCTTTATCTAAAGCCACAGTGATGTGTAATGCTTAATTTGAGCCTCTTTGTGCTCACAGTTTATGTTCCCTGCAGTGGATATGACAGCTGTTTACTTTGGACACTTATTACTATTATGCACACACAGGAAAAAACTTCTGTAGAGGAAGAGTCGACAAGTCTGAATGAGCAATGTAGGGAACAGCAATGGGAACTGGAGAAATGGAGAATTCCACATTACCTGTTAAAAGAGGTGTGTAAATCATGAGGATATTTCTACACATGGCTCTGCAGTCTGAAGCTCGCATCCCACAGAGCCCTCTAGGTATGAACATTTAGATTTGTGTAGACCAGATACCCAGTTTTACAATCTACACAAAAATAATAATTAGATCCAGTGTTTGGTTGATGCAGATTGTTATCTTCACCAAGGAGGTTATATTTTTTGTTGGTGTTTGTTTATTTGTTTGCTTGCTTCTGTGTTTGTTAGCAATAAGAAGTGGACTGATTTTGCTGAAATTTTCAGACTTTGGTAATGGCCCAACTTAGAATGACTTGATTTTGGCGGTGATATGCAATTTTTCTGGATGAAAAAATCTCCCAGAAATTCAAAGAAACATGAAAAAATGCCTTACACTTTCCACTTCCTATTTCTGTTGACTAAATTTATAGTTGATTTTGTCAACTACAACTTTGTGAATTTTCATCAACTAAAACTAGACTTAAATCAAAACAATTTAGATGACTAAATTATGACTTAAACTAAAAGACTTTTTGGCAAAAGACTATAACTTAAAGATGCTATGAGGAGTTTTTAAGTAATTACAAAAAAGTCTCACTTTTAGATATATGCCTGATTGAAATACACACTTTAAGATGAGTTTATAGCATCAAAAGAGGTTATCTATAAATGCTATTCCTTAGCTAAGTGGTCGGGTTGGACAGGGCTGGACTGGCCTGGATACTCAACTTTGGGAACAAGAGAATTAAACCTTGAGCAAATTTATATTATTCAGACACGTCTTAGAGCACCAGGCTGTAAGTAGCGGTCATCAAAACATCAAAAACATCAAAAAGTACCGCTACGTAACTAGAGAGAGATACATTACCTCTTTGCTTTGCATCCTGTAAGTTGTTCAAAAAAGAAGTTGTAAAGCAAAAAAAAAAAAAGAAGTTGTAAAGCAATGCAGAGTTCTAAAGAAGGTCAGAGCTGCATTCATTAGCATCACAACAAACACACACTTTGGCTTGGGTCACGTCTTTTAGTGCGTTCCAGTTGTAGTCAGAAGTGGGAATTTTCGAGTTCTGAGTAGGAAACTGCAACTGGAATGAAGTCGGAATTTCCTACTGGGAACTCGGTGAAACCTCGCCACCCCTGAGTTGACAATCGAAGATGGATGCCCCCAGTGAGAGCAGTTATTTAGCTCCTGTAATAATCAATTTATTTGCACTTCTGACTGGGGTGTGTCGCTCTAGATCAGCTGTATACATCGTATTGTAGTATAGTATACATAGTATTGTTAGACTTATATTTATGGTATATCATATGGTGGAGACTGCCTGCTGCTGTGGAGCCATGAAGCCTCAAAACTACAATTATAAACATGACACATAGTTGGCCATTTTATTAGGAACACTCCATTCCCATTATCATTATAGCTGTTCATGTAGTTATTAGCATGATCTCCATATCCATGATCGTTACACCTACAGTATCTATTTTTTATTACCACATAGTCATGAAGTCCCTCTTGAAAATGGGATGACACATCTCAAGAAGCCTTTAACACATTTATATTTAACGGAGACAAATATGGTTGGGATGCACTTGTGGTCTGGGCACCCATGAGTTCGTCACTACCATAAATTCTTATTTTCAGTAAGAATATCTAAGATTATACTTCTAGAAAATGATCACCACAACCATTCAGACATGAGGACCCTCTTGAAAATGAGATGTAGCATCTCAAGAGGCCAACCTCTAATAAATCAGACGACAGATCTATGGTTCATGAACCTGTCCCTAACTTTAGTTCTTACTTTAGTCCACTTGTCTCCTCTTACCTCCCTTCTTTTGCCCTTACACCCGACACAGCATCGTGTGGATTTGCTGTTCATCATGAGACTGGGATCCACATTCAAGATTTCCTGCTGCTTAACAGAAGGTTTTTTCTTGCCGCCATGATTGAGGGATTCATGATTGGCTATATGGATTCATGTTGGTGTTGGATGTATATATTTGTATATATATGTATATGTGTATATTATATGTATATATGTATCTATGCATATATGTGTATACATAAAATGAAGAGCTTTATGCTCTATTGTAAAGTGTCTTGAGATAACACTTGTTATGAATTGGCGCTATACAAATAAAGATTGATTGATTGATTGATTGATATTTACAAAAATGCTGCCATAGTGATAATCACATTCTTCATGTGATATTTGTGAACAACAACGCAGGGCGTGCTAACAACAGCTAACAATAGCCTGGTAGATTGGCATGTTTTTTTCCGCCTTCAACTGGAATGCTGATAAGTCGGAGATGACGTCACTCCCAGTTCAGAGGTTACTGTAACGCATCATTACGACAGTCACCGCGCGTGCTCATGGGCAGCAGAGTCTTAATGTCGCTGGTAATAGATTCTCCTCATAGTACCTTCAAACTAAAAGACTTTTGGCAAAAAGACTATAACTTGAACAAATTCAAAAACTGCTGTCATGGAAACTCTGAACCATCAGAGAGTGAATGGGTAGATGTGATCTGCAGTGTAAGGCTGCTTTTAGAAGCCAAAGTGACTAGAAAGTGCTTTAAAGCTCAAGTCCACTGACAATGTTGCTCCTCACCAAAAAATGAAACAAAACAAAGCATAAAGGATTTGTTTTTTTTTTTTTCATTTAGCATTAAAATAGTCACATTTTACCTAATGTATGCTTAAGGTAATAGTATTATGATAAATGTTAGCTTCAGGCATCACATCCTTTTCTTACAGGCAGGTATTAATTCATTTATTTTCCTCAAAAAATGGACCCCCCAATGTCATAACTTAATTCTAATGTGCCATTTTCTTGCAGCAAATCTAAATTGAAAATGAAGACACATGGTGTCAGTATTGATGGCAATTGTATTAAAATGTCCGTTGACATTAACAGCGGATGTCAGCGCTGACTGGAGTCCTGACTGTTCTTAGCGAGGGGGAGAATCTGTGTGGTCCTGGTCCTGGGAGGACACCAACCCTGGTGAGATAATAACAGTATGGTAATCTCAAAGTATTGAAACAGAGTCCTTCATCCACAGAGGATTGAGTAATGCTATCAGCTCATGGAGACAACAGCAGTGTGTGTGAAGGTGTGTCAGATGAAGCAGAGTGATTCCCTGGCGTTTACCCACAGCAGATGTGGTCCAGCCAACAGTTTGGGTTTGGAGGTCAGAGGGCTGCAGAGCTGCACGCACTCAGCCGGATAATAAGGGATTTTCTACTCCACTGTGAGGTAGATCCACCAGAGCCTCAATCCTCTCTCACACCCCCTGAAACACACACTCCGCGTACAGAAACATATGGTGGATGTACACACTCCCGCTCAGAAAAAAACGTCTCTATTCCTCGAGTGAGTAAGGAAGTGGCAGCAGGTTAGGCTTCTTCTTAGGTAAGGCAGCAGAAAAACTCCACATCTCCCCCTGAAGGGCCTCTGACTCCATACTGTATTCATCCTCATCTCTGTGCCGTCTTACCTCTCACTCTCTCTCATGCCATATCGACTCATGTGGACTGCTTCCTCCTCATCCTGTCAGTGCCTTTTCCTCCTCTGCAAACACTTCTGACATCCACCTTCCTGCAAAATATTCTATTCTCTCTTTTCTCCCCTCGTTCAGGCCTCTGAAAACCCTCCCTCATCTCTGAAATGTGAGTTCTGTGTTCGTTCTGTCCTGGGCTTTCCAGGCACACTAAGCATGACCCTAATGCGGTAATAAGGAGGTGTTCTTTGGAGAGGACTCTGCGCCGAGATGGAGATGGAGCCATTCATTAGGCGAGCGAGGGAGCTGATGAACCCACTCTCCCTCTGTTATTCTCCCGCTCAGGGATCAGAAGAGCCTGGTATATTTGTCCTGATGACATCAGGACGGCATCCTTTGTGGGACGCCATGGAAAATTGATTCAGGAAATGCATAGTTATTCTCTCAGAGGTACATCCTTGATAAATAGGTAGATTCTGCATGAATGCGCTAGAGGAGAGGTTTAAGATATAAGATCAGCATACTGTGACAGCAGAAAGAGAGGGGCTTTAAAGAACAAGAGGGAGGAGAGATGGAGGAAAATAGAATTGCATGCTGGTTATGATGCTCTGAAGGTAGAACACTGCCACAGAGTGTGGCTTCTGTGGTAGCAGATTTTCAAAAAAATAAGGCTTTAAAAAGTCTTACATACTTCTGTCTTAACCTTTGACTTATAAACTTAGAAATACATTTAGACAAATTATTTGTTAGTAAAATTGTATTACTAGTTCTTCATTTAGCAACATCCCAGGTTTTATTTTTCAAATTATCCAATTGGGAAGCAGATTTTTTGGTCAACCTGCAGGTTGGCTTGCCAGTTAAAGGTGTAGTCAGCGATGTGGGAGAAAACGAGTGGAGAGGTTGTTGATAAATGAATTTAGACCCGCCTCCCGAAGCTGATGGATGTGCATCGTCATGGAAACAGCCGTAGAAACTGCGTAGCTGACCAACGTAGCTAAGGTAACCCTGACTCGTCAGACAATAGTAGCTGCAACTCGACTGACAACATTGATAACATCACAACAACAGTACATTCTGGCAGATTAGACAATAAGATGAATGCCTGATGGCTGTTACTGTTATGTGAAGCACCACAAAGCTAATGTTGCTTACCTATCCAGCAGAAAGACGGCGACATCCACGTCCGTTTTCAGGTCTTTCATTAGCGGAGTTCCCTCCACCGTCGGAAAGCAACACCATGTTGACCCGGGTCTTCGCTCTTTCATGGTCATAGCCCTTCTTTTTCACTTTTCACCCCTCTGACCTTTTTCTTTTGGGCTGTTTTTCAGCCATTGCTACTGCACCTATTGTATCTCTCTCTTATGCTAACTGCGCACGCTACGCAACCTACTACTCCCCCTCCCCCCCTCTGTCTGATCTGCGCATAATTATGATCGCCTCCCTGGATGTCGGGGGGTGTACCCTGTTTTGGTGACTCGGCCCGAGCCACCAAAACAGTATTTACCTGCTGAAATTCAGAGCCAAGGCTGTGTATTGAAACCGGACTTTTTTTTCAACATGCTGTCAGTGCTGACATCTTGTGGGTGGAGAGGAGAAATACGGTGATTTTGACAAATAGTGCATCAGATTAGAAGATTAGAAGATCGCTGACTACACCAGCCATTCTCAACCTTGGGGTCCCGACCCCAATTGGGGTCGCAAGATGATTTCTGGGGGTCAGCAAATCATTTAGGAAAAATATAAATGAGCAAAATTAATGTGGCTTCCGACCGGACGTTAAAGGACAACAAGTGATTGGTCTCAAACAGGCATTTTATTACTCAAAATCAATTACTGATTTGTATATCTGACATACGTTTTATCGATCGGGTGTTGTTTCAGCACCGCAGACAGCGAATTTTCATTGCGTTCCGGGGGGAGGGGGGTCGCAGACAGTACTGAACGTTAAATTGGGGGTCGTGACTTTGAAAGGTTGAGAACCACTGGACTACACCACCTGAGTTATATGGGCATGAATGTATTTCTTTCATTATGCAACAATTTTTTTTGCAGGAAAACATCACAGAAAGCAAAATTTTGATATTATATGGATACATGTTTTATCATCAAATGTATTTCCTTCCACTAAATTACGATTGTAAGAGGATCTGGAGATATGTGAAAAGAATCTTTAGTACTTGAATGTATGCTCTTACTGTTAGATTTCCGAGAAGCTTTGTAGCAATGATTCACTTCTGATTTTTCAAATTTTCAGACAATTATATTCATGTACAGCAGCATCTTCTAGTGGATACTTATTGATGTTACAAACACTACACAAAGAGATGAATTGGAAAAACCAGACAAAGGGGACTTTCAAAATTTTAAAATACAGTGGTAATGCAGCAAAAAGTCAACCGCACGGTTGCAATGCCAGTCAAAGGGCTAAAAAGATTTTGGTACCATTCTCCTCTTATTGTCAGCTGAGTCAATCAACATAGATATTGTTTTCTGTTTCCAGAGTTTCTAAATTGGTAGCAAGAAAGCATTTATATTCAACGCTCCCTCAGACTGGAATGGTCTTCCAGCAAATATAAGGTCTATCATCTCTTTCCATTCCTTTGAATATACCGTCTCCCTATCTCAGAACTAATTTGACCTGTTTTTACCCACACTGCCATTCCCCTGTTTAAATTTAACCATGCTCTGCTTGTAAATATTATCTTCAAAGTGAACTGTATGTTCATTACAAAGTACAATCTGCATCACATTTTTCACACAAAGGTTTTCCTGAGCTTGTCTACCAATCATCACTTAAAAGATTAACAACCAGCAACTTTGTCCTTGTCCTCTGACACCAAAGAACCCAAAGATCTAGCTAAAAGATCGTTGTGTTCTGGACAGACAGATGGACAGACGGCCTGAAAACATAATTCTTCTGTCCGGGGCTGTCACTGGTGTTAAGGTATGAAAGTCACAAAAGCACAATGCAAAGGCAGCAGGTCTGTGGTCCAGTGAGTGAGCGATGTCTGCGCTGTAGGCACGAGGCTGCTGTGGAGCCGCTGCCTCAGGCAAAGACCCAGGCGTGCTCCAGCACCAGCCGGGCCTCCAGCCTTCTCCTTCTCCTCGTCAGCCATTCAACACTACATCGACTGCAGCGGCTCACACCCAAAGCCAGGATCAATGGTGCCAGAATCCAGCTGCAGAGGAGCGCGGCTCTGGATTGTTTATTTGGTGGACCTTCAAACAAACTTGCAGGTTTTCCCAGAGGGGCTGAATCATGGAGGTGAGCTCACCACACCGTAGCTGTGTTTGATTTACATTCCCAGTTCAAGGTGTTCTCTTCTGCTCTACGAAGAGCATTTTATACACTCGCTGGCCATCTTATTCGGTACACCTTGCTTTTTACTTTGGTTTTAATTGCAGTTATTCAAAAACGCACTCGAGATTATGGTCCATATTGACATGATAACATCAAAAAGACTTGTTGGCTGTTCACACAGGATGCATATCACATCCCAGAAGAGCTGTTTTGGATTTGGTGACTGAGGAAGCCACAGGAGTATAGGGAACTCAATTCAAAGTTTAAGGCGCCATCCAAACCAAGGCAAACTGAAGTCTAAACGCATACGTTTTTTGCAGAATCTGCGTATCATCCATACAAAGATGGCGTTTTGGGAGTCTGTAAACGATCATTTTTGAAACCAGGTTCCAGAGTGGAAAGATTTTGAAATGCTGTATACGCATCCATGATTACTGAATCTCTGCCACTTTTCAGATACGCTTACGTCATAGCTTCATATCTTCATTGACACGCATGAGTCACACACAGCAACGACAACAATGGTGGCGTACAGTGTAGCATATGTGCTGATGAAGCTAGTGACCCTACTACCCCTGTTGCAGCAAAATCTCCTTCTCAATCACCACCAAGTTGAACAAACAATTATCGAGGAAAAAGGTCTCTGTTTACAATCTCTGATTACAACTTTTGCTGCAAGTCTGCATGCCCACTGTTTTTTCGTCTGTTTCTTCTTGTTTCCGTCATATCGTTACAACGCCCCTAGAGGTCTGGCATGTGTTTTACAGCATTTTAATATGTATTCAGTGCATTCTTGTAGATGCACACATTTTCTGAGAGGCCCTCGTCTTTATGACAATTGTTTTAGAAACTGTTAAGTGGTTTGTCTTCGTGTGGATGGGGCCTATGAAACTAGTGTAAGATGACTGGAGCTTTGTGACATATGCAGTATTATGCTGGTAGTAGACATAAGAAAATAGAAGCACTGTGGTCACAAAGGTATAAACATGGTCAGCATAATACTCGTGCATTATCTGGTCTTTGAATAATCCAGAACTGATACCACAGGGTCAAGAAAACACACCCATGGAAACCACCAGCCTGAACTGCTGATACAAGGCAGGATGGATCCATGGATATTTGTTGTTTATGACAGAGGTCTCCAATCAACAGGTCACAGACTGAGAGCATGATCACTCATCAGCATTGTCAGACTCAGAAAGGTTATCCTATGCACTTTTTAAAGCGCGCTGTAGTCACATAGATCCGTGAGGACAACTAAATATGTGGTAAAGTGCATGTCAGTCCAGTAGTTGGTGGTGTAAGTTTGTTGTATCCTTGTTAAATATAACAAATGTGTCAGAGTATTGTATGCAGCAAATCCACATTTTGTTGGAGGAGCAATAAAAAAACAGTCCAGTTAGCAGCACACATGTTGCTTGGTAGTTGGCCATAGCTGTAGTTGTTGTTGTTTTTCCTAGCTGCGCATGCAACCTTTATCTTCAAGTGCAGGTGTCTCCATTTTCCCTGACGATGGCGATTCCTGTTTACATTGAGAAGAAAATGAAAACATGTTCAAAACTTACTACTCTAGACTCAGGCACCATTCACATCTGAACAGAAGGTGCAAACACAACAAATACTCTCTGTTGTTGTCCATTTTTATTGTCGTGTAAACAGGCCCTGATACTAGACCATTTGGTACGAGCCTATAGAGAAATTAGACTAATATCATCCCCTCTTTGGAATAACTAAGACCAAATGGTGCTTCATTTGAGACGAGTGCCCAATCCTCACACATCCACCTGTGTAGCTTGACTGCAGACTTTACACTTGGGCTCTTTGTCTCTGCCTTTGTTGTGAGGATTGAAAAAGCACAACCAAAGATAAATTTATACATTTACGTTATACTCATGCATTCCTCCACTTGTGCTTTGAAACTGCAAATATATTTGACTCTGCATGATGGATGCACATGTGACTTGAGGCTCACGAGAGCTCTCTAGTTCCTAATTTGGAGGGAGAAGGTCTAATAAAATATCCATCAATAACCAGTAAAAACATCAAACAGCTTAGACTGATGACTGATGGATGAAGCATACGTCATCACTGTAGCAATGCCATTATTACAGCATTCTTTGTGCTCAGACGATGTAGCGTGTGGAGTGTAGTTACTGTGCTGACTGATGATTTTCTGCTGACAACATTTCTGAATGTCACAGTTGAGCTTCTGATAAAAACAGAGTCCACGTGAATGTCTCTTTACTGGGGTTAAGAAACAAGCCCATGGTTCTCCTGATCCTGCATTATGGTTGGTTATACTAAGCACAACATGTGTGAATGTTTATTACCCTCCTCTCCCCATGTAAATGCTGGTCCATGACTATATTGTGTAATATCAAACCAAGTCCTGGCACAGAAAAGTTTGGGAGCCACTTGTTGACACCTTAGTTTAACCCTATCACCAGAATGTTGCAACAGAAAATAGATTAGATGGTAATTTATTAATCCCTTTGGAAAAACTTCAAACCGGGCAACATTTCTAAACCTCTGTTGTCCAATTTTGATGAGGCAAATTGTAGATTCAATTTCCTGTTCTTAGATGATAAGAAGGGTGCCTGGCATGGTCCTTGGCTGCTGTAGCCCATCTGCTTCAAGATTTGATATGTTGTGCATCTAAAAATAATTTTCTACATACCATGGTTGTTACCAGTGGTGATTTAAGCTACTGCTGAACCTCTCTGACTGTTCTCCTCTAACCACAGGCATCAATTTTTTATTTCACTATTCTGATTTGAAAGTAAGGGGCAGGGAATAAGAATTGTGCTTTATTCTGCCTCTTTTCAAACTAGCTTATTGGATTAACATATGTGTGTATGTGCTTGTATTATTCAGTTTAATTAAAAGACATGCAGTTAGTTGGACATTTGTATGATTTTGTTTTGGCTTTTTTATTTTATGTGTTGAAGTTTGAGATATATAAAGAAATCAAATTAAAAAACAAGAAATTTGAGGTCAAGGGCACTTCCGCTCACTATAATATTGTTTTGGACAATTCTCTGTAATGTCTAGAGGTGGTTGATGGTAAAATTTGCAGAAGTTTCCCCCTCCTCTGATGCATTGTCTAGCCTACATCCAGACTTTTTGACCATGTCTAGATGTCAAATGCAATGAGTTTTTGCCAGGTGATTGGCTTATATGTAGTTGTGTTAACAACTAAAAAAAAACAGTTGCTATTGAGGGAAATGTGCATGTGTTGCAAAGGACTCAAGCTAGTTAAAGTTTCTGGGGGCTATAAAATCAGATTTGTACAATATTTAAAGACCAAAACATCAAACTACTAAAAGATGATAATATCTATTCAGGGACTCTAGCTTCAGAGAAATCCATGATGCAATTGAAAGTTTGTTCTTTCCATCAAATCACTTAATCTTACAATATATGTTGAAAAATGGGCACAAGTTCATTCATAACCCTGAAGAGGATGATTTGTTTATTTCAGTCTTGCTTCATTTTTAGCTTCCATTATTTATTCCTCTTTTTCCCTTTTATAGATTTGACGGAAATTCCCTCATCCATTCAGTCTCAATAAACCGAGTAGAGAAAATATAATAAAACAATTCACTAAAACAGAAAAAATAACGAAATAAAAACATTAGCCACAGGGTTTGTGAGAAGAAACTTAAAGTCTGCTGACGAGGAGCTTCCCACCAAACCTGCTCTAAAAGTGCTGCTTGGTGTTTTTGGAGACAGAGGCTTATTCACATTCAAAGAGTTGCTGTTGCCAGGGTTCAACAAAGTATCGCCTCGCAGCTAATTTTGGACTCCAGAGCTATTTGTTCCGTGCTGTCTCAGTTGGACTGTTTTAGCATTCTCCACATTAACAGGCCCATCATAAATCATGCGATATAACAAATGGACTTATCCTCTGCAGATAGTGCTGCGCCGTCCGACGCCCAGAACAAGAAAAGCAAAGGTCAAATGATTAGCCTTGGTACGCCTGTGCGACTTTAATGATTGTGCCGAACCTTTGTGTTGGGCGCGTGCCTCCTCAGCACATGTAGCGCTTGTTAAATACAGAACAGAGAGATAAATTAATGAAGGCTTCCTCCCGCTGCTTCTTTGGCCTCTGCATAACCTAGTAGTGATGACCAAGCAGAAATGGAGCCACAGTGTAGCTGTAAGGTAACACTGTGTTATATTACGCACAGATACCCCAAAGTCACTTAGGAGCCACTCTAATAAATGCAGCTGTGAGTCTTTAAAGAGATAACAGAAGTAAAAGTGGAGGAAAATTACTTTTTTTTTTTTCATTTTCAACAGACAAAAATTAACCAAAGTCAAACAGTCTGTTCCTGGAGATCTCTGAACATGTCTGATGATTAATTTATAATTTTAATGATTCCAATTTTTCTTCTAAATAGGTGTCCATGACTGTAACTTAAATCCTTATTCCCTCCTAAAAGCATTTAAAAGATGACGCATGACTATAATACCAATAAAAATGTTGGGATCAGCCCACATACAGCACAGATTCAACCCTGCTACCACCAGTGACCCCTTGCTGTGCACCGTCACCTAGATGCAGGCCTGACCAGAGAAGTGGCTGGGTCCCTAACAGGCACAAGGAATGGGACCCCCATTTTATAAGACTGAAGAGCAGCTGCATCCAAGTTTTACATCTCCAAGTACAAAGCAAAGCATTGAAAGCAGTGGTGTAAAGCACGTCGCCACTGGACTCTTGAGCAGTGGAGATGCGTTCTCTGGAGTGGCCAATCAAGCTTCTCTGTCTGTCAATGTAATAGATCAGTCTGGGTTTGGTTGTTGCTAGGAGTACGATACTTGTCGAACTGCATTGTGCCAAGCAAAATGTTTGATGGAGGGGGGATTATGGAATGGGGAGTTTTTCAGGAGCTGGGCTTGGCCCCTTAGTTCCAGTCAAAGGAGCTCTGAATGTTTCAGGATGCCAGGACATCTTGGACAGTCTGGTGTGGATAGATTGACTGGCCTGCACAGAGTCTTCACCTCAACCAAATAGACTATGAGCTAGATCTTCTCATACAACATCAGCGTGTGACCTCATAAATGCGCTCTATAAGAATGGTAAGTTATCTCATAAACACTCCAAAACCTAAAGGAAAGTCTTCTCAGAGGAGTTGAAGCTCTAATAATAGCATAGGGTGGGCGAATATCTTTAAACCCCATGAATTAAGAATGGGGGCTAATTCAAGGTCACGTGTGGAGGCAGATGAGAAAATACTTTTGGCAATGTAGTGTATGATTGGGGTTTATTTACGATTGAGTGTGTTGCATCACATGCTGATACATTAGTGACACATATAGCAAGCTCTCACACCCTTGATTTGATGATATTTGATTTCTTCACCAACCATTTAATGTTTTAGCTCTTTGACTCTCTTTCCTAAAGACAGTTTTTCAGTTTGTGGAGGCATTTTTGCTGGGGTCTGAGTGAGAGAAAAGAGAGAAAAATCATAGCCAACATCTGCTTTACTGTAATTTGTGTCCATATGACAAATAAAACTTGAACATGATCTTGGACCAGTAAAGGCTGCTGCATATCAAACCAGAAATGGGACTCTTGCAGAACTGCTTTTCTGCTTTCCATTTCCCAGTATCACATTTTCTCTCTCAGCTGAAATGAGTCTGGGGCTCATTCTCACAAACTATTTTTCTTCATATCTCACAATTCTACAGAGGAGCTGGTTTCAGGAGTATGAAGAGCTCAAGGGAGCACAAAACCGCTTTGATCGCAAACAAGAAGTCGATGCCACTCTACGGTACACGGAGCAGCACTTCCTGTAGACCCCCACGGCTGCCACCATACGGGTCCAACACAGTCATGCAAGGGAGAGAAAAGTACCGGACTGTTTTATGTGCTGCTTTAAACACTCGCTGAGGACTTCATCTGCACCTACTCTATCTCTGCTCTGTGTCCCCAGGCCTCCACACTCAACATCCCCACCATTTACTCTGTTTCGATCTTCAGCTTATGGCCAATTATTAGCGTGAATATAGGATGCAAAGCGTGGAGTCAGCAAAAAATTTAGTGCAAACAGTCATTTAGCATATCATCGCAAGCACGGGGGGGAGGAACCAAGCAGGGGAATGCAGCTTCACCAAATAAAATGGAAATGATAGTACTGTGGTGGAAGCTGCAGAGGAAGGGAGATCATACCGAACTTGTGCAGCTAGCAAAATGCTAATGAAGAAATATAATGCAGGTAAGTAATAGCAGGAAAAGGGAAGGTAGTGGTTCATAAACCGTGGATGTTCAAAACCACAAAATTAGAAAAAAGTTTGGGATTTTCTTGACACTTTAAAACCAACTATGGAAACAAACTTCTAGAATGGCAACAGGAGCAGAGCTACAAAAACACATGGCTTTAACTTATGCCACAGTCACACATTCCCGTTTCTCATAGCGATTGTGCACGACTGTACACGATTGGCAAGGCTGGTGTGATCGCTATGATACAGGATGAAATGACTGAGCCCTGGACAAACCCTGTGAATACACCATCAGCAGCGCTTCTACAGCTCTTCGGGGGCATTCGTTCTGCTCCAGTTAGGTTAATACAACGATATGACGAAGATTCCATGAATTTCCATCCCGCTGACACGATGTCAGCTCCGCTGGAGCTCAGTTTGCGTCACGTAAGCCCCAAATGAGCCCCGTCGCTTGCGCTGTCTTGAAAGGGACACAGTCGGGGCACAAAAGGATACATCCTTGTCAGTCTTCTTCAGAAAGCTTTCAGGATTGAGCCACGATCGGCCTGATTGAGCTCCGTACATGCCACACACATACCATCCGCCTTAAGACTGCATTAGGCTTACATCCCGCTATACTGAGAGCGGCGATTCTCCAACAGTTTTGAACAGCAAACAACCAAAGCACGTTTCATCAGGATTATGAGAATCGCGCACAATTGCCAAGAGAAACGGGAATGTGTGACTGGGGCTTTACCAAATTAAAAGTATTTATCAAGTTACCACTTAGGCTCACTGCACTAGATGATTGATGGCTGTGCCTGCTTAAGCTTGAGACAAGGCCAATGTGTACTACAGTTATGGCTCAATAGCTTTTAGGTAGCTCATTTTATTGATTAAGCAACAAGCTACATAACTCCCAAGCAGAGATCTGTCACAGTCTAAAACACTAAAATGCTATTCCCGATGTTTTTTTGTTTTTTTTTGTGTCTTGTCTCACTCCAGAGTCTATGGCTACAAGAAAGACACCATTCTTTCAACTGCAGTAGCAATAAAGACATGGCCAAAGACTGCCCACTGCTAATTAGCTTAGCTCAAACACTGGGTGTCAGTGGGTAGAGTTAGCTCGCCTCTGCCTACAGTCATCAGATAAACTCTTGAGCAACTCTAAACAGTCCTTTGTGCTTGTTGTGACTTTTTTTTTAAGGCGTTACATTCCATTATCTTCTAGTATCTTCATATTATCTTCTTCTACTCATAAACAGAGTTTTGTTTGTTTTGTTGGCCTACTTCTGCTGTGGTTTGCACTAAAGATGTGAAGTTTGCAAGTTTCCTAAATTTGTTGGCAATTTGCATTTAAGAATCCTGTCCAACGACTAATGCCTATCTGCTTTCACATGCACAATTGGCTTTGAGATGATTTATGTGTATTTGCAGACACATCTTTGCCCTTCCATACCCATTTACAGGTCTCGAACTCTTGACCTTTCAATTGATTGTAGAGTGTAATACCACACAAAATCACAAACACCTTTTACAATCTAAGAGTATTTTTGACTTATATGACTGGACATTTAAACAAAACCGAATTTGATTTTAATTCTGCAAACCTAAACTCAAAGTTCTACTTTCCAGTAAATGTGACATGTAACTTGCCACCATCAGAAACTTGTTTAGAGGTCATGGTCATCACACGTGTTCCAGTAAAATGAGGTTGCAGTAGCGTGGTGCTGCACAGAATAGTCTGATTGGATGCTAGAAAGCAGGCGCTGACTGTTCAAAACCAAACTAGGCTATGTGTTAATTTTGAATGAAGCCACTGTGTAAAACATGCATATGTTTCTAGGTTAAATATTCTTGCTGAATAACAACTGCAGCTATCTGCAAGGCACAGGCACAAAAAACTGGATGTTCGGAGATAGAAAATCCAGGACTCCAATATGAATGCCTAATATTGCCCTCATTTTATGTTTCTCGAGGACACAGAGAAAAAAAAGTGGATTTATATCTGTGAGACCAAGAGATGCTCCTGATCATTGTTTATTCAGAGAAGGTTTAACAGCAAAGATTTGATTTCAGCTCACAGACTAAAATAAAGAGGTGAGAGACGTCCAGGAGAAGACAGAAGCAGATGTAAAGTGTGGTTTGACCTGAGCCTCAGCAGCTGTTTATGGCCGGTCTTTACCTCTCCATGCAGGAGGCAGTGTGTTCTGCTGTGCTGCCCTCATATTAAAACCCCGGCCATTAAACAGCACTCGGCCAAAACATTAGCAGCCGCCCAGGAATTAATTGAATATAAGCTTGTTCAGCACATGCTGTGATGTGGCACGAATACACACACACACAGACACACAAACCTGTGCATAAAAGACACCATGAAGGCACACATGTAGACATACTTCGTGCTCCTCCAGTTGTGGAGAGCCAAGCAGGTCAAAACTCGTTCACTCTTCCGCCGCCATTGAAGGGATCATTCTCCAGTGAATCATTCTGTCTGTGGTTTGATCGCCTTGAATCAGGTTCATGTATTCAACTTCAATGGCTGCTGGATTCTGTTCACAAGCTCTAACCATGAGCAAATCTTCCTGTTCCACCTCTATGCTCAGTCAGTCTGAGATGCTTTTTGGGGCATGTGTTACTTTATGAACCCCTTTGCCATGCAGGTCCAGTTCGCTCTAATTGGTTGATCAGTCCACTCTGTAGTGACTGATCAGGTCAGCTCTGCTCAACACAATGTTGTCTACAACAGGGACGGTCAACATTGGCGAACGTGAGGGCCCAAGTAATCTATTGCTTAAAGGGACATTGTCAAACTGATGTCAAGCCGAGTAACCATGACCAAGCTGTATACTCTTAATTAGCTATTAAAAAATACAATATTACAAAATTAATCATTACTGAGGGGCAAAAACCTTTTATCTCAATTCTTCACGATTTCAATAAATTCTATATATCAGTTCTATTGGTCACATTTTATTTTTGTAAATAGTGTTTAAAGATGTTTGTGTAAATCAGTGGTTCCCAACCTTTCTTGTCTTGTGTACCCCTGAGCCTTTTTGTCATGCCATTTCTCTTAACCATCTCCTGAATCCAGAGCAACAGGATGTTTCAGCTATTTATCCATATTTTCCTGGCTGCAGGTTGGCACCCATTGTCATTTTGGCTTGGCTCAGGTTATTATTTCCCTGGGAAAACTAGTTGTAGCTCAAAAATACAATTCTATTGACAGGCTTAACTCTGTCCTTCCAAGTTGGAAATAAATTAGTAAATTTTTCCACGTACCCCCTGCAATGTTCTCGCATACCCATTAGGGTACACATACCCCTGGTTGGGAAACACTGGTGTAGATAAAAGAAAAAATGGTAATCAGGACAAAATGATATGACCTCATTCTGAAAAGCAGTTTTTCATTTCCTGACAAAAAGCAGATTTGGAGATAGGAGGTTTTTGCCCAACAGTAAAGAAATATTGTAGCTGTACCTTTATGCCTTCATAGTTCATGATATACTGTATTTTTTTATTTTTACGAAACAGTGCACATGAAGGCCTTTCATAGTTGGGACTGTTTTTTTCCTAAACTAAGTAAAACATAAAAATGAACCTCCAATAATGACAATTATTTTCATTATTATTATTTATTTAAAAAAATACCACCATCATATTTTTGCACTGCCTGATTTCTCCCTTAGCATTTGTAGGGCAGCAACTTCTATTCATGTTTTTAAAAGCAAACTCAAGACCTACCTTTTAGTCTGTCTTTTAGTTGATTATGTATACTCCTTTTTCCTGTCTTTTTAATTAGCTTAATCCTCTTAATCAGTTTTATCCTTGTTCAGCAGATTTTATCAAGCATTTGGTGTTAGGCTATCTCATTTTACCGTATCATTTGTTTTTACATTTTATTTATTTATTTGTCCCCTGAGTATTTTTGGTTCATTTCTTATGATACATAATTATCATTTTTAGTCCTGTGTTTCCTCATTTTAGTTGAAGATAGCATTTAGATAGCCTGAGTGATTGAATGTGTGTTTTTGGATTGTGAGGGTGGGTGGGGTCCTATAAATTTTTCTATTTTTAATTACTTCTGCCAAGGAGGTTATGTTATTGCCCGAGTCTATTTGTTTTTTGTTTGTTTGTTTTTTTTTCCCTGTTAGCAACATAACTCAAAAAGTTATGGATAATTTTAAAGGTATTTGTTACCGAGGTATAATCAATAACAGCACTGGATAGAGAAGCCATTCTAAATTGGGTTTAACTGGTCTATAAGTAGGAATTTTTGTTAAAGATGCTATGAGGAGTTTCTAAGTAATTACAAAAAAGTCTCACTTTTCGATATATGCCTGATCGAAATACACACTTTAAGATGAGTTTTATAGCATCAGAATAGGTTATCTATAAATGCTATTCCTTAGCTCCGCAGTCAGGTCAGACAGGGCTGGACTGGCCTGGATACTAAACTTCAGGAACAATTCAATTAAGACTAGAGCAAATTTATATTATTTGGACACGTCTTAGAGCACCAGGCTGTAAGTAGCCATATACAGCCAGCTACAAAACTACAATACTAAGTTTTCCAAAAATTGCTTGTTGTCACACATCAAAAACTACCGCTACGTAACTAGAAAGAGATACATTACCTCGTCGCTTTGCATCCTGTAAGTTGTTGAAAAAAGAAGTTATAAAGCAATGCAGAGGTCTGAGGAAGGTCTGTCTTTACGACAGTTGCCGCACGTGCTAATGAGTAGCAGAGTCTTTATGTCCCCGGAAATAGATTCTCCTCATAACACCTTCAAATGATGTAATTTCTTTTTAAAATGTATTTTTGGAGCATTTTGTGCCTTTATTGATAGAAGAGAATGACAGTGAATAGGCTTGTGAAAGGAGGTGAGAGAGAGTAGGGGAAGACACTCTGCAAACTGGCCAAAGATTGGATCGAACCCAGGCCGGCAGAAGTATATACATATATGTATGCGATGTGCCTGGTTGCTAACCACTCCGCCAAACCAGCCCCTCAGATGATGTCATTTCTGTTTATGGTTGATGTAGGACAAATCACTTGGAGTCCAGTAGGTCCACAGTAGCAGGACATCCGTGATTATTTGTCAAGGCCATGCCAATACATGTGTGCTGTTTGTAGGAACTACCCTGTATTTAATTTTGTTGATCTCTTTCTAAAGTTAATATCAGAAACTAATTAAAATTTACTGGGGCAAAAGAAAAGGTCAGATAGTATTAATTGTATTGACTGAAGATTTGTAAGCCCACAGCAGCAGGCCATCCACACCAGTGATCTTAAGCAGCCTACAAGACAAGAACCAGAGACGACTACAAGTCCTCAGGTTGTGTACTTCGTCCACCACAGGCTGCCTGCTCCATACTCGAGGTCTTTAGCTGAACATGACCTTCCACCTCAGTGTGGAGGGGTCAGGATAAAAATGACCAAACTCATATTATGTGCCATGACAGCACCCATACAAATGAACATAATCCATAAAACATAACTACAGTTCCTCCTACATATGTCTGTACAGCTGCTCTGCTTATTATCCTGTTGTTTGTTAGCCGACGCGGTCGGAGTGAGCCGAGCTCCACCCTGATTAACAATCAAGGCAGAGCTGCTTATTTTCACACTTCTGTTTGATTCATGATCCGCAGGCTGCGAGTCAGTGCAGGGTCACAAAGTCTTTTCATGAGTTATGAGAGTATTTAGTGGGTACTAGAGAACCATTAGCGCTGGCTAATCACCACAGGTGTGTGTATGAATCTGCCCTGCGGGTGAGGTTAATTGCGAGTAGGAAGGCCTCGGATTCCGGCAGGGGTTCCTGAGAGCAGAGGGAGGTGAGAGGAAGAGGGAGATGAGGGGTCAAAAGTCAGATACCTGCTCTGGGCAACTCCACTAACACTCATTCATATATTACAAGAAGCATATATTAAACAGTATATGCAGAGAGCTTGTTTGCTAACTGAAAAATGAGTGTGGGATTAACAATAATCTTAAGGAAAAGATGAAAACTCTAAGAACTAAAAAAACAGGAATATCAATTTAACTACAAATTGAAACTGAGCAATGTAAATTATAAATGCAGTTTGTGAGAGGCCTGCCTTCAAAGCAAGCTCTAAATAATCTTCAGTATTTTCAAAGCTTAAAATATATATTTTTGACCAACACTGTGAATGTAATTTTTTGTGATTATTTACCATGTCTTTTTGGGATGCAACAAATGACAACATTTAAAAAAACAAGTACAATATGTCAACAGCACTCTCGCTTGTTCCCACAGAACAGAAACAAGCTCAATAGGTTGATTTGTGACTCCAAATTGCCTTTAGGTATTGTGACGGAGCGGCCCCGACACTGAGAGCGCACACACACGCTATGAGCTACGCACACACGTTACATGCTACACACTACACGCCACACACCAAACTTTCCCTTGCCCCATTCTGATTCACCGCAGCGGTCATCATCGTCACAATAATTCACAACTCACAGATCTTGTAGTTCACACAAGGGTGCACACTCGCCGTTCTACTCACACACACATTCATACATAACATAACACTCACCAGAGACGCCAAGTTGTCCTGCCCGCTGTCAGACGTAGGGTCGGCCAAACAGGGGCACACCTACGTCCTCTGTTTTAAAGGGCACTTGGTGAGAAATGGTCCCCGCATTTATTTTGCCCCAATTATGATTTTTTTTTCAGTAAAGCAGACTGAGAAATAACATGTAAATTGGGGAAAATGGATTTGTAATATTTTACAATATATTCATTGGCAAGGTCATTTTTGATTGTGTTTATTAGAATGTAATTGCTGATATTGTGTTTAATTAATTCTTTCTGTGGCACGCCCACTAGGAGGGGCTTATTAGATAAAAGGCAGCCATTTTGAACATGCCGTGTGGGAGAGATGGTGATACAGAGGTATTTTGCAAAGCAGATTGAGTGTTTGAATTTGGCTGTGCTGCTTTTTTTTTTCCTTGAACTGGAGTTTTGGGGTTGGCGAAGAACCCAGATCCGCCATCAATAATTTTTGTAAATAAGTTTTGTAAGTAGTTTTGCTCCGTCACTTGTATATATTTTGCCACTGTTGGGAGATTGGTGCAATAAAACCCCTGAAACGTACCTGTCTGATTACGCCATATTGTTTTTCGGGAAGAACCCCGCAACAGTATTAGTGTTAGAGTGAATGGTTGTCTGCCTCTCTATGTGGCCCTGTGATTGGCTGGTGACTACTTTAGGGTGTATCCTGCCTGACCAAGCTCACTGTCAGACTGCACCACCAACTACCCATCCTCTCCCCTTTTAAAAATTTCCTGGACTTGTGTATTTGCTCTTACTATCAATAACTGCAGATTTTATCTAAATAATTACTGAATAATGATGTTTGCTGTTTACATCCCAAATGTTACGGCTGCTGCCCCTTGGTTGTGTGAGTGCGTGTGTGTCTGCGAGTGCGCATGCATGGATGTGTCCCTCCCTCTTCCCTCAGGTTGCCAGGTGAAGGTGGAGGATTGGACCGCCTGTGAATCATGACTGTGTGGCGTCGCCAATGGGAAGCTGGCCAGTGAATGGCAACCCCTTTAAAAGGCTGGGAGTCCGGAGCGGCTGTGTCTGGTGTGGCCTGTCGCTCGACCTCGTCTGGCTCGGCTCCAGAATCAAAAATTGTTAATCAAATAGTCTAATTTATGTTAAATTGTTTAGCAGTTTAAGTTGGTCCTTTGAAGCTATCTTGTTTGGTATTCTGTTAATTTAGTTTTATGACAACCCTTTCTTTGTAAGAAAATCCTCATTATTTTCATTAAACACCTCTGTTAACCATTCCATCTGGTTTTTATGTTACCTCCTTTTACCTTTTACCCCTTTTAAGAGCCGGGGATGTAACACCAAACAACTTGTAGTTTAATAGCATGAACTTGCTAGCATCCCCTCTTGTGACTTGCTGTGATAATGGTTTGTATCCACACAGACAAGCACATTGTCTCCTTCTTAAAGCCACTTCATTGTATCTGTTATTTATTCATAGAAGGTTAGCAGAACTAACCTCACACACCAGACGGACAGTTGCATATATCTGCCATGGAAATATTTCACTAATCCATCTGAGAAAGAGCCATTCCATAAATGTTTCCAGAGGCAGAACCTACAAAATCAGCAGCAGCTTGTAACTGAACAATTGTTTGGCTCGTCACACTTATCACAGACCAGTCCATATCAAGCAACGCTGCTATGTCTAATGTAGCATACTTAGCTGCTATAGCGGCTAACAACAGTTTGCCATTAGCTGCTACAGCTAACAAGAGTTAACGGCTGTTAGCAATAGTGGCTTATTGTTGCTAGCGTAAACTACCTTAGACTATCATTTCACATTAAATCATACCACACAGATGTATCATTTAACATTTATATGTGACATGAACCAAGTTTTCCAGGTAAACTTCTGAGAACAGATTTTGCCAAGTATCGCTGAGTAACCATGACAACCTTAGGCTAACTAGCATGTCTGTGGAGGACTCCTTGCTCTCTCCCAGTTTCCCAGCAGTGATCCCCAGTCAAGAGAAGAAAAACTTGATTTCTGGCAAGACAAGCTATAAGTGATGTTCTTTTCTAAAGAAAAAACTGAGTTCATTTCTGATAAAAAAAAATAAAAATAACAATTAAATGCAGAAGCCACCATTGTTTTCAAGCATGCAGTCACTTCCTGTTGTCATCACTTCTGCAGCTCCCGCAATTCTTCCCTTATTAAGCATTCAGCTGAAGTCGTTGGACAATGGAAGTTGGCAAGACAGATATCCATGTTTTCAGAATTAGGCAGGTCGTCTGCTCTGCAAGGCTATAGCATAAGATGAAACAAATACATTCTTCACGAGCTGATGCAGCACTGTGTGGACTTTCTCAGGTTTATGTCTCCATGTGAACTGTGAATACTGCAGTCAACAAACACAATAAACAGACCCCTGCCTGCTGGAACCCCTGTGTCTTGTTCCTGGCCATGTTTAAAATGAAAGTCCTTCCTCACTATAACAATATCCATTAGTCAATGGGTTTCAATCAGGGCTGTGCTGTAAAACTGCTGCCTTGTGAACACTCTGCTCTGCTGGTGTTACTCAGTGAATTATCAGGCCTGGCGGTTGATCTCACGGTTTTTGTGAGCGTATGTTTTATGGAAAATGCACTTTTTTGTGCAACAAAAGCAGCTGAAAGCAGATTCAGAGGCTGTGCAGCTGAACCAGCGCTCGACATGAAAAGGTTCAGCCAGACAAGAATCCAAAAGCAACCTCTAAAATATTCACTTGACCTGCTTTGTTTGCTCTCTTCCTCCCTGAGGCACGTCAGCCTCTCGCTCTCTCCCCCTCTTTGGCTTTCTTCATCACCTCTGTCTCGGCTGTTGACCTGCTCTTGAGCTCGTGGTTAACAGAGGCCTTACTCTGAATACAGTCCACAGAGCACTTATCCACCTATTCTCTGGTGTTCTGATGCTTGAAGTCTGCTGCAGCACCACCAAACATTAAGTTATGATGAAGGGTTTGTCCAGTGGCCATTTTATTGGGTACACCTACTCCTGTGTTGGATCTCCTATTACCCTTGGAACAGCCTTATTTCTTTTTAGCATAGCTTCAACAAGTGCTGCGACATCCCTCCCACATTTTGGTCCATATGTCTAAGATAGCATCCTACAGCTACTACAGATTTGGTTGATCATCTATAATGAGAATCTCCTGCTCCACTACAAGTGCTTTTTTGGCTTGAGATCCAGTGACTGTGAAGGCCACTTGAGTGCAGTGAACTCATCGACATGATCAAGACACCAGTTTTAGATTTTTAGAGTTTTGTGGCCTGTCAAATGTTGAGCTGGAAGCACCGATGAGAAGATTGGTACCCTGTGGTCATAAAGGGTTGTACATGGGCAGCAACAATACTCGTGGGCAGTGGTGTTATCTAGGGATGGAGCGATATGAAAATTTGCATCACAGTTATTGTGACCAAAATTATCACAGTTATTATTATTATCGCAGTATTGTTGCACTGTGCTCAAAATGTTCACAATCTACTTCAACACAAAATTGAAATCATTTAACCCCTTTATTATTTTAATTTTAACAGTTCTTTCTTGTCCTTTTTTGTCAATAAATGTGTCTAGAAATGCCCTCTGAGTTCATTTTTTTACCCTTCTTTCATTAGAAATAAAAGTAAACAATTCTAGCAAGTATTTTTCATTATTATGTTTATAAATGTTTGAACAGTTTGTAACTACAAGAAAAGAAAACAACAGATTTGAACTTTAAACAGAACAACAAATAACCTTTTTACATACATTCACAGATTTTTGTTTGCCTGCCGCATTAGTGTCCTTGTTATAGCTTGTCATATTAGACCATGTCCAGGCCTTTTTTTTTTTTTTACTGACAATAGTACCTGAAGCAGTTAGCCCCCTTCATGACTCTCCTCTGGTCTCCCCTCTCCCTGGCAGATATCCTCGATATTTTCTCCTCTAATCTTTCCAGAGTATGATCGTTTAAATCCATAAAGCACGACCTTTGACGGAAAAAGACGATCAATTTCAAAATACGGCGAATACACGGCAAAAGAATGGCAAGAAAACACTCCAGAATGATACTAATGCTATTATTTACAAAATGTATACATAATTTAGACCGAGATTACTGATAAACCACCTGTAATTCTCTGGGGTATGGCTCATTGAATCTTTTCTCGCTCTCTCGCTCTCTCTCCACTTCTACGGCTTGGTCAGTTCATTTACTCGAGGAGTTACAGCAGTTTTAACCGTGCACGTCTTTTTCTTTCACCGCAGCTTCGTGTTGAGACAGGGTGACTGACTGTCAGTTTCCCCTCGGCAACCTTTTAAAATCCAAAATTTAACCAGACTTAAGAGTCCGTTCCCAGAGGGAAATCTCCACTGTCTCGAACTTTCGCTGAGGCCAAACAATGCAAACTGCGCATACCCGCTTCCCATGAGGCTGCTTCATCCAGTAAGAGACTCATAGTTCCGGCATTTCCAGGCAAAGAGCAGCATCACTGTGCGTTTTTGACGCATTGTGGTTATCAAACACGGTATAATGGTATTTTTATAGGACTTTTATATAATGATTATCATGGGAAATTTTACTGCGGTTTACCATTTTACCGGTAAAGCCCCAGTCACACACTCCCGTTTCTCATGGCGATTGTGCACGATTGTCATAATCCTGATAAAGCGTGCTTTGGTTGCGGTGCATGTGCTACTTGGTCTGGATCAGCGCTGTATAGTCGTGGATGAACGGCGGGGAACGTGGAAGGGTCCCGACAGTTTTGAACTGTTCAAAACTGTCGTGGAGAATCGCCGCTCTCAGTATAGCGGAATGGAAGCCTAATGCAGACCTAATGTGAGCGGTATTAGCGTGGCATGTACGGAGCCTAGTCGGGCTGAACGTGGCCCAATCGTGGCTCAATCCTGAAAGCTTTATGAGGATGACTGACAAGGATGTATCCGTTTGAGCCCAGACTGTGTCCCGTTTAAGACGGCGCAAGCGATGGGGCTCAGTCGGGGCTTATGTGACACGAACTGAGCTCGAGCGGAGCTGAGCAGTCAGTGGGATGAAAGCAGCGCCACTGATGGTGTATTTACGGGGTGTGTCCAAGGATGAGACAGTCATTTAATCCTGTATCACAGCGATCACACCAGCCTTCTCAATCGTGTACAGTCGTGCACAGTCGCTATGAGAAACAGGAATGTGTGACTTAGGCATAACCGTAACATCCCTATTGTAAACACAACACTTAATTGCAACCAACTGCCCCAAATGGGCCAAGTAAATATCCCCACAGCATTGCACCAACCTGAATGCTCCTATGTTGTTTACATCAAATTTTGCTTTTAACATGTAGTTTTTGTGAGCACTTGCATATCATAGCCTCTGTGTCCTGGTCTTAACCAATATGCGTGGCACCCTCAGTGATCCTCTACTGTTGTAGTCCATCTGCTCCAAGATTTTGATGTTTTCTACATACCTTGGTTGTAACAATTGAGTTACTGTTGCATTCGCTGGATATAACGATATTTGGGATCATTCACTGTAAACGCCAGAGATTGTTGAGCGTGAAATCCCAGTAGATCAATCATTTTGGAGACATAGTTTTCATCACCTCTCTCATCAACAAACTTGGTTTGACATCAGCAAGTGGTCTTGACCACACGCACAAATGAATAGTTACTGCTTTGTTTGAGGCTGATCAGATATCTCTGTTGAGAAGTAGCTGAATTGGTGAACCCAATAAGGTGGTCAGTCAGTGTGTACTTTGAAATAGTTTGACCTCTTCCTTTAACAAGCAGGTCATTTCAGCTGACATTTTTGGCCGCTGTAACATATTTTGCCAAGCTGTAATTCTGTATGGTGCAAGAATAAAGTGGAACAAGAAAACTGTCTGATATGGTAAATCAACTATAACTAGAGCACAAACTTCTGACAAGGCATTTTGACATTGTTGGCTAATTTAACTGAAAATGGGGAAAACTGCGTGGTCTGCAAAGTTAGCAAATCACTGAAGAAACTTCTAGATTCACATCTGTTTTCTGATCACCACCAACATCTAATAGCTTTTTCCTTGAGTCATGGCCGACCTTTCCTAAAAATGTAATCAAAAACCTCAGAGGAAGTTTTGAGTAAAAAGTTAAAATGTGGAAAACTTCCCAATTTTGTAATGTTAGCAAATTATTTCAAAACTTTCTGAGTCAGCATCCATATTATGATCACCAGCAAAATTGAATTACTTCTTTCTGGGATTATGGGCAACATTTCTTGTACAAATCATCAAAATCCATTGAAAGCTTTCTAAATTATCTTGCATTCAGAGGGACTGATAGAAAAAATGAAATGGGCAAACAGCAGCATAAACATAACGTTCTTGGTGGAGGTATTTAAAATTTGTAAAAGTAGTCTGACAGCACAAACCTGCACTAAGGCATTTCCAACATTGTCTGTGGAGATAGTGTACTGTTAACAACTCCTTGAAAATATCTCTTGGCATCACAACAAACACACGCTTTGGCTTGGGTCACGTCTTTTGGTGCGTTCCAGTTGTAGTCAGAAGTAGGAATTTCCGAGTTCCGAGTAGGAAACTATAACTGGAACATTCCCCATAGTCTTAATTTCCTACTGGGAGCTCGATGGAACCTCGCCACCCCCAAGTTGAAAATCGAAGATGGATGCTCCCAGTGCGAACAGTTATTTAGCTCCTGTAATAATCAATTTATTTGCACTTATGACTGGAGTGTGTCGCTCTAGATCAGCTGTATACATAGTATTGTTAGACTTATATTTACAAAAATGCTGCCATAGTGATAATCAAATTCTTCATGTAGTATTTGTGAACAACAACACAACAATAGCCGGGTATCACCGTTTTCGGAGACGTTTTCGACTGAGCGCCCGATAGTCGAATGATGATGTGTCATTCATTTCGGGGTTACTGGAGCGTAAGAAACATTCGCCAGCAGCGATGGCGTGCTCATGGGTAGCAGAGTCTTTATTTCGCCGGTAATAGATTCTCCTCATAGCACCTTTAACAGTAAAAGCACTTGTACCATAAAATCTACAGATACTTGTTGCAAAAAATGGATAGTAAATTACTGTAAATGTCAATGTATTGCGGGAAAACAGGGATTTCTGTAAACTTCATGGCATGCTACCATACAATGATCGACCTTTCTCCATCAGAGCTTTGTGACTTTGGAGTGATCTGCCAGAGGAGATAAAGCGTGTGTTGAGTGTAGAGTCTAACACTTCTTTTAAGTCACTTTTAAAAAGTCACTTTTAAGCCACCTACTCTCCAAATGCAACTTTTCACCTTTGCAACTTTGCACCTTGTCAACCACAGCAACCACTCTTCATGTAAGGTCAATGTACAGCTGCAATGGAGCAGAGTTAACTCTTCCCCGATGCAACGGCTTTAATCAAGGCAACTTGGTCTTGTTGCTTCGTCGCCCAACTTGAAAACGCTGATCTTTTCAGGTGATGTCATGTGTGTCTGTGTGTGGCAAACGCCAATCAGCTTTGTGTGGGTGTGTGAGGTTGACAGACAATTTTTTATTCTGGTTCATAGAGTAACAGTCCATGTTCTTGTGGGAAACACAAGTTAGTGAGTACATTAGTTATAGCCCAGGCTAGCAACATTACCCACTGGAAGCGCCACAGTGTGCACATCACCAACATCTGTACAAGCAGCAGCAAACTGCTTAAGTCAACAAGTCACAAGACCCACGACTAACTAGGTCACTCTATTTGATGGTATTTATATGAACAACACTCAAACTTTTTGCAGATTGATATTTTTCATTCCACGATGTTCGTATAAAATAAATATAGGAGTATGATGTTGGGTGGAAATCACAATTTCTGGGTGGAACTGAGCTGCTTGGCAGAGGTCTGTGCTCTCTGAGTGCTTTTCTAGTTTCCTGCTGTGCTTAAGCTCTTGTGCTCTCCTGACTGTAGGTTTCTGCTCGTGTGTCCAAGCACTTGGTAAACAACAATAAATAAATGAACAGTTAAGAAGTTAAAGATGATGTAATATTAGTTGATATACAGCAAATTTACTGTAATTCGAAATGCATTCAAAAGTTGTAGATAAGATACCGCAATGACACCTTGAGAAAAAACATGTAGTAGCAGGGTAAATTTAAATAGAGTAATGCTTACTTACTGGTATCTTGCCAGTTGCCAGTAAGTAACTATAATAATTACAGCAACCTTTTCACTACAGGAGTTTTATGAGAGCAAGATTTAAACCTCAGTTTGTTTCATACATGACAGTCATAGAGTTTCCAGTGCTCTGACTGGTCAGTGTCATTATCAATGCGGGACAAATCATAGGACACAGGACAAAAATCAAAACATCTAGACTTTCTGTTATGGAGTGGTGTTGCTGGTCTGTTGTT
This sequence comes from Scarus forsteni, assembly GCA_036419115.1. Classification (NCBI taxonomy): domain Eukaryota; kingdom Metazoa; phylum Chordata; class Actinopteri; order Labriformes; family Labridae; genus Scarus; species Scarus forsteni. Next base: position 4,967,196 of record JAZDUH010000414.1, read on the forward strand.
GTCAGTCATTCTGAAACATTACAATATACAGACCATTGTGGACCATAACCATAGTCTGACCCTGGCATTGTCCTGTAAACAAGCAATCAAAATGACTAAGTGGCGAAAACTGGCAAAAACATAACCCTATAATGAAGAATAATCACCACATCTGAAGACAGTCATCTTAATGAATTAAACCGGATTTAATCGCAGGATCTCTGAATGCAAAGAAATCAGCTCATACCACTTTGGCCTGCTTTGCCGCTTTTGTACCTTTGTTGAGCAAATAAGCAATTTGTCTCACAGGTCACTTGGGTCTGTTTCAGAAGGAATCCCGGCTGAAATGTTTTCCTATCATAATGGAAAAAGGAGATAAAACCTTTTCATGTTTTCATTTCTGCTTTTAATCCATGGAAACTCTGCATAGTAGTCTAGTTGAGATTTTTAAACTATCCCCCGATATTTCATGTGCGAGAGTCTTGTTGAGGCAGCTTGTAGGATGAATTGTTCCTGTTCTTCATTCCGAATGTCCCTACTCTCTGCTGTATCTGTGTCCTTTGCTCCCTCCTTTTAGCTCCGTCTTCCTGTTCCACCTCCAGTCCCCACAGGTGAGAATTTACCACAAGGCCTCATGACAGCAGGTGAGTAGTGTGATACATTCTTTCTTCTTTCTCGAGTCTTTCTTTCCCTTCTCACGTCTTTTTCTTGGTTATTGGACCGTGTCTTTAACCCACAGGGGGTAAAACCACTAAAACCACTTTAACGGAACAGAAAAAAAGCATGTCACATCACATCACAGTGTAGAAAAAAGAGTGAATACATACAGTAAGCCCTGCGGGAGAGTCACGGAGACAAAACACCAACACCTGTCTGTTTCAATCTCCCTCTAACTAAACACCATCTGACACTGCTGCATTGAGAGGGACGGCTGGCTATTTTATGATATATGCCCTTGAGGTTCAGAGAACATTTAGAGTCTGCAAAGAGTCAAACAGTTTACCTGGGAATCAAATGAAACACGCCCTTCACACAGTGAGTGAACCTGCTGCCAAAAGTAAGATGAACATTTTTATTCTGATATTGTGCTGCTTTACCGAAACTACTGAAACCTTTTCAATGAGATTTCAGTAACTAGATTAGATGTTCCGTGTTTTAGTCCATTCAAACCGTTTTGGTGCTAAAATATCTTGTGAATACTTTGATGAAATACTCTACAAACTTTAGAGAAACTACCAAATTTTTTGGTAGCTGTACTGATTATATTTTGGGACTGCATGCTGGTAGTGCACATCTCACAGCAATAACGTCACCAGTTTGATCCCCAGGTTGGTCAGGGCTTTTCTGTGAGGAGTTTGCATGTTCTCCCTATACATGAGTGGGTTCTTTCAAGGCTCTCCTGCTTCCTGCCACAGACCAAAAACATGCACACTAGTTTGATTGGTGACTCCAAATTGCCCTTGGGAATGAGTGTGAGCGTGAATGGTTGTTTGTCTATTTATGTGGCCCTGGGATTGGCTGGTAACTGGTTCCGGGTGCACCCCGCCTCTTGCTCAAAGTTATACGGGTTAGGCTCCAGCCCCACTGCGACCCCCAAAAGGGAAAGGTGGATGATTATATTTCAAAGTCAGTATTTATCCTTCAAACTAGTTTAAAACAAAATGACTACTCGCCTGGTTTCCCCTTTGAAGGATCCCCCCTTTGAAGGGGCATGACCAACTTCTGAGCTTGTCATAGTTGACAGCTCGTCTAAGTGTGTGCAGTATTCAATAATGATATTGTTTTATGAAGCTATAACCATGTTGTTCACAACCACACTGAGTGTTATAAATGACAGGGTGGGGATTCATGGGTAGTTGTGTGTAAGGCGTTACAGTAACATAACTACTACTTCGGATAAAAAGTAAAGTAAGCACTACTGAAAACTTGGTAACGAAACTTAGTTTCTTTTTTAATGCGGTGCAAAACTACTTTTCCCACAGACAGCTCTGACACCAAAGCTGCCTTCTGAGCTGCTTGAATTAGACACGAGCAGCGTTGTCAAGTCCGCTCGCTATAAGTCCGCCCGCATATCTCGTGAGTCACAACTGCGGGTCGCTGGTTTTTTTTTGCTTGTTTCTAAACGTGAAGTTGCTTCCTGGGGCTCTTCTGTCTGTGTGAATCCCCATGATTATCTCCCAGCTCCCTATAATAAAACAAAACATCACTGCGGTAGGCAGTTTGTCTAATTCCTGGTTATCGCACACGCACACAATGCATGCTCCAGAGCCAAAGTTGCCAGGTCTGCTTATTATAAGAGACGTTCTTTTCTTGAATAGATACTTAGCGCTGTGATATTGAAATGTAATGAAGATGAAAATTAACACACTTTATGTAGAGTTCTCTTTTGAAAAAGTAGTATATCACATTAGGAAAGGAAATAGCTGGAGGTCGCTTATTTTGGGCTTGTATTTATTGACCAGGTTGCTTCTTACAGAAGCAAAATGTGGAAACACTGGGCAGGAGCTCTCATTTCACAGTATGTGACATTTTGTAAAATAAAGAGCACAAAAGAAGTAACTGTTTTGTTCTTTGTAGTAGAACTTTTTGTAGGCCTTCACATTTAGGAACAGATAAGGGGGTTCTGTCCAAGATCGAGCAATGTAAAAGTAACTTAAAAGTAACGTGTAACGCGAAAAGTTACTTTTCATAGAGGGTAACTAAGTAAAGTAACAAGTTACTTTTTTAAGAAGTAATGAGTAAAGAGCAAACACTACTTTTTAAAAGTAACACATTTTTTCCTGTGCATGTTTGTTTGTTTATTTCTTTTTCCGTTTGTCAGCAACATTACACAGAAACTACTGGACAGAGTTTGATAAACTTTTTAGGAGATGTTGGTAATGGCCCAACTCAAAAATGATTAGATTTTGGTTAGCAAAAGATTGTTTTGGCTCAATAGCTGTCTTACTAATGATGGCATGATTTTGAGTGCTAGGTGTGGGTTTTTAAAGGTCAAAAATCACATCATGATGGTAACTTTTTCATGGAACTATTGCTTATAGATGTAACATCAATATGTGAGCTACCTTGGCAGTGGTTTGCACTCTCTGATTGCTTTAAGTTATTTAATGTGAAGGAATTTGTCTGCAGATTTGTCAAAGTCTGTATCGTTAAAATTCAGAGAACATGAACTGGTAGTATGATGATGTTAATTTTGTTTGTTTGATTAAGTATTACTTTAGAAACCTTTGTTCAAGAAAGAAAATATAGAGGAAAAACAGAAGTCACAGCATTGACGAAAATACTGTATATAACACACTCTCAAAGAGTCAGTCCTCAATGGTAGAGACAAAATGTTTTAATTATTAAGACATACCCGTTAAAAATTGGCCTCGTAATTGGCACTGGCCTGTCCTTCGACTCCAAATGATCAGAAACATTTCTCTGAATTTGCCTTCTAAGCCACATGAGCTCCGTCCCCCTCCTCCGTGGTCCCCCTTCCCTCTCTCTCTAGCAGCGTGACTGACTGGCTGACAGAGAAAAGTGCTGATTACAGGTTATCATCTCTAGCGAGGGTGATTAGTGGAGGTGCAGAGCAGCCCAGGAGCCGGGCTTGTCAGGGACCTACTGAGGAGGATCAAGGGGGACCACAGAGCTCCAACGCCAGTCCCACCAGTCTCCACCTGCCCTCAGGCACCGAGAGGATAAACCTACCACCTCCTTAAAAAGTACCATGGGGAGAGGGTAAAGGTGGGTTTTAGACTGAAATGATTATTCAATGAAAAGCATGATTTTCATGACAGACCAAGAAACAAGGGATAAACTGTAGACTAAATTACTGAGCAGAGGAAAACAATATTAGTGATTGCATTTGACTGAACTCTCATATGGACTGTGTCGTTAAACTCTGATATAAATCATGACTAATGGCCAAACACTCTCTTGAGTATAGGTGTATATTGAATTGAAGAATTAAAAGGTAATGCATATCCAACTAGAAAAGCACTTGGAGAGCGCAGACCTCTGCCAGCACCACAGTCCTCACCCATACTGTGATTTCCACCATAAATATTAGTCCTATCTTTATTTTGTGTAAACATTTAGATTCCTTGACGAAAATGATGATGAATACATACCATTAGCAATTGGATTCATAATCTATATCTATATCAGTAGTTATTCACAAAAATCTAATTTTTCGTCATGGCGGCCAGACGCTGATTCGGATCAACACCAAAATTGAATCAGTTCATCCTTTTCCCACGCTGGACATTTCCCGAAATTTTCATCAAAATCCATCCATTAGTTTTTGAGTTATTTTGTTCACAGACAGACAGACGAACAAACTTTCCCGAAAACATAACCTCCTTGGTGGAGGTAATAAGTAGACAAAAGAGTCTGATAAACAGTCCACTGACACAATGCAAATTAGAATTCTGCATCTGTGATACCACTGGTTACTAGAGATGTGTCAAGAAGACCAGCTATAGCCTATTTTTAGGATCAATCTAGCATCAAGCAAAAAATTCGGACAAAAAAAAAAAAAGTCTCCAAATTTGAGACAGATTGAAATTATACCTTGCAAGGGATGCAGGGAAATGTAGTAACATGCTTGAAAAACTAGATGTAATTTTGAAAACTAAACTACAAATTCTTATAATGCCATAAATGAATGTGATTTACTGTTATAAAGTTTATGTTTTTTTGTTATGTTAATCTGGGTTGGATCAGCACCAAAACTGAATGGCTTCTTCTCTTGACCAAACCACACCTCTTGTAAAATTTTGATGTAAATCCATTCAGTAGTTTTGGTGTAATCTTGCTAACAAATAAACAAACAAATTAACAAATGGACAGAGCCTGGCAAAAAGCAACCTCCTTGGCAGAGGTAATTGTAAGAAACAGAAGCGCAATCTCTGTCTCACTGTTTTTACTAAAAATCTGCTCTTTAAACCAATACAAACCCACTGCTGTCAGGAGTAGGGGAGGTTGGACACAATTGCAGACTGAAGAAAAGGGAGGGGGTTCTGAAAGTTATCGTGGAGGGATAACCACTAAAGTCACTGATAACCTAGGGGACAGGGAAAAGAAAAGAGCTGAGGAGACAATGCTCAGAGAACAAAGAACTGAACCACCACTGCCAAGCAGCTGAACAGAAACTGAAAACAGGATCACTCCTTCTAGAGAAAATAAAAGTGACTAAGAACACCTCGAAAGGGAACACAAGGAGCTTGGTTTATAAACACCAAGTAATCACACTTGATAATTCAAGCTTCTACTTGGGAAAGCTCTGAGAGACGGTGTTGTGCTTGAAAATACACAAAACTTGGAAAAGCCAAGGAGCAACCTCTCACTACCTGTGAAGGTCAGGTAACGAGTCTGCGCTGGGAGCTGCACCTAAATAAACTCCCCACAGGTGCTCCAGATCAAGAGCAATCAGACACACACACACGCACACCTGATCCTGCAATGGGAAGATTGCCCCACAGACTCAAGTTGCATTCACACCACAAGCGATTCTGCGGTCAAAATCGCGTCGCCCACTGAAGTATCGTCGCTTGTCCATAAATACCTCATTTTGGTCACCGTCGCTCGGTGACGTCACGTCCGCTCGAATTTCACCGTGATTATACCATACATTATATAATAGGATGTATAAGCTGACATTATTCCAACTGTATCTTTTCACTCACTTAACAAACACAAAACACTGCAGCTGATGCCCTGCAGCAGCATTATCTATGAGTTCGCCACGGTCCATCTAGGCAGAACTAATGTCCTCACTGACAAATGTTTCCCACACTAACATAAATTGTTCCTCTGTAGTTCGGATGAAAAACTGTCTGTCACAGGTACCATCACACACTCACACACAGCTGATTGGCTGTTGTCCTGTACGTGGCAAACGCATCGCGGGAGGGTTAGCCCCACCCCGTCGTGGCTGTACATTGACTTTGCATGTAGAGTGATTCCCGAGGTAGTACAAGTAGCGTCTGGTGTGTAAGCACCTTCAGGAAGTCTAACTGAATACCCTTCAAAACTGCTAATTCAGTTATTAACACATTAACTTCTGTCCAGCCAGTTTTGACTGCAGTTAACTAGATGAACCATAATGAACACTTTAGTCTGGTGTAAACCCATTTATTAGAACATTTATCCACTCAAAACCAAGTTGTAATTCTATTTATCTAACTTTAACCCAGATATCACGACATTTATAAAGATCAAGTTATGTCTACTATACACCAGAGTAAGTCCAGTCGTTGCTGTGGTAAACCAGTGGAAACTCATTGGTGGATCTTTTGGACCACTGTAAATCCGATATTACTACATCTTACTCCTGTACAGACAGAAGCAGTCGCCAGCCAACTGCAGGGCAGCATAGAGAGGCAGACAACCATTCATGCTCACACTTGTGCATAAGGGCATCTTGGAGTCACCAGTTTACCTAGAGAGTATGGTTTTGGTCTGTGGTAGAAGGCATGCCAGGGTGTAACTCATGGATGCACATGGAGAACAAAATCCACATAGAAAGGCCCTGCCTGATCCAAGGATTGAACCAACAGCCTTCTTACGTGTGAAACATGTGCACACTACCTGTTGTGCCATACTGACCATATTAGACAACATGCTATCCAAATATGGCTCAGTATTTACTGTAACCACAGAAGAGGGATTCATATTGAGCCACAGCTGCTGTCATCACAGTCAAATAAAAATGTAGAATTTTCCTTTTTTCAGAGGAGAGAATGAGGAGCACTTAACGAACAACAGGACAAATCATTAGCTGAATCAATGTGATGATAATTATAATTATTATACATTAGATGGTTCACTACGAGAATGGGGAAATAGCAATAAAGATAATGATGTAAGGATTGTAATGCTTCTCATCCAATGAGGGAAGAGACTGAAGTGACAAGCGATGGGAAAAAGCAGACGGTAAACTTGCGTGTAAGCAAAGTGAAGACAGACAGTTGAAATGAGAGGAGGGATGTTTCCCTGCTAAGATGGACAGTGTCCTTTCAAACAACAGAGAGAGTCATAAAAGCAGCTTGCCTGCCTCTAAAAGCACGAGTGTCGTTAAATCAATAATTCATTTACTTTAATGAGATAAGTACTCGCAAAACTAATTGCACACTGCCCCATTTAGCCCAGCCAGTCAGGGCCTTAATGCAAAATATCTCATTGCTATTGTAGCTGCAGGACAGGGGGAGAATGAGAAGGGAGACAGATGAATGGAGATGGAGGGATTGAAGAGGTAACAAAAAAGAAGCGGTGCGAGAGGGAGAGAAATCAAGGCGCAGAAAAACAAAAGTGTGACAGAGAAAGTGGAAAAGGAGAGGTCGGAGATGAAGGCAGGAGGAATATGCAAACGGCAGCAGTAAACAGCAGATTAGAGAAAAGTGCAATTCTCCTCATCTGTTCACTTAGTCTGCTCTTTCTTGACCATAACTCCTGTTGAGGCAAACCCAAACACTTCCCTCTTATCAGGCCGGCAAGTATTTCCTATCACAGTTTTGTAAAGAAAAGCTTAGGATTAGACACCTAACTTATTTTTTTTAATATATCAGTACATTATTTATCAAAATATTTTTCTTGTAACTTCTCTCAAATTGAAATAATATTTTTACCATTGCTTTGTTGTCTTTTTGCAATATGGTTTAAAATGGATGTTCTTCCTCTTAAAGCTGGTTGCAAACTACCAATAAATAACAAATAAGGAAGCAGTTACATCCACTGACTAGGGGTGTACAGATGCAGCTGCTTCAATTTTCTCCTCCCAGCCAAATGCCAGAGGACTTCCATCCTGTTACCAGCCAACTTTCAGTCACTGTGAGTCTACGCAGGTGCTATTCTTTGGATTTGTTTTTGTTGTAAATTTCTTCACATGAAAACATTGTCCACCCTCTTGTAGGATTTCCATTTGTATATCCTATTAAATGTTCAGGCATGTTTATCATATAATTTCATGTAATCTAATGACAACCACTAGGGTCAGCAGGCCAGAGCACTTTCCTGTTATTTATCAGTAAAGATTATGCCAAGGAAACTGGAGAAAATTTGCAAGTTGCCCGTTTTGTCACGATACTGTGAAGAATGTTTCAATTTTGACCCAAATTGCAAAACCTGCCACTGTACAATACCAATACAGCTTCAGAGTCAGCAGTTGATATTGTATATTGTGCACAAAATTAACAGATTACATTAATAATGAGGGACACGAACAGTGTTAACTACTCCATTGCTGATGTGCTTCTGTTTTCACACAAAAAAAGGAAAAATTGAAAACTACTGTTCAGTGATTAATAGTTCTGTATGAATTAAGGCTGAAAAATATATTGTTATAACATCACATTTGCAGTGTGCACATGAACCATAGTCCCATTACAGAATGTAGAATATCAGTTAAGTGACTCAGAACACATCATGCTGCAATTAAAGGGACAAGCCAACTTATTTTGCTTTTTCATATCTTGCCTTACTCTAGAGTCCATGACAGGCAGATAAACACCATTCTTTTGACTCTGCGTTCAGTAGCAAAAAATAGTTAGCTTAAACACTGGGAGACAATAGGTGTAGCTAGCCCGCCTCTGCCTGATGTCATCAGGTAAACTATTCTGCAACTCTACTTGATTCTTTTACCCCATTATGTAACATTATCTTCGACTATCGTCTTATTATCTCCCTCTACTCCTAAACAGAGGCTTTGTTTGGTTGACCTACTTCCCAATAGCTTGCACTAAAGATGTTACGTTTATGAATGTGTTGAGTCTATCGAACAGCTCTATTATGTGAATGTTGAAAGTAGATTTGCAGTTATGACTTGTATGAAGGGTGAGCACCTTTACACAAGCCATTCTTAAATTTGCATTCAAGAAATTTGCATTTAACAAGGTAGTAATGCCCCATAGTAAAGGTGGCCAACTGTCATTAAAACCACAAAGATGAAGAAGAAATCAGCTGCCAGAAAAAAATTTAGGCCAAACTTGACCCCACAAATTCCTCAAATATGACCCTGAATTCACAATCTGTGACTGTCAGGGTGGGCAGGCCCTGTCATGGACCCATCAGGGACCAGCCAAGACCCTGTCAGGGAAAGTGGGAAAGTTTTAAGTGTCTGCATCTGTAGAGGCCTGCCTATATATGAATGTCTTCTGTAAGATAAAGGCCTGGCGCACGCTGGTATTTTGTAAATTAAGGCTTTGGACTATATTTCAGAATTTACAGTATGCAGACACAAAGACAAACATTAAGAGTACCTTTGGCTTCAGCTGCTGATACTGAACAGCTCTGTATTACCTGTGAACCAGCTAAACAACCACAGGTTTAATGTTTCCTAGATGTCTGTATCTCTGACCAAACTACCAACCCGTAAATTAGGAAACACAGCTATAACCCCAGTAGAAGTTAATGTGGGGAAGCTAAAAGTCATTAGCTTAGACCTCGGTGTGAAGCTATGATCTGAGCTTTGTAAATGTCTAGAGATCTTTGCCCCTCACCTGTGGCTCTCTGGACTTTGTGAGCAGAAATCAAAAACTTTTTTTTCTTCAATAAACTCAATTAATTGCTGTTATTTCTGCATATTTGAGCACTATCTTCATTAAATGATTATTTCTTAGTTTTGTAACATCTTGTCAACTCTATTGTGCGCCATGTGTGACCTGCAGCTGCTTGAAGATGGAACAAGAGGCTGCTGCATCTTTAACTGCAAGCTCACCTGTGATGTTGTTTTAAACACTTTATGCAGCTTATCCAGCTGATGATTTAATGAACTCTTTTACCTTTAAAACAACAGCTGCTGCTGTGAAGAGATTGAGAGTTAAACTTTTTAAAACTGTGGCGTGTCAGTGATAAAGCTTCATAAAAGATGAGAGAAACAGGAAGACGATAACTTCAGCGGAATTGTGACCTTGTTTTTCAAGTGGGGGGATGTTTACTTGAAGATAGGTGGATTTTTTAGTACCATTTCTGCTGTGATGTCTCTCTTTTCTCCTCATTGTCTCTCTCATTCATTACCTACAAACTCAAGTGTGTGGGAGTCACTGTTAAATGTTCATCTGACATACACTATATTACCAAAAGTATTTGCTCACCTGCTGTGACTCACATCTGAACTTAAAGGATAAGTTTGGTTTCTACAGCTTTCACATTGTTTATAGAATGAAGTAGAACAATATACTCACCCAGAAGGCTTTCCTGATCCAAACAGTGCTTCGGGAGATATCTGGATCCAAAATCGAGCGGCAGACATCCATATAATGGTAGCACACGGGGCATACAGCGCCGCTCCTAAAACTGCATTAATCGTCCAAAAATTCTTTAGATAGATATGGTCACTTTTCTTTTATCTCAGGCATGAATATTCTTCACGTACCTTAAAGGCATAATGAACACCGTTCAACAACCCAAAAATTCTTTAGTGTCACCAATATTTCATCATGGTCCGCTCGGGCTACTCCTCAACGACAGTCTGTGTCACTCCAGACATGTTGTGTGACTGTGCTGACCTCTGAACTGAAGAAGAAGAGCGCTTGCTCCGCACATGCGCAGTGCGGCTCAATGTTTCAGAGGAAGACTGCCGGCTACACAAAGACTTTCTTCGTCCAGTTTTGTGCAAAATGGATGAATATCTATCGGATGAAGATGTTGTGGAGAACTTTGAATATGATGGGTGTCCTTACAGTTTCGAGCCAGAGTTTACAGATGAGGAGCTCATCGAAAGGAGGATGCGGAGGCAGAGCTCCAGAGAGTACTGCGCATGTGCGGAGGCAAGCGTTCTTCTTCTTCAGTTCAGAGGTCAGCACAGTCACAAAACATGTCTGGGGCGACACGGACTGTAATGGAGGAGTAGCCCGAGCCGACCATGATGAAATATTGGTGAAACTAATGAGTTTTTGGACGATTAATGCAGTTTTAGGAGTGGCGCTATACATGCCCCGTGTGCTACCATTATATGGATGTCCACCGCTCGATTTTGGATCTAATTATCTCCCAAAGCACTGTTTGGATCAGGAAAGCCTTCTGGGTGAGTATATTGTTCTTCTTCATTCTATAAACAATGTGAAAGACGTAGACATCAAACTTATCCTTTAACTTCATATGTGAGTCACAGCAGGTGAGCAAATACTTTTGGTAATATAGTGTATTTTAGAAAGAATTTAAATATTGGCAAGGACCTTAAAATTGATCAATTACTGAAGTGTGATAAGCTTCAAAAACAATGATGAGATTACAAAAAACACCTCAAAGATCACAAAAATGCAGGAAATTCTATAAGTTGCAGATCATTATTCTGTTCAAAGAGTCTAAATTCAGTGCTAATATTGTTTATTTTCTCCAGAAAATATTATATTGTATCCATGGGAGGGACTTGAAGTCATTGATATTATCATAATGAGTGTAATAAATGAACTAAAATTAATAAATAAACTGTCCCAAAGTCTTATAAAGTAGTAGATTTATAGTGATAAACAGTCAACAGTCCATACATCACATCTTGATCAAAACATCCTTACCGCCATCACCTTCATTTCTCCTCACCGTGCATTATTAGTCCTCTCCATATCTAATTACACAAACATTGTTTGTCCTGTTTTGATGAAATCACAAGGAATTATCCCCTCTGCTGTCGAGCCAGGGTTTAAAAATCACCTTCCAATTTCTGATATTGAGCAGGGATTGTGGAGCAATCAGTCTTCACAGAGATCCACATCTCATAGCTCATCCTGTGTGTCAGTGGGCCTGTAATGGATCACGAGGCTCTGCAGCACGGCGCTGACAGGGAGAAATTTCACTACACACAATCAAAGTCTGGCTATGAATAGTAGGCAGAGCCCTGTGGTTTAAGTGCCTTAAGCTTTTTTTTTTTACGAGCCAGCAGGAGGCAACTGTATTGGTCCAAAAAGAGGTCAAATTATTTGTGTGATACAACATGATTCTTTCCTCTTAATCCTTCATCAGTTCAATAAATATCAGAGTTCCTCAATTACTCTCTTAAATGCTATCTTTACAACAATAACTGCAATTTTTCCACCTTATAATAGTAATTTTAAAATCTCATCATTAAGAATTGTGTCTGCTCCACTCCCTCAGAGCATTATGATGGCCTGGATATAGCACTGTGTAAGTTTGGCAGCTAAGAGTTAAAATAGCAGGCTATATGTCCTGTGTGGTGGGTTGCTGATTAAACAAGCCTTGGATAACTTGTCCTTGCAACTGAAAAACCTCCGCAATACTCCAATGTAAAATAACAATGATTCAGTTGTAGAGGAGGAGTCAAAGCAAGGTCACTAAATCAAAATCAAAAAGCATTATTTGGTGGCAAAGCCATGTGGTTCAGTTTGCAAATGGCTGCGGCCCCCTCTGAACTGTCTTACTTCAGAGGGGAGCTTTCTCTCTTAAAGTGGCAGTAACAATTTTAACTGACCTTTAGCATGTTCAGGAAATTTTTGCTAAAAAAATTTAAAAATGAAGTTAATCTTTTAAAACAAAATACAGAATTTCTTATTTATTTGCATATATCAAATTTATGAACTAAATTTGGCTCCCACAGCCTGCCTGATGTTTATATGCTGTCTGCGTTGATGTTATTTCAACATGCTATATTTTGAAATGACCTAGAACCTCTGACCATTTGTCTTGTTTTGGGTCAGTCTGACCAACTGATGTGGTGTTGAAGCGGTTTCCAGCAGTCCAGGGCAAGGCTGCACTGCTGGCATATGCTGCGGGTAAACTGGAATATGGGATGGAATACAACTGATGGTTGAGACTAGAAGTGATTTGCTAAGTGGTGGTTGATTCTAGCAGAGGTCATCAATCACTGATTGTGCATTTACAAATGACAAGTTCCTGTAACATACCAAGAAAAGAATATACTCTGGCACAAAGACTGCAAAAAAAAGCATACCATATTTTCCGGATTATAAATCGTATCTGTCAAAAACTGTGTCATGAAGACGAAATTGCATTTGTTTTTCCCGGTGTCCAGGCGATGTAACATCATATAGATTTAGGTAATTTCTAAGTAACTCACAAAGTTTCTCTTCAACAGTAACAGCAATATTATCACCTCCGCCACGGAGGTTATGTTTTCGGGAGAGTTTGTTTGTCTGTCCATCCATCCATCCGTCTGTGGACAAAATAACTCAAAAAGTAATGGATGGATTTTGATGAAATTTTCAGAAAATGTTCAGCATGGGAAAAGGAAGAACTGATTCGATTTTGGTGTTGATCCGGATCCGTGTCTAGCCGCCAGGGCGAAAAACGTGATTTCTGTGAATAACTACTGAACTAAAATAGATAACATCATGAATCCAATTGCTAATGGTATGTTTTCATGGTCAAGGAATCTAAATATTTACATGAAATAAAGGTAGGACTAATATTCATGGTGAAAATCACAATATGGGAGAGGACTGTGGTGCTGGCGGAGGTCTGCGCTGTCCGAGTGCTTTTCTAGTTTCTTCTGTGCTTCTCACTAGAGCTACGTAATGGTTAGTAACAGCAACACTGCCCAACGGTTTCCAGTGGTACTGCTCTGTTTGGCCCGCATCCATAAGCTTTATGGAAACTTGCAGAAATACGGACAAAATGATAGCGTAGCATGGACAGGAAGCTCCGTCTTTATCCGGATCCATCTTTAACATTGAGCATAAATGGGCCTGTAACAAGTCTCTAGCAGAACACTGTGAAAGCTCCCATCTTTGGACTCATTGCTCCAGCTCTAGCCATCTTGCTTTCGGCCCTTGATTAACTTCCTTCCTTTTCTTCATCGGAGTAAGAGTAACCTCTGCTTTCACCAGGACCTCACAGGTTTCTCACTCACTCCAAACTCTATTTCTGCTGGATTACTGCTGCATATTTTACAACCTGCAGTTTGTTAGAATAGGATTTCGTTTTGGGGGCATTTTGTTTATGTCTTATGTCTCACAACTGTAGACATGTAATGTTTATTCCTTGGATCATGTTATAGGTATAAAAACATGGCAAATGATGTATATTTTGATATATAAATCGCACCAGACTATAAGCTGCAGGACCAGCCAAACTAGTGTGACCTATAGTTCAGAAAATACAAAATTTTAACATCAAGCTGATGTGGTTTCACCCTTTTTAATCCCCTCCTCACCAGAGGAGCATTGTTGAGGTCTCAAAGTCAAAGTGCAGAAGATAGATACATGCTCTGTGATCTTCAAGTGCTCCTCGCTGAGGTCCAGCAGCCCCTCCCTGTCTGGCATGTATGTCAATAGAAACAGCATTACTTCTGGAGGTTTCGACAGCCAAACCACGCAGCTGATCAATGGCACCACAATCCTGGGGCCTGCAGCAGAGCAAATCAGACCCTCATGCGTCCGCTTAGCGATCTAGCTGTCCACCAAAGCCTCCTCCATCAAGGCGGACGGAGAGATGGCCTGTCAGCATGCGGGACGAGTGATACATGACACCCACAGACGGGGCCAGCGATACTAAGCGAGGGATGATGGGGATGGATTGATAAAAGAGAGGGGTGTTGTCTCTATCTCTGAGTGAGTGATGACTGTGTGTGTGCGTGTGCGTGTGTGTGTGCAGCTGTTTGACTGTCTGTCCTCGAAGAGTCACACGTGTTTGTTTGCATGTTGTTTCCAGATCCGTGGAGCTGATTGATGAATATGACTCAATGACTGATGAAGAGCTTTGAAATGATGAAACCAGCGATAATGACCGTAGCCCTCTGAGGAGGGGTCAAGCAGCCCAGCAGAGCCACATGCTACCTGAAGCTGTGAGCGAAAGCAGAGGTGATGCTGTTGGCTCACTGTTTCTCAGGGTGGGTGTTTATTTTTGTGTGCTGAGGTGGAGGAAAGGTGGGCAGGCCATGGATGATTTAAAGGTGCAGTGATTGGAGGGTTCAACCCAGGGCCAGACTTACTGGCATGAGTATCAATCAAAACAAGAGAAAGAGAGAGGAGGGGGGCAGGGGGAGAGAGACCTTGTAAAAAGGGGAAATAAGAAAGAATGATGGAATCAGACAGACTTGAATGGGGCGCTGTAGTCAATCCTGGAAGCCTCTGGTATGAAGCTTACAGATCCAAGTATAACACCTCCAGCCAAATGAAACCTCAATGGTAAATATATTTACTGAGTAGAAATGAAATGAAAGAAAATAACCCTTTTAAACTTGCACCGTAGTTGCGTCCAACTGATTACATGTTATCAGTGTAATCCCTTTTTACAAGCTCCAATCTACAACAATTGCACTCAGCACAAAGCAGCAAGGGATAATCAGAGACCCTGAGGGCAGGAAGAAGTAGTAGCTATGAGTACGGCCCTGTAAAATCTGTTAATTACTTCCAAATTCTGTTTTAGTTTTTACCATATACCATTTTTTTCCCTTTTAATTTGTTGAGAATTGTATCATTTAAATTAATAAATACTTATTAAATTAATAATACATTAAAATATATAACAAATAAATAGTAAAAGAATTAATCTAATACTTAATTATTATTTAAAAAAGGTTTGGTAATACTTTACTTTAGAGGTCCGCAAAATTTCATCGCACTTAGGTAATAATTAGACAACGTTTTTCTTATTTCTTTGAAATTACTCCCGAAATTTCATGAGAATTTGGTGAAAATTAGCACATACATTTTTTAGAATAATGTCCAAATTTATTGTTGCAAGTCAGAATTGGTAGGTTACTGTTTTTTTTTCCAGTTTCTTTGAAATTTACTCCAAATTGCAGGGTAAGAAGGTGACGATTAGGAAATAATTTATTTGAAATTAAATCACAACCCACCACAAAATGTTCTGTGGTGGGCCTATGATTATAGGCCTAATCATAAAGGTATGTCATTCCTCTCTATTTTGCATGTGATCTTAATTATGCATATCAACAAACTGGATACTAAAGAACTTGGTGAAATTAAATAACAAATAGCTAACTATCAACTGCTTATTGGGAAATTGAATTATTCACTTAACATTTCAAAGCTAATTATCACAGAAAACAGTGAACCTTACTTCTGTATTCAAGAACTAAGCAGGTATTTATCACCTGCTTCTCTGGAAATAGCAGAAAAGTTGGGATACTTCTAAAAACATTTTGTGGTGGGTTGTGATTTAATTTCAAATAAATTATTTCCTAATCATCGCCTTTTTACCTTGCAATTTGGAGTAAATTTCAAAGAAACTGGAAAAAAAAAAACAGTAACCTACCAATTCTGACTTGCGACAATAAATTTGGACATTATTTTAAAGAAGCTATGTACTAATTTTCACCAAATTCTCATGTTATTCCAGGGGTTATTTCAAAGAAATAAGAAAAAACTTTGTCTAATTATTACCTAAAAATTTGCGGACCTTTAAAGTAAAGTGTTACCAAAGGTTTCACAATGTCTCTCAGTTGTTCTGACTCGTATGTAGCTCTCGATTGTTTATCACATCAGTTGGTATCAGAGGGCATTAAAAAGAATGGCAATGCCCCCCTTTAGAACTGCTGTCCTCCACCCTACCCAAGAGTTTATAGCAGGGGTGGGCAACTGGCAGTCCAGGGGCTACATGTGGCCCTCTGCCTCACAAACTGTGGTCCACCAGTCATTTCCAAAAATCAACAAAAGAGAAGAAAACCCAGATATGTAATATAGATAATTCTATATAACGTAGATTAATATTTTCATTGGTATTAGTAAGTTACTAAAGACAGAGTTTGCTATAATAGTGTCTCTAAATCTCTGTCATAAGGCGTAATAACATTATGTCAATTATTACTCAATACTTTATTTAGAAAATGGCAACAGTAAAACATTTGTGCTTTAAAAATTGAAAAACACTCATTGTTTCATTGAATGCCAAGCCTATGCCAAGTTCATTTAACTATGCATAATAACTGGTATTTCTGCAATAATATAAGAATATTTGGATGTTATTTTCTGATTACTTTTTATTTGCATGTTTTGTTTATCAAATATTATTTTTCCCCATCAAGAGTATTTGAAAATTTGCCACAATGTGGCCCTCAGGTTTTGAAAAACAGTTTCACGTGGCCCTCTTGGTAATTAAGGGTTCCCACCCCTGGTTTATAGGATAGCCGTTCTGAGGCAGCCACGTGGCCTAGAGATGTGAACCAGTAGGATGGAGCAGGCAAAGAGGAAGTTTCCTCTCCCTCCATCACTAGAATTTCCCTCCCTAGCATAGGGGCGGTCTGAATCTAGCTTGAAAGCAGTGGAGTTTTTATTTTTATTTATTTTTTATTTAACCTTTATTTAACCAGGTAGGAGACCCATTGAGATCGAAATCTCTTTTGCAAGGGTGACCTGGCCAAGAGGTCAGCAGCACACTTTGAGTTGACTTTATCAGAGCAGTGGGGTCTCCCAAAATAAGAAGACAAGGGGTGAAGGGGATGTCCCATCCAGGAAGTTTAAAAGATCAGCATTATGTTTTTGTTGTACTTTGTTTCGAAAGTCAGGCTTGAAACCAGAACCTCCGACATGTAAGGCTCACTTATACACTTGGTTGCCCCTGTGCGGAGCTGGTGCACCAACTGGACTGCCCCACTCCCCTGGTGACCTGCACTCACATCGCTCAATCTGCTACCAGGTCTTAACAAGATAAAGTTTTAGAGGAAATTCATAGTCATAGGATCAAAACCAGGAACCTGTTTTCTCCCCACAACTGTATATTTACAGAAGAATGGTCACATTATTTTCAAATCATGGACCTGTACTGGTGCTCTTGACCAAGCTCCCCCTGTAAAGCACACCTTCTCCTCGGTAGTAGGGCCTGGGCAGTGGTGAGGCATCGAGGCCTTACAAGGACACAAACACACTGGAATTTAGCAGTAAATTATTTCTTGTGTAAGAAAGACTCAAAAATATTTAAATCTCTTTTAAGTCCTTTTTTAACCTATCAAAACTACATCACTGCAATTGCAGAATCATTTGCAGTTTTTCAGCTTCAAAAAACCCTCCTATCTAGAAAAAAAATAACTGAATGAAAATACACAACATAGAAAGAAAATCAGGATCTTCTGCCCTCTTCCTAGCTTGGGACCTCCACCAGAGGCCTGATAGCTCGAGGGTACTGAGCAGTATCCTGGTGCTGTGCTTTCTGGACAGGACTCTCTGATTCTGCTGGAGCAACTCTCCTCTTTTGAGGGTCACAACCCCTAGCCTAGCTACTACCACAGGGGTTACTGTGGCCTTTACACACCAGAATAATTTAAAGTGTACCAGCCTGTTGAGCCTTGCAGTAGTAACAAGAAAGCACTTGGAGAGCGTAAACATCCACCAAGGTAGCTCACATATTGCTATTACATCTATCAGCAATAGATTCATGATAAAGTTACCATCATAATATGACTCCTTGACCCTGAAAATCCACACCAAGCACTAGAAATTATGTTGATATCGTTATTAGGTAGGCAGCTCTTGAGCAAAAACAATCATTCGCGAATGGCAAATCTAATCTTTTTTAAAGGTGCTATGAGGAGAATCTATTTCCGGGGACATAAAGACTCTGCTACCCATGAGCACGCACGACGACTGTCATAAAGACGTGACCCAAGCCAAAGCGTGTGTTTGTTGTGATGCTAATGAATGCAGCTCGGACCTTCTCAGAACTCTGCATTGCTTTACAACTTCTTTTTTCAACAACTTACAGGATGCAAAGCAACGAGGTAATGTATCTCTTTCTAGTTATGTAGCGGTAGTTTTTGATGTGTGACAATAAGCAATTTTTGGAAAACTTAGTATTGTAGTTTTGTAGCCGGCTATACATCGCTACTTACAGCCCAGTGCTCTAAGACGTGTCCGAATAATATAAATTTGCTCTAGTTTTAATTGTCTTGTTCCTGAAGTTGAGTATCCAGGCCAGTCCAGCCCTGTCCGACCCGACCACGAAGCTAAGGAATAGCATTTATAGCTAACCTATTTTGATGCTATAAAACTCATTTTATAGTGTGTATTTCGATCAGGCATATATCTAAAAATGAGACTTTTTTGTAATTACTTAAAGATGCTGTGAGGAGTTTCTAAGTTGGGCCAATACAACCTTGGCGTAACTTTGCTGACAGACAAACATACCCTGGCAAAAACATAACCTCCTTGGTGGAAGTAAGAAAAAGAATCCCCTTAAAGAAAAATCTGGCAAAATGTCTTCCCACTAATATTTTGTTTTACTCCATCTCAGCACACTAAACAAGTAGAGACTTCATTGAAACCATTAAATTATTTGGTTTCCAGTAAACAGCAACAATATTAACACGTAGCTGCAGGCATATGCTAAAGCTTAAGAGTTGGCCCCAAGCTTTCAAAACAAGACTCTTCCTTGTAAAATGGGGAATGTGTACACTTACCCTTTACAACATTATTAAAATTCAGAGGACAATATCAGTTCAAAGGGAAACCAAAAACAACCAGTTTGGTGTGATGGCCAAAGCGCACTGTGCCAGGTAACACAAAGTTCTGGGTGACATCGGGGTGGTGAACTGTAGCCAGTCAACACTTGACAACTTCTTGGTGCATATCTAAACTAAATTGAACATTCAGTTACAAGTCATTGTTTGCTGCTGTAGGAGGAATGAGCAATAGTCCTGTCTCCTTCTTGTATTTTCTCCTCTCTGACTCGGCCTCGGTGTGTGTCTGTGCTTGTGCAGTTGGCATGAAACGCCCGTGACTCACAGCCGAAGACCCGAGATGTGAAGTCCTGAGATACCCACTGTGGAAGCTGTCAAACTTGAATCTATCTTCCTCTGCCTCAAACACACACACAAACACACGCTGACACCTTTAGGGACTTCTTGCTGTGGGGTAGTGGAGTGTGGACTTGTAAAATATTCAACAGGTTTTGATACCTCCACTCCCTCCATCCATCCATCCCTGCGACTGAAAAAAGACATCTCTCACAATATGAGAGGGGTAGATTTGATTGAGTTCACTCTGACTTTACTGGGAAAACACTATGTTGCATGGATTGGGCTTGACAAACACACACTTACATGCACGAACACACAGGCACATTCGCTCAAACGCACGCGTGTCCCTGTTGGATGAGGCAGAAAGCCTGTGAAGACATGAAGTGCTGTTGTTGAAGCTTTCAGCATTCAATATTATAGATGTGCATTTCACACTCGGCTTTGTGAGCTCCATTTACATGGTTGAGGTGTTATCTGATGGTCATGGAGTCTATAGTGTGTGTGAACTACCTGTGTGTGTGCAGACGTATTAAACTAGCTCAATGCCTCCTCTTAAATACCCCCGAAAGGACTGTGTCATTGATTTTAAGTATGAAACCATCATTGCTGATGAAAAGCCATTTAGTGTGACGACAGTGTGCGGTGGTGTGTGTGTGTTGTGGTGGGGGGTGCATGGCAGGGGGATGGGGGAGACCTTTGCTAGGTGTTGAAATGATCCCTCGGGGCAGCATTATAATGAGTCACCTGTTTAACACCAGGATAAATATCTAATCCATCACTGCATACTCTGTGGGTGGTGATATAAACACAGCCCGGCCTCGACACGTTATAAACATAAAGACAGAGAGCAATTAGGTACGGCCAAAACCGGAGGGGACCAGCCATCACAGCTTTAGGTTGAATTTGCCCTTGATGGAGGTGACTCCTTATGACTTTCACGAGCAAGACTAAAAAAAATAAAAAATAAAAAAATAGAAAAGCACTCAGAGAGCGCAGACCTCCGCCAAGAAACACAGTTCCCTATCTCCCAATGATAAGGAATCCTTTGAACAATTCCTGGATCCAGACGGTGATCCGAATCAACACCAAAATTGAAACACTTCTTCCTTTTCCCATGCTGAACATTTCCCGAAAAGTTCATCAAAATCCATCCATTAGTTTTTGAGTTATTTTGTTCACAGACAGACAGACAAACAAACTCTCCCAAAACCATAACCAACTTGGCGTAGGTAACAACACAGCCTGTTCCATATCCTTTAGAATATCTTAAAGAAAAGTGTTGCCGGTAACATGTTCCTCTATTGTGATCAATGTTTTTCAGTAACGAGAAATCTACGTAGGCCTGTCACGATAATATATTTTGCAGGACGATAATTATCAAAAAAATTCTTGACGATAAACGATATTATTGTCAATATTACTAATTTAATGTCTTTTTTTTTTCATTTTTTCATTAATGTAATCATAGCATATGTCAAAATAAAGTGAGCCACTACTTTCAAACAAATGCGACTTATCGCCTGTTCATTCTTTTTAAAACTAAAATATTCCCACACTGGGGCTGTGGCAGCCAGCTTAAGAACTGTATCTTTCGTGCCATCATGCATATTAGTGTTCATTTCCTCGCTACTCCTCAGGACGCTCACTTCAGCTCTCTCTATGTGTACGTGCGACAGCCCCGCCTCCCCCCCAAAGATTGCATCAGGGACAGATGCTCACTCAGTGTTCTCACCAAACACAGAAAATATTCACATCACTTCTTTAGGTGACTAAATTTCAGATGTCTTTGAATGGGCATGTCCCCCGGGCTAATGTGTTTCAACATTCTGAATCCATGATCAGCCATGGTGAATGTTTCTGCAATTGCTGTCTTTGTTTAACCGCGATGTCCAAATAATGGCACCGCCTTGTTTAGTGAATCTGCCCGGCTTTACTTATCCTTTTTTCTAGTTAAAGAGACCCACTCCTGTCTCTTAAATCTATTCTTTCACTCGTAGGTGCTCTGGTATCTCTTCTGTGAGGTTATCACATTAAATCACTGCTAGTAACCAAGAGAGACATCCCAGTAGCCAGCAAGTACCTGTGCTAACTGCCTCTGTGCTTGCTTGCTTCAATATGTAACTGATTGTACTAGATACTCAAACTCTCCAATGACTTCCTCTTCATTTTCTTTTCAGCTCTAACTCAAACGTAACTGTGTAAAGAAGCTTGGATGCTAACATGTACCTTTGCTGACTTGCTTCTCTGCCTGTGATGTCAACACCGTACCTGTTCTCTCCGAATGTTGATTGGCTGTTGCGCCACGGCTTCAGACAAATTTATGGCAGAAGTTCGAAATATTCTACTTGGCGAACAGGCAAAATTTGTGTGAGTAAATTTACTGCAAATTCCTGAACCTCAGCTCAGATGCATAGTTTGAAACTTGGTGTCTCTTAAATTGTACACTCAATTACCATCTTTACAGTGAACCACACTCACATCTCATCCCATTCATCAAAAAAATATGAGCATGTTGAGGCTCTACTCTCAGAGTAGACTATACTTGGATGCAGAAGAAATGACAAGAACAATATGAAGCTCTGTGACCTTTAAAGATGATTACTCTGTTTATGTGATTGTGTGAGGCTGCAGCTGTAACTGGAATTCAATTAATCACCCAGCACAATCAAAATGTTTGCAGCTCCTAGTTGAGTATCAGAGACGGTGTGAGTCTGAGTGTGTGAGTCTCTTCATGTCCCCTGGACTGAAGTGCAGTATGGATCTGACCCTAATTATATTAAAACCTAACAACACAGTCATCCAAGGAGGCATATGGATTATTGTAGCTGCTGAGATACTCAAGATACACACCGGTGGCTGTGTGTGTATATGTGTCCAATAGGGTAGCAGAAGGCCTTCGAGACATCTTTAATTACCTTTAAATTGCCAAACATTTTGACTTACATGTAGGTGAAGGACCATGAAGCCTTATTTCCATAAGCCCCTTTTATAGGATGCACCAATCTTTTAACATCTACAACCCAAAACCAGTGAAGTTGGCACGTTGTGTAAATCGTAAATAAAAACAGAATATAATGATTTGCAAATCCTTTTCAACTTATATTCAATTGAATACACTGTAAAGACAAGATACTTAATGTTCGAACTGAGAAACTTTATTTTCTTTTGCAAATAATCATCAACTTAGAATTTAATGGCAGCAACACGTTGCAAAAAAGTTGGCACAGGGGCATTTTTACCACTGTGTTACATCGCCTTTCCTTTTAACAACACTCAGTAAACGTTTGGGAACTGAGGAGACCAATTTTTGAAGCTTTTCAGGTGGAATTCTTTCCCATTCTTGCTTGATGTACAGCTTAAGTTGTTCAACAGTCTGGGTTCTCCGTTGTTGTATTTTACGCTTCATAATGCGCCACACATTTTCAATGGGGGACAGGTCTGGACTACAGGCAGGCCAGTCTAGTACCCGCGCTCTTTTACTACGAAGCCAAGCTGTTGTAACGCGTGCAGAATGTGGCTTGGCATTATTGGTGCCTTAACAGATGTGTAAGTTACCCATGCCTTGGGCACTAATACACCCCCATACCATCACAGATGCTGGCTTTGGAACTTTGGGCCTATAACAGTCCAGATGGTTCTTTTCCTCTTTGGCCCGGAGGACACGACGACCACAGTTTCCAAAAACAATTTGAAATGTGGACTCGTCAGACCACAGAACACTTTTCCACTTTGCATCAGTCCATCTTAGATGAGCTCGGGCCCAGCGAAGCCGGCGGCGTTTCTGGGTGTTGTTGATAAATGGCTTCAGCTTTGCATAGTAGAGTTTTAACTTGCACTTAAGATGAAGCGATGAACTGTAGTTACTGACGTTGGTTTTCTGAAGTGTTCCTGAGCCCATGTGGTGATATCCTTTACACAGTGATGCCGGTTTTTGATGCAGTACCGCCTGAGGGATCGAAGGTCATGGGCATTCAATGCTGGTTTTCGGCCTTGGCGCCTACATGCAGTAATTTCTCCAGATTCTCTGAACCTTTTGATGATATTACGGACCGTAGATGATGAAATCCCTAAATTCCTTGCAATAGCTGGTTGAGAAATGTTGTTCTTAAACTGTTGGACAATTTGCTCACTGATTTGTTCACAAAGTGGTGACCCTCGCCCCATCCATGTTTGTGAATGACTGAGCATTTCAGGGAAGCTGCTTTTATACCCAATCATGGCACCCACCTGTTCCCAATTAGCCTGTTCACCTGTGGGATGTTCCAAATAAGAGTTTGATGAGCATTCCTCAACTTTCTCAGTCTTTTTTGCCACTTGTGCCAGCTTTTTTGAAACATGTTGCAGGCATCAAATTCCAATTGAGCTAATATTTGCAAAAAATAACAAAGTTTACCAGCTTGAACGTTAAGTATCTTGTCTTTGCTGTGTATTCAATTGAATAAAGGTTGAAAGGGATTTGCAAATCATTCTATTCTGTTTTTATTTACGATATACACAATGTGCCAACTTCACTGCTTTTGGGTTTTGTATTATACCAATGCCCTGTCATATCATCGCCATTTTCAGATATGTCCTTTTGCGCTATAATGGCTGAGATGTGCCATTTTGCCACACTAATACAGCAGATATAAGAAGACTTCTTTTAAACAAAGCTTGCCAAAATTGGGTGTTAAGGTTTTTATTTAAAGTCATAGATGTACATTCAGCTGAAATAAGCTATGTGGTCTGTGCCGCCCAGCCCTAAGTATAATAATGCATGGTTCTTCATCATAACAACATGAAAAATAGCTTTCATTCAACAGGTTTTTCATCTTGCTGTCAATTAAAGAAGAAAGCATCACAGAAACAGCCTCATAAAAATGCGAGGATGTATGGATGCTTCTGTAGCAGTGGAGTGGATGTCTTCCCTGGGCTCCCATCCCTCCACCTCACTGTGTGCAGGCAGGGCCAGCAGAAAAGAGAAAATCAATGCTTGGCGTCTCAATGAATGTGGCGAGTGCTGGATTGATCGCAACTCTAAATTGGGTCAACAGAATTGTCTATTTAAAGGGCAAGACCCCTTAATCATCGTTTTAGCTGAGATAGACTCTCAGGCACGCACTGTTCCATCACTAACATGCTGTTATCTTCAGCTGCACACAAGCAGACACACAAAGCACTAACTAAAGCGTAGGAATGAGACCTGCCTGCAGAGTATTTAGAGATACTAGGTGAACACAAGCATGAACAAACCAAATAATGAGACATGGTTCAAGAGTAACACAGAACACATAGTACTTGTGCTGTAGTTACGTATGATAGATCATTTGACTTCAGAACCAACCCCAGTGGCCCCGTTTACATGGGTCAAAAAATCCTATTTACAATCAGATTAGAAATGTCTCATGTAAACACCTTAGCCAATCGGATTCACCCAGATCTGATTGTATTTCTGATCAGATTGTAAGAGGTAGTCTACGCCGATTGATAATCCGCTCCATGCTTCATGTAAGCGGCTGAGTGGAGCGGATTGTTGATAGAGAGGATTGTTCGGTCTGCGCAGGTGCTCTGTAGTACGTAAGAGGCACATGCTGCAGTGAGCGTAGCCCAAACAAACATGGCAAACAAACAGAAGAACTGGACAGTGGAGGAAACAAACTTTTTAATAGAAACCCTGCAAGAGTTAAAAATGACTTCAGAGCCTCAAATAAATGTAACCATAACACAATAAGCGTCCCCAACAAAACACAACGTGGATCCGTCTTTCTAGAGGTAAACAGGAAGCAGGAAGTGCACCTCTTCTTCTCTTACACATTTGCAGGTAGTGGCAGAGTGACCTTCTGCGCATGTCAAAAAAACCCAATACAATTGGATTCAGCTGGGGCCATGCAAACACGGATTGAACGTGGATCTCTTTACTCAAAGTTCATGTATACACATGGAATCAGATTCACTTAATCCGATGGATTTCAATCAGATTGAGGAAAACTACCCATGTAAACGGGGCCATTGACACAACAGAATAACAAACTTTGAGAGTCATTTAAAAGAAGTGCCCCCCCAAACCATGGCCTGATTCAATGCTAGTCAATATTTTCATGGACCAACTTTCAAAGGGGTAGATAATGGCACAAACACAATGTGTACAATGGGATGTTTACAACGTACTGGTGTGTACAGACTGTCTTTGTTTCTAAAAAATAATGCTATTATGATATTTAGCCTTGAATAGGAAAGTCGTAAAACCATGTGACCAGGTCCAAAGTTAATAACCATAAGTACCAGTGGTAGACAGATTTACTGTTTGGCAATTAAATTAAAAGGTGATGTGCTGAACACAGTCATGCATAGGATATGCTAAGTTTTAAGCTCTGCAGGTGTGACTGTAGCTTCTTTCTCCAGCTCCACTTGCAGAGAGTCACAGAGGTGTGATGACAGAGACAAACATAGACGTACACGTAGGAACCAATGCATGGAACTGTTTCACTTCTTTTGTAATTTTTCTAATTGCAGCAATAATCAGCTGATCCATCATCTGGACAGGCAGAGTTCAGTTCATATCTGGAGTGATGATATTTCATCCATGCAGAACACAAACCCAAACCATCATCAAGAAGGTGGTTGACTTAGTCCCAGTGTATGTGCATTTATTAATAACTTAAGAGCAGTGACACTGTCCTGTAGCCACTGCTAAACTTCATCCTGTCTTTCAATGACAATATGATGACACGTGCGAGCCTTCAATTTCATCTTACCATGGTTTTAAACATAAGTTGGTGCAGTGAGAAAAAAGGAGTGAAGATATTCTGATCAAACATGGGGAATTTCACCATAGAAATCACAAAATAAGTATTAAGTTTGAGAGGCACATGAATTGTAATTGAATGGTTTATATATTTCTGCTGGATCAAGATAAATTTGGCTCCCTATTTGTCATTTTCCTGTCTGTTCTAGCCGTGACACACATTTGTGGTGAAACTAGGTGAGCCTTCTATTCTCGCAATTTTCAACATGGAGTCATACAACTCACTGTGGCAGTCTGAAAGCTCTGACTTGATGCATGCTGAAATTAATATGCATGAGCTGCTGCTGTCACACCAGGGTAAAATGGCCTCTTACACATGACCAGTGGCTGTCATAAGCTTGTTTTTTTTAATACAGGGTTGTGAGCTGTTTCACCTTTGACTTTTAAGTTATCACAACTGTGACAGAGACAGGGAGCATTTTTATCAAGTCTATATATTTTAAGGTCTGGGGGTCAGGAAACCCTCATAAAAGGAAACTGAATAAATCATTTCTTTAACATAATTTGGTTTGGCCAAAAACCTTTAGATCTCATTAAAGACAGTGGTGTTTGACCACCAAATTCTTGAAAGGTCATCCCTTATTCCAGAGGGACATGTGGGAGGGGGATGTAATTAAATTCTCCTCCGAGTGTTGCAGAGAGAAAGCGTTCATGAGAATGGAACTGACTTGAGGTCAGAGTGAACTTGGCCTTTGACCAAGTGTCATCTCAGAGATGTCTCTAAAATCTGGCACAGACAAAACCATTTCAGAAATGGTAACGGCTTTTGAAACTGTGAAAGACCGTTTCACTTCAGCTGTGTGGTGTGCAGCAAGATTATCTAAACAGCACACCAGAGACCAGCTGACTCTCTTGCTAACAACCAGGGTTTCCACTGCGACTTCAGTGCGATCGAAGGCAGGAGATGCAGCTAAATACTGTTAACAGTACAGTGGTGGTTCTAGGGGCAGGATCCTAGGGGCATTGACCCCATCTGAAATCTAATTGGCCAAATGAAATGCCCCTGTCACTCATCTGTCGTTACGCTAGAGAAAGACAATCAGATTATAGGTGAATGCAATTTCACGCTGAACCATTGGTGGCAGTAGTGTGTCAAATAGGCAAGTCCGCCATCAATAAGCTGATGGAAGAAAACTACCATTTGGATGACCACAAAATGTGAGATAAAAAGTACATTTTTAAACTAGAAAAGCACTCGGAGAGCGCAGACCTCTGCCAGCACCACGGTTCTCTCCCATATTGTGATTTTGACCATAAATATTAGTCCTACCTTTATTTCATCGAAATATTTAGATTCCTTGACCATGAAAACATACCATTGGCAACTGGATTCAAAATGATATCTACTTTAGTTCAGTAGTTATTCACAGAAATCACATTTTACGCCATGGCGGCCAGACGCTGATCCAGATCAACACCAAAATCGAATCAGTTCTTCCTTTTCCCATGCTGAACATTTCATCAGAATCCATCCATTACTTTTTGAGTTATTTTGTTCACAGACGGACGGACAGACGGAGGGACAGACAGACGGACAGACAGACAGACAGACAAACAAACTCTCCTGAAAACATAACCTCCTTGGCAGGGGTAAAAACAAATTTGTGAAACATGTTTTAAATGCTTTTTTTAACCTTTGCAGTTGTTTAAAAACTCAAATGTGAAATTAAAAATGAGTTTTAATGTTTACGCATTTTTCATTAAAATGTTTGAAAAAGAGGTGACTGGGTGTGCTCTAACATGAATGTGACTATATTTATGTAGTCTGAACAGTTATCATCGTTGTCTGTGTGTGTGCGTATGTGTGTGTGGTTTTTTTGTGATACAAGGCCCATATAGATTTGTACATACATCCAACTTCTGACATAGCCTATATCCAATCATAGTGTTAAAAATTGTGTTTTAGGGGGGCAGAACCTTTCTGGAGCATACCCGACAGGTGATTGGATGATCGTTCTGTCATTCACATTATAAGGGCAAATGAAAGAAACAAGCAGGCAACCTTAGTGTGGTTCAGAACATGAGCCACTTTGTGAAACCAACTGTCATCAAAACATGTCAGAAGGGGGAGTGAAAACAACTATACTATAGAGAAGTTTCTGGTGTTGGTACTTGCTTTTCCTGTAATAATGAAATGCATTTTAGGTCTGTGTAAACTGCTTCTGAAGCTGTTAGCCCCTCCAAAGCATCCCTTCTGCTGTCTTCTTGTATCTCCCACCTCTTCCTTTTCTAATGGACTCTGGTTGGACCATATTGCTTTGGGTCACTCACAGTTGTTGAAGCTTGGCAAGATGGATTTCCCTGTTTACAGACAATAAACCAAATCCAGCTGCTGCACAAGGTTAGGTATTGGGTTGCAAATCAAAATTCTTGGGGGTCCAATGCCACAATTGCCATTTCCTCCTTGGAATTATGTCACACTATTCAAAAGACAGAACTTCATCCTTCACATTTACTCATGAATGTGCAGAGGGAGGGGCGGAGGGTGCTGGAGCACCTGCCCCTTTGCCTCTTGATGCCCATAGTTCCCTTTTGTCAAATTGATATTTTCAATTTTTTTTTTACTTTTTCCCAGTAACGCGTAATCTGTTTGATTACTTTTTCAAACGTTATAATGCTGTTACTGTTACCAACAGCGGAAAGTGGCGTGTTACTTTGCACTGATGTCAAACAGCTCTTATCCGACCTGCCAGACATAGACAGGAGCTACGCCACTGAAAAACAGATGAGAATACTCGATGCCAGAGTTGCCAGGTTAATTTATTACAAGCGAATTTCAGCTTCTTCTTTTTCCAACTTCCATGTGTTGTGGGTTGCAGTTTTTTTTGGGCTTGTTCCAATAGTGCAGAACATTTGGATTTGTGACTGTTGTGCCACTTAAAATAAAGCCTTAAAGTCAGAATTAAATGTATTTCTAACGTAGCTCCTACTATTGTCATCATAATAAAGCTGTAGAATATTATGATAAAAACCTGACATGTCTTTTTGGTGACAAAAATCAAGGTCAGACAGACTGTTTAGTATTTAATGGAGTTAAAAATAACAGCAGCCCCTCCTTTCACTTCTGTATAAAGAAAAGGATGTTCCACCTCCAAACAAAAGTATGTAGAATAAGTAAATGATGACACAAAAAAATAAGAAATATCACTTTGGAATTAAAATGTAACGTGAATAAAAATTAAAACATGCTTCATGGAGGTTTCTCTCTTTAAAAATGCTTATTTCAATCGCAAAATCTGGCAACACGACTAGCTGCAGCGATAAAACTGGTGTTGTCAGAATGGAATTACAAAAAGTAAAAGGCAAGAACACACATGTGAAGTGTTCATTATGTCCTAAAGCAAAGTGTTTGTCGTAAGTAAATCTAAAAGCGAGAACTTCGCTGATGATGTCAGAGCTGCTGCAGCAGGCCAGGTAACAACACGGAGGGAAAAAGATGAAACCACACAGTTCAAGCAGTAAACACTTTTTCAAAAAGTAACGCATTAATCACCTTACCTGGTAACTAATTTCATTTATAGAGCAGTAATTCAGTTAGTAATTCAATTTTATGGGAAAGTAACAAGTAACTATAACGATTACATTTTTTTAAAGCCATTTTCAGTGTTATTTATCTGAGCATCTTGTCATGATCACATAACAGTTCAAGCTGGGGTTGGCGATTTTGGAAAACTAGCATGAATTTGAAAGTAGCATCTCCTCAGGGCTCTGCCTAGCCCCCCCACCCCCCTCGCTCACATGCATTCGCGAGGCTGATATATCCAGAAGACTGATTCAACTCCAAACCCTCAGCACAACGTGTTTGTTTTACACTACACCAAGTCATGTCTCAGTCAGCAGTAAGAAAACACCAAACAAACATGTAAAGTTAGTTAGTACTTACAGCCGATGTTGATCGGGGTATAGGTAGTTCCTCTGACATTCTCCACATAGCTGTCAAATCTCCCGTTTTGGCCATGAAACTACCGTATTTTCTGTATTTTATCCTCTTTCCCGCCGTCCTCCTGTATCAGTATTCTCCCGTAAATCTCTCGTGTGATGATATAATAATAAAAAACATTCCTCTGCCTCTCCAAACTGAGCTCTGTCTCTAGCCTGAATGGGGCGGTAATGCTCCAAAATGATGGATGCCAACCGCCGTAAAACCAAAGAAGAAGAAAAAGCCTCACGAGAACGTCCAGCTGCAGTAGCCTGGGTGGCAGCTATCGCGAGATTAGAGCAGCAGAACAAACTTAGAAAAACAAAGAGTTTATTTTAGATTTCTTGTACATCGGTCTTAAGATGTGAGGGATACTGGAGCTTGGTTGGGGTTGTGGGACGGCTCACAGCGGGCTTCCCTTATTTTCAAAGACAAAACTTGAAAGGTAAGCATACTCCGGCGGACTCTGATATGTATGAGCTTGGCTACGCGCACCGAGTCTGTGCACGCCGGGAAAATGCACGCGCAGTAGGCGGGCAGATTGGCGACGGAATTTGATTGGTTTAAAAACAGGTATCCTGGCATGATTATCCGCTCTGTTTTAAGAACACATTATGAGTTGTTTACCATCGGGTCATAAAGACCATTTTAACCAGTATTACAAAAAGTGTATCTAAATCAAATCGCCAACCCAGGCTTTAATGAATCATCTACTATTTGTCCCATGCTCTTTTTAGTTTCTATACTCAGATGAGTACAGGCCAGCTTCAACAATATCAGCACCAGCACCCTCCTCACCAACCCCTCAACAGAAGCTGCTCAGTGTACCCCAGGCCATCAGGTGAAACATACACTACTTTTGCTTTGCACTGGCTTTTAATTAATATATGAGGTGTTGGACAATGATATGGTATGTTGAGATTCTGTTACATTCTTTATGAATATGGGTTGCTACAATTCAACTAGTTATATTGTTAACATGTTTAGTTTCTGTATGCCGTTGCAAATTTGTGCTCCATGTGCCCCCTTTTTAACCTGAGCACCTGCCCCTTCTAATGTCTTTGCACGTCCCTGCATTTACTATCTTTGTTATTACAATAAAAGCTTACTTATAGGCCATTAACACCAAGAGCAACAATTGAGAGTTTAGCATTTTTGTTGTAACGTATGTACCATTTGTATAATAAACTATTAAGCCTCTACTAACATCCACCTGCTTTTTCCTGATGTCTAATTAACCTCTTCTGAATTCCAATGAGAAGCTAATGCCTCATGCTAAAGCAGCCATATGATCATCAGATGCTTAAACTATGATTGTCTTGAGTCTAACTGTAAGCTGACAGAGATAACACAAACATACATCCACCTTGATGTTGTACTTGAAGCTGCACTGTGACCTTTCCCCTCTGAGACATTCAATGCCATTGACTGTAGAAATATGGTAAGGCAGGAGAGGCCATTAACAGACCTGTTTATTTAGTTTCTAAAATGGCTTTCTGTAACAGACCCCCCAGGGAGCGGAGAAACAGCCGTTTCAGCAGCTTTCCCCCCATTGCCCTCAGGCTCCATGTTTGTGTGGATATACAGGGTTGGGTTAAGTGTGCGTTTGTAAATGTGAATGTGTGTGTGTGTGTGGAGAGCTGTAGTTGTGAGGAGAGAAGCACATGGCGGAGTCAATGGTTTGCTTCTTCACACACAACTAATTTAGCGCTGATAGCTTTTCTGCTACCTCACAACTTCCCTCTTTTCCTCTGTTTTCCCTCCATTCTTTTGTTAGACGACACATTCGAACGGTGGGGTTGCTCTTTTTCATCCCTGACTCTAATCCCAAGCCACAGCAGCCAAATTTGCAGTCTGGCAAATCAATTAATTGCAACATTCATTAACTGATAAGTCGATTGATGGGCGTGTTTTTCATGGGCAGGCTGACATATAATCAGGGGCCGGCTTTAACAGGAAACCACCAGGCCTGCTGATTACGACCTGATTCACTGCACTACCCACAATCCTGGAGTGCATATGTGTGTAGGAGCAAGAGGGAATATGCATTTTTAAAGAGCTTGTGACCTTGGGCTTTTAGGTTCTACATGCATTTGAGAAGCAAAGTCTCAGTGTTCTAAATAATCAGTCTAATATACCTTCATGTTCTTTCAAGAACAGGTAAGCCATGTTTCTGTCATTAAACAGCGCATACTGAAGCAGTAGTCTTCAACCATTTTTGTTCTCCATCCCAGGTTTTTGTCAGTGCAGTCGGGGACCAGCTTTCGTGGGGAAATGAGGGATTAGGGAGACAACAATCGTGACAAATAGAAATGGGAAGTTATTGTTCCAAGCTAAGATTTTATTATACCAATACCAACACTTCTACTTATCGATACAATTCTTTAACTATGCCTGTGGATTTTCTGTGTGCAAAAGTTGGCCCAGGTTTTCAATGGCAACAAAGCCAGACGCCTGCCACTCCAGATATTTTTTAATACTGTGTTGCATTGATGTCTATTTCTGCATGTTGTTGGTGTTTCCATCCATTTTTCTTTTTAGTAAACGTGTTTTTATGGAGTATTGAGCCAATATAAATAAATGCTATTCCTTAGCTTCGTGGTCGGGTCGGACAGGGCTGGACTGGCCTGGATACTCAACTTCGGGAACAAGACAATTAAAACAAGAGCAAATTTATATTATTCAGACATGTCTTAGAGTACCGGGATGTAAGTAGCAATATATAGCTGGCTACAAAACTACAATACTAAGCTTTCCAAAAATTGCTTGTTGTCACACATCAAAAACTACCGCTACGTAACTAGAAAGAGATACATTACCTCGTCGCTTTGCATCCTGTAAGTTGTTGAAAAAGAAGTTGTAAAGCAATGCAGAGTTCTGAAGAAGGTCCAAGCTGCATTTTTATTAGCATCACAACAAACACACGCTTTGGCTTGGGTCACATCTTTTGGTGCATTCCAGTTGTAGTCAGAAGTAGGAATTTCTGACATCCGAGTAGGAAACTGCAACTGGAATGTTCCCCGAAGTCAGAATTTCCTACTGGGAACTCGGTACCCCCAGAGTGAACAGTTATTTAGCTCCTGTAATAATCAATTTACACTTCTGACTGGGATGTGTCGCTCTAGATCAGCTGTATACATAGTATTGTTAGACTTATATTTAAAAAATTCTGCCATAGTGATAATCACATTCTTCATGAGATATTTGTGAACAACGCAGGGCGTGCTAACAACAGCTAACAATAGCCTGGTTGATCCGCATGTTTTTTTCCGATTTTCAACTGGAATGCTGATAAGTCGGAGATGATGTCACTCCCAGTTTCGAGGTTACTGGAGCGCAGCATTACGTCAGTTGGCGCGCATGCTCATGGGTAGCAGAGTCTTAATGTCGCTGGTAAAAGATTCTCCTCATAGCACCTTTAACATGGCATGCAGAACAAAGTTGATCAGGGAATTATTCAGAAAAACCCTGATGATATCAATTACTTCAACCACTTGTTATTGATTCTCAGCTTGAATTGGTATTTGATTCCCACTCCTGATGACAAACACATACAGTTTCAGTCGCAGTTTATCAGAATGGATATTTTTGCTCCCGTACCAATGTCTTTAACAACAGTTTGCTGTATAAAAGTGCTCTGTTTTGTACTATACAGCCCAGCAGTAGTGTCCACGCACGACATCATCTGATTGGCCGATAATGAATGTGACTGATGGAACAGTCATTCAAACATGGACCTTAGACCCTCAACGGGTTTACTGAACTCAACTTAGGGAACCAAGGATTTACTGAATAAAAAAAGAATACATGGGATCTCTCAAACAACAATTCTTATTAATAATTGAATACATAATATAATCAAAAGTGCACTAAACAAGGCACTTTGTTTTACTTTGGTCATTGGTAAGTGGTCAGAAACAGAGCAAAAGATATGTAAGTAAATTTACTGTAGGCATGCTGTCCTTTTGAAAGCAACAATTACGAACCGTTCAAAACGGATGTTCGGTTTGGTACAGTGCGGTATTCGAATGAGTACAGTAAGTTTACGTTAACCGTTGCACATGGCTCTTAAATATTCACGGGGGTATTCATCTACGATTGGCGTGGTTAGGGAAGGATTTTTAATATTCATGAGGAAAGTGGTCTGTGATTCGTGCTCTTGCGATCATGTGCATATCATGTGGACGTGACGTCCCACGCAAGCCGATCAGAAGACGAATATCAAAGAGCCTCAATAACCATAGGAGCTTGTGTCTGAATTGTGCATCATGGCTACTGCTAGCGACCAACCGGAGCTTGGAGACCCTCCCCAGTCGCTGAAATCATCTGTTTGGGAACGCTTTGGCTTCCTGGTCAAATATTGCAATGGAGAAAGACAGGTGGATAAAATTACTGCGGTGTGCCGATAATGTTCAACTGAGGTCAGGTTTTTTCAGACAGTACGTCAAACACGCTAACTCACCTGAAACGGCACCACTCAAGTCAATCAATCAATCAATCAATCTTTATTTGTATAGCGCCAATTCATAACAAGTGTTATCTCAAGACACTTTACAATAGAGCATAACGCTCTTCATTTTATGGATACACATATATGCATAGATACATATATACATATAATATACACATATACATATATATACAAATATAAACATCCAACACCCAACATGAATCCATATAGCCAATCATGGATCCCTCCATCATGGCGGCAAGAAAAAACCTTCTGTTAAGCAGCAGGAAATCTTGAATGTGGATCCCAGTCTCATGATGAACATTAAATCCACACGATGCTGTGTCGGGTGTGAGGGCAAAAGAAGGGAGGTAAGAGGAGACAAGTGGACTAGAATAATAACTAAAGTTAGGGACAGGTTCATGTACCATCAACCTGTCATCTGATTTATTAAGGTGCGTTCACACCAGACGCTACCTGTACTACCTCGGCGATCAGTTTCCATTCAAAGTCAATGTACAGCCGCGATGGGGCGGGGTAAACCCTCCCGCGATGCGACAGCCGGCGACAAGCACTTCACTCGTCGCGCGATGTCAAAGTTAAAAAAAAGTTGATCTATTCAAGCGATGTCGTGTGTGGCTGTGTGGCTGTGTGGCTGTGTGGCATCAGCCAATCAGCGGTCTGTGTACGTGTGACGGTGCAGTTATTCATCCGGACTACAGGGCGGATGACTTCCTGCTAGGCGGAACTAATGTCAGTGAAGACATTTGCAGACGGACCGCGGTAAACTCACAGATAATGCTGCTGCATCATCAGCTGCAGTGTTTTGTGTCTGATAAGTGAGTGAAAAGGATACAGCTGGAATAATGTCCGCTTATACATCCTATTATGTGATATATGATATGATCGTGGTAAAACTCGAGCGGACGTGACGTCACCGACTGACGTCCGACGCCAACGGCGACCAAACAGGTATTTATAGATCATACATCTGTGGGCGACACGACTTTGGTAGCTGGGTCGCTTGCGGTATGAACGCACCTATAGAGGGTGGCCTCTTGAGACGCTACATCTCATTTTCAAGAGGGTCCTCATGTCTGAATGGTTGTGGTGATCATTTTCTAGAAATGTAATCTTAGATATTCTTACTGAAAATAAGAATTTATGGTAGCGACGAACTCATAGGTGTCCAGACCACAAGTGCATCCCAACCAAGTGTAAAGATTTCCGTGGTAATGAAAAAAAACACTCGCACAAATTCAACTGCCGTCTGCATTCAAGCAGCCTCTCCCGGACAGTTCAGATCGGGCCAAAGCGATAACAGCATCCGTTTTTATAGCATCAGATCTAAGACCATATTCAGTTGTGGAAAATCCTGGTTTTAAACACATGCTAAAGGTGATTGAGCACCAGTATAAAGCACCCAGTCGTCAACATTTAAGCCAGGAATTTAAAAAGAAACTCATCATTTTTACATACATATGTATACATATGTTGTTTATTTATTTGATTTAACTTATTAGTATTACCAAGCAGCACATTGAATATATTTTGGTTTTCAGTTTGTATAATTACAAATTTTTGGTTTAATAAATGTGCTAAACAAGCAAATGGTTTTGCGTTGTTCCCATACTGTACCGAAAATGTACCGAACCATGACCCTAAAACCGAGGTACATACCAAACCATGATTTTTGTGTACCGTTACACCCCTAAAAAGACATTAATTGTGCTGTGAATAAACATACAGTATCCTACTGTGAGTTAAAATACATTTAGTATATTATTATTGAAAATTCAGTGATTATGCTGTAAAGCACAAAAATAGTACTGTAAATTAAGAACAATGGTTATACTGTAACTAAAACACAATAATAATGCTGCAAATGAAAATATAGAATCATACTGTGAATAAAATATGCTAGGCATTCTGTCACTGAAAATTCAACAATTATGCTAGAAAATAAAGGGCAATAATGGTTCTGTAAACAAAACTGTAGTTATAATGTTATTGAAAATACAGTTACCAATGTCGTTATTTGACAAAGAGTTACACCTCTAATAAGCTAATGGAACCAGAAAACTTTTTTACCCCACTTATATGCCTTTTTATAACACAAATAATTATATCATCTGCATGGAAATTGAGTTTAAATTCTGCTTCATTTGCATTTTTGAAGAACCTCTTCTGTTTTTTAGAAATTAAGATAATTTTTAAGAGTTGTCAGATTGGAGCACACTGCAAGAACTGGCAAATCAATGTTCCCCACCCAGAGCAAAAAAGTTTCTTTAGCTTTTATCAATAGAAATAAAATTGAAAAATTACTAGCAGTTGTCCATAGTGTTCTACAACAATAAGCAATATTAACAAATTGGACAAACTTTGCTACACTCGTCATAAACAGTACTCCAGCAAGATGAAAAAAAAAAATCAAACAATTCAGTGTGACTACTAATGGCAGGTAAAGGGCTCAATAAGTTGCACCCACATCAAAACAGCACAAGATGAGTATAATAAGCAATAAAAACAAAAACAAACAAAGAAACATTAGCACTGCACTGCAGATAAATAAAGATAAAGCATTGTCATCGGCATAAAACTTGGTGGGAGCTGTCCTGAACTCTGAGCTGTGAAGATGTAAAGTAATAAACCCTGTCGTAGATGTCTCATAAATCACTGGAAGTTGTCAGCGATCACAGCGAGGCTCCTAAAAGTAACTTAAGATGAGGAGGTGTGTTTGTTAGCTGATACCGCGCAGCACAGAAGCAGGTCTGTGGTTTGGGATGTGGAGGTTAGCTCTCTCATATGCACACACACTTAGATAGACACGCTTGCACACACAAACACATAAATACTGAGTACTGTTTGTGAGTCCAGAGCAGCAGGGCAAACAGTTGCTTGATGAGAGACAGATGAAGGCAATCAGAGAGATATCAGAGGGGAATAGCAACGTGAGGTGAAGCTCACACACTTACAAACACACATGCAAATGCACAGGCATTGTCTCATGTCTTCAGAAACACTGAAGACAGACACACCAGTGCTCTCAAACAGATCTTGACACTCAAAAATCCTTTTTGAAATGTTGCAAGTGAGAAAATACAGTGTGTGTGTCTGGTGTGTGGTGGTGTGTGTCGCCTAAATGAGGAATGATTAACGATCAAATGTAAAGCAGGAATTATACAACAATTTAATGTTTCTTTCCCATTTTTTAAACTTTTACTTTAAGTAAAACTGTGGTAAAACTGTGGTAAAACATGCCAGCATATTCTGGTTACAATCCAGTCAAGACTTAGGCCCTCCTCACACGAGGACGGCCCCGTATTGTCTTGGCATCGGCATCAAAACATGTATCGCTGTTTACACATCGTATTGTACATAGGCTTGTGCATTTACATGACAACGCAAAATCCTGTCAGGTTGTCCGTCTGGTTCTGCTCCGAGGTAGATTCGACGTCAATAAGTGCTCATGCGTACGTAACATTCTGCGTCTCTGCATGAGCACTTGTTGCTGTTGTTTCCGTAGCTGGTGTTGTTGATGTTCTGTGAGCAAATGTTGGTATAAAAGTCATAGTAATATTTGTAGCTGCTGGAACAAGATCAGAATCAGCCCGGCTGCCGCCATTGTTGTTGTTGTTGGTGTGTGTGACAGCGTGGGTTGGGGGGCGGGGAGGAGGAGGGATGCTATGAGGTCACTGTCTTTTCCAGACTTATCTGTTTATACCAACTACGGCATGAAGACGAATACCCAGATATCCACTTGCAGACCCGTTTTGAAAAACGATGCGGAGTCATGGACAAATACGCATCTCCGTGTGTCAGTATCACCAGATCAATAGTTTATTTTACCGGAGTCTTACAAATTCGTACTCGTGTAAAGCCCACCTTAGGGAACTCAGTCAACTATATGATACCCTGCTGGTAGTATCAGCTTGGTCTCTTTAAAGGTACAGCACTGCTTGTAGCCCTTTACCTCACTGAATATTGTCATGTTCATTACACAACCAAACCTCAATAATGTTGACATTTCCCTGTACTAATATAAAACATGCTTTTGCACATGCATTCAAGTATCTGATTAGTCTGCAAATTTTATACATTAATGATGATACTTGTTGTCTTGGGATTTTTTTTAAATTGTAGTTGTATAAATTCCCTAAGTTCATGTCCAACTACCTTTTGGAACCCGAAGCCCCATTGCATAAGAAAATCACTGGATAAAGGTACAGGGCAGTAAGTGGGATTTTTGCTTTGAAAGATAAACTTTTATTGAAAACAAAGACTGCAGTGAATGTTTTTGTTAAAACAAATGTTACTTGGCAGTGCAATACAGTCTCTGACAAAGCAAAGACAAACAAAAACCAAACTGGCAGTTAAGTCTTTAACTTTAGCAATTTTAGGATCTTACTTCTAAAATTTTCTGACATATACACAAACTCTCCTGTAAGTATCCAATCCTCAGATACCCTGCATGGTAGACCTATATTAATGAAACAGTAGCATGCTGCAACATGACACCTGTGTTGGATAGAGAGCAGGAAAGGCACCTGTGCTGCACACTAAAACACTGTTACATGGTAGACAGGGCTCTCAGTCTTGATTCTTTCTACCTTCTTTGTTCTGTTCTGAACTTTCAGCTGTAGGCGCGGGTCCACTGAGGATACAGATCCTTAAAAATTGCCCAAATGTAATGGATGTTCTGCTATCTCTAGATTAGTTACTTAGGGACCCTGAGGTTAATTCTTTACTTGCAAATTAATCTATATACAGCGCAAAAAATGAAACAGTTTGCAGATAATAAAACCAGCTCATCATTGATCTTATAGGTCATAAAAAATATGCAACAATAGAAACTGTATAATACGCATCAGCTTGACAACACTGACTGAGCAATATCAGATTTTTAATGAAATGCCGAAATGGCGAAGTAGTGTATTGATCTTAAACTACTTTGCAGACAGAGTGAGTGATAAGAAAACAGCTCCTTTGTGCAGATTTGCAGCCGACGCTTCACTATTAACACGATCAGACACTGAGATGAATGCAATAAGGAGCCAGAGGGACACACTCAGACCATACACACATTATTATTCTCTTGTTTGACATCTTGGTCGCCCGACAAAGAAAGTCCTTTATGCCCCAACATTTGGTGAGGCAATCAGAAACAAGTGACCCTTCCCATCATGCCACAGGGAGTATAATAAAAGAGTTCAATTAAGGATGTGGGAAAATGAGGGGGGTACAATAAAAAGATGGATGGGTCTAGGTGGGCTGCCAGTCAGATCAGTTTCAAAGCACGCAGATGGAAGGATGGGTGTCAACCATCCTGGCAGGTGAGCTTGTGAAACCAAGACTAAAAAGAAGCGAGTGGACAGTGATGGGAAGACAGAGGGTAATGAGGATCTATCAATCATCCAATCAATCAATCACACACTGAATCAAATGAGCATCATGGCGACAGAAGCCCAGGTAAGCAGGTTGCAAACAAAAAAGTTGATAAAACAACAATATAATGGATGTTTTCCTTTATCGTAATGGAAAATCTTGAAGTTAGAAGCAAGCCACTTTCCATTCAGACTAGTTTCAACTTCTTAGAGGGATATGTCAACATTTTCTTTGTTTTCTTGTCTTGCTTCACTCCTGAGTAGTTTGCTTGCAAGCCATTCTTAAATCCAAATTGCCTGCAAGTTTAAGAAAGGCTAGAAAACAAATGGCTCACTTACAACTGCAAATTGGATCTAAACGTTCACTTAAAGATGCTTGAGGAATTTCTCAGTAATTACAAAAACGTTTCACTTTTAGATATATGCCTGATCGAAATACACATTTTAAGATGAGTTTTACAGCATCAAAATAGGTTATCATAAATTATATTCCTTATGCCGCGTTCACACTGCAAGCGACCCAGCGACCAAAATCACATCACCCACTGACGTAGCGTCGCAAGTCCATAAATACCTCATTTTGGTCACAGTTGCCATGGGCCGTCGCTCGGGGACGTCACGTC
Source organism: Scarus forsteni (assembly GCA_036419115.1). NCBI lineage: Eukaryota > Metazoa > Chordata > Actinopteri > Labriformes > Labridae > Scarus > Scarus forsteni. The sequence continues at coordinate 5,007,986 of JAZDUH010000414.1, forward strand.
TGCTCGAGTTTCACCGCGATCATATCATATATCATATAATAGGATGTATAAGCGGACATTATTCCAGCTGTATCCTTTTCACTCACTTATCAAACACAAAACACTGCAGCTGATGCCCTGCAGCAGCATTATCTGTCAGTTTCTGGCGGTCCGTCAAGGCGGAACTAATGTCCTCACTGACTAATGTTTCCCACATGGACATAAATTGTTCCTTTGTAGTCCGGATGAAAAACTGTCTGTCACGGGCACCGTCACACACCCACATACCGCTGATTGGCTGTTGCTGCACAGTCTCACACCACATCGTCTGAATAATCAACTTTTTTTACTTTGACATCGCACAACAAGCTATGTGGTAGTGTGACAAGCGGCTGTCGCATCGCGGGAGGGTTAGCTCCGCCCCATCGCGGCTGTACATTGACTTTGCATGGAGAGTGATCGCTGAGGTAGTACAAGTAGCGTGTGGTGTGAACGCAGCACCGACTTCATGGTCGGGTCGGACAGGACAAGGCTGGACTGGATACTCAACTTCTGGGAACAAGACAATTAAAACTAGAGCAAATTCATATTATTCGGACACGTCTTAGAGCACTGGGCTGTAAGTAGCGATATATAGCTGGCTACAAAACAATGATTCTAAGTTTTCCAAAAATTGCTTGTTGTCACACATTAAAAACTACCGCAGTGTAACTAGAATGAGATACATTACCTTGTTGCTTTGCATCCTGTAAGTTGTTGGAAAAAGAAATTGTAAAGCAATGCAGAGTTCTGAGGAAGGTTCGAGCTGCATTTATTAGTATCACAACAAACACACGCTATGGCTTGAGTCACGTCTTTACGACAGTCACCGCACGTGCTCATGGGTAGCAGAGTCTTTATGTCGCCAGAGATAGATTCTCCTCATAACACCTTTAAATAAGCTGACTCGACACATCTGTAGTGCAAACCAAAAGTAGATCATCAAAAAAGGCCTCTCTTTAGGAATAGAAGATAATATTTTGGAAGCAGAAGAAAATGCCACATCGCACAGTAACAAATGAATCTACTTTAGACAGAGGCAGTCTAGCCATACCCATTGACTCCCAGTGTTTGAGCTAAGCTAACTAGTGGTGAGCAAGCTTTGGCCATCTCTTTTTTGTTACTGGATGCACACTTGAAAGAATGGTGCCTATCTGCTTGTCATGGACTTGAGAGTGAGGCAGAGAAAATGTTGGCATAATCCTTTAACATCTGGAACAATACCACAGACTTCTATGCTCCTCTAGACAAGAGAATATGCAAGCAGATTTTTGTGTGGACACAATGTTATCTGCCTCTTGAACCAAGTTAACTTGACTCTAAAACTTTTTATTAATATTTTAAATGATATGGATATCTTAAGTTGCTCTTTCATATACTCCAAGCGTAACTTTGAACCACATGAAGTAAAGAAATGACAGTCACAATGTCTAAGGGTGACTAAGGGTGAAATTTGGCTAACCAGAGTGCCTTAGCACTGGTGGCTATAGGGGCTTGTCTGGGTTGGGCCAGTAAGTGTGGGCGTGGATGGTTGTTTGTCTCTTCATGTGGCTGTGCAATTAGCTTGCAAACAGTCCATGACTCTTGTCAGATATCAGCTGGGATAGTCTCCGACCCTCTAACCTATAAAAGGGATAACACTGAGCATTTGTTCCCAAGTTAATGCAAAATATGACCCTTTCAGGTGATACTGACTGTGTCAAGACCTGCACGGAAAACCTCGCTGGTCTTGACACAACACCACTGCAAGAATATAACATAATTCAAGAAAAGAGACAGCCTTATCTCTGAGCAGACAGTCCCATGGTCTGCTGAGCTCTACCTGCTCAAACCTACATCCTGTGGGTAACGCATGTTTCAGGGGCAGTGAACCACAACTACTCATGCAGGTTTTGATTAGACAGGGGGAGTCTCGGTGCCCCTCTACCTTGCAAATGCACACATGACAAGAAATGAAACGAAGCCAGAAAACATAAATGTGCTCACGCCTGAGAAAGTGGCAGCTACAAAAGACAAAGAGAAGGTCAAATTAAAAAAAGGGACACAGATCAGAGCGAGCAGAATTACTTCAGTATATCAAATATGAGAAGCACTGACTTTGACTCTCTATTTTCAAACAAGCTGCTGTTTAAAATGGAATTCCTTCTAATTCAAGCTGCTTTTTTTCCCACCTGGACTCAAACACCAAGCCTCGCCGCTCCAATCCCCATGGGACTCCAATAGGAATCTAATTAACCAAGATCAATATTAACACCATCTCTCTCTCCCCCCTATATTTTTCCATACCTGCATTTGAACAGGAGGGGAAATTCATTTCTCCAGCCCAGTGATACCACCTCAAAGGAGGAGGAAGGGGGAGAGCGGGGGTGATTATGGTATCACAAAATGCAAGGAACGAGCAGGGCATGGTGGAAATAAAAGGAAATGGAGGGAGGAAACATGGAGAAGAAAAAAGAGGAGAAATTACATGAAATTATAAGAGCGGGCAAAGAGAGGAAGTGCAAGTGTAATAATGCAGACAGAGACAGTGATAGGAATCGATAAGCAATAAGGGTTTTGTCTGTAAATGTCTCTTTCGTATTGTTTCTTCACATGCAGAAGCTTCGATACACAAAAGGAGATGCTGGTAACTGAATCAACAGATTGATGGTGTTTGAGGGCAAACAGTCTGCAGAGATAAAGGCAGACATGGAGAGCGGCTTGTTCACTTACACACCACTGACTTCTCCTTTCAATGCTGGATCTCATCTGTGTGCAAAAGCTGCTTCGTTGATGCAGCCAGGGTTTGAAAACAGGTAAGAGTCTGTCTGCTCCTTGAAATGGGTAAGTCAAAAGGAAATGGACCAATTAGTGAGGTAGGTTGGTATATTTGAATAGGTTAGTGTTTTCTGTTTAACAACATGATCAAGGTGTAGACTAAATATTCATAAATATATAACATAGCTTTAACTTATAGAAGATCCATGCGTGATTAGGATCTTTAGGCTCAGCTCAATAAGAAAAGCCTGGTTGTTTATTTGGAGCCATGACGGATTTCTCTCATCAGCTCAGAGAGTCGACCTAAAACAACTGATGTCGGGTCTTTGAACTTTTTGGAACCAGTATTGGTTTCGACTCTGACCTTTCACAGTAAGAGTGCTGTTTGGCCAAAATTTACCCCACGACTCCTCCTTTGATCCCTGCCCACATATCTTAAAAAATAATGGCTGGCCTCAGATGGAAGCTGCTGCGAAAATACTGTGAATTTTCTTGGTCCACAAAATATTATCCTGGTGACCCCATAAAGGTTTGTCTAAAGGTCAGAGGAAATAGGAATGTCATTCCCCCCAATAAGAAATCCATTTAAGTTAAACTGCCACATTTGGACACTTCCTTAGCTCAATGACCAGCCTCTGGACCAAATGTCAACCTTTACATTTAATCTCTCATTAACTTTACAGGTGAATTTAGAAGGCATTTGCTCGACTTATACTAAAAGGAGAATGACTTGTCAAAATAAGAGCCCATTAAAAATCTGACGTTTGTTTTAAAAAATGGGCTGAAAACATTTACGACTCATCAGCAAGCCATCATCTAAAATAAATGTTTTACAATTTTGCAGTACATACTCTTTCACATGCTTACCTATAGCTGTTAGATAATACAGCTGAGGCCAAGAGATTGATAGCATGAATTTTCAAATTATGTATCATGAATCATTAGTTGATTATGGACCTATTCTTTCCCTTTATATTTTAAGTTATGTATGTAGTAACCAATATAATTAATCTATGCTGAGTACAAATGAACACAAACAAAAAGTCTGGCATGCTGCCATAAATAGAAACCACCAAAAGAAGATGTCTTGGACCTGACAATACTTGATGTGACCAGTGTATGCATATGAATAACTCTGCTGTATTAGATTTCTACTGCCATATTTGTTACAGATGTCTATATAACTCTATATAGCTATCAGGTAAACCTCCAGTCTGTGTTCCGTATTATTATTACCTACACTAGACATCTGATAACAGAGATGGAATCAGATGGTGAGAGATAAATAATAAAAATAATAGTAATAATAAAAAAAAAAATTAATTCCAATGGAGCTGGGACATTGTGTCAAACAAAAAAAAATAAAAATACAGCTAGAAAGCATTCATTGAGGGCAATCCTCAACCAAGTTAGCTTAAATATTTCTGTTTCATCTATAACTAATTTTTCCATGATAAGGTTAGCATTATAATATGATTCCTGAATCCAACTGTCACGTGGGAGCTGGAGCCAAGAATGTGTTCCTAGGCAAGGAACGAAGGGCCTTAATTTCCTGGCGCAGCGCAGGGTGGCGGAGCCTACTCACCCTGTGCTGTGGTAATTTCATCCTGTGCACCACTGTGCGCAGCCAATTTGGCAATTTGGTAGACCAGCTGTGCCGAGATGGGTGTGGCGGCGCACTAGGGGAGGTGTCAACAGATTCAGCTTGGCGCAGTGACAATTTCGTGCCAAAAAACTGCATAGAAAGTGTGCTGAAAGCTTGCCAGCTCCAACCTGGTCTGTTCCCGGTGCAGGCGAACCGCACCCAGTGCGGTGGTAATTTGGCTGACAGGCACACATTGCACATTCTTTCTTGCATGTTGCATGCCGAACAACATAGCCCTACCCCATGGATGCCACTTTGACCTCATGAAGGAAAAATTACAAGACTTAGGAGTGAGAGAGACCGAACTGCATGTGCCATATCAGCAGGGAGAGCAACAAAGTGCATGGGGGAGAGGAGAGACCAACTGGCTGCACAGCTCTGTACTTAAATGTGCTTATGTGGCTACCATTTATACATGGTTTGGCCACAATTTACTCAGTCACATTAAAGATACAATAATTCATTCATGAGAAAAATACATTGTATTTCAACAAGTCTCCTTCCTCTTCCTCCTCCCGTGCTTTGGACTGCTGGTTAGAGGAGAAAGAAGGGAGGCCCTTCCTCCCCTGGTACAGGGATTCAGACCGGGAAGGATGGCTGCATCTGCCAGCCTACCAAGGCTAGAGTCAATGGAGGAGAGATTGAAACTGTCTACAATGATTGTGAGCAGCTAAAAGCAGCATGATGCAATCAGAATACTTTAGAGCAGTAACAGGTGGGAGCTATGAGTGAGACGACAGCAGGAAGTGACTGCTTGTACAGAGATTAGCGTAGATGCTAACAGCTTCAGTAGCAGTTTATATCCTATTTAGATTAGATTAGATAGAACTTTATTAATCACTTAAGAAAACTTCCTTAGGGAAATAAGGAATATTTTGGGGATATTTTTGTTCTATTTCCAACGTGTTTGCCAAGAGTTGTGTTACTAAGTGGCTCATTGCTGTGTTACATTTACTTCAGAACTGGGAAGAGGAGAGTGGGAATGACGTCATAACCGAGTTATCATCTTCCAGTTACAAAGTTGGAAATAACTTGCCAACCTACCAGGCTATTGTTAGCAGTTGTTGGCATGCCATCCATTGCAGTTTGCACATACCACATGGAGAATGTATAGACCAATCCTGAGAAACATCGGAAGTTGTCGAGCCGCCATCACTGCGGTGGTAAGTCGGGCAGCTGGCATACATATGACTGAGATTGAGGAGGGTGGACTGAACAAAAATGTATTTCTTTTTCTTTTATTAACGTAAAAACATGCCAGGACGATCTGGGAGCATGCGCGCTCTAACATCATCAATCCAACTATTCTATTTGCTCTCACAGCCAGCTGGGACTGTACTTGACTGGACTACAGCACTACTGTACTGTGGATAGTAGTGACGCCATCCACCAGAGGACGATCGTGCCCACAAACCAATCGCACATGTAAATTAATTATAACTCTCAATTACATACTATATTGTTCTTACATTATTTTACATTCATTATTTGTATTTTATACGACCAGCTCTCTTTGTGTAACTATCATGTAGCGATACTCCATGTAGCCGATGGAGGAATAAACAGCAAAATGACAGCACTAAACTAACAAATGGAGGACCACACTCAACTGCAGCTGAACCAGAGTCCCCATTTCTCTCGGCTGGATGTTAAAGTTTAAGGGAAACGAAGAACGAAATCGTAAGTGAGTGAGCAACATAGTTCATGTAAAATGTAGATGTTATTTTTTAAATAGATATTTAGCATGAGTTAAATCCTTTGTCTCTGAAATATATCAAGAGTTTTAGCCATTAGTTTACAGTACTCTTGTGGTTCTGTAACGTTTTGATTACAAACGTCCATGCCGCTGTCTCAGACAGCAGGTGGTTGGAGACACGCTGTTCCACCACCACAGTAATGGCAGCCGCTGATAATGGTGGCGCCTTAGGATTGGTCTGTACAACTCTAAAGCATGATTTCCATATACATACTGTATGTACGTCGAACAAAACTATGCATATGGCTGATTCGGTGTGACAAACACTAGTCAGAAGCGCTAATAGTTGCCATGGTGCTGTAAACGGTAGCAGCCTGTCCAGTTTGCTCTCCATATTTTTAGCTGTTTTTTTGTGTTTTTTTCCTTAACTTCTTAACAATTTTCAATAGTTTTCCTTTTTGATCCTTTTTCTGACCTTCCTGCACTTCTTATTAAGACTCTTTTTTCTTATATATCCTATGGATATCTCTTTCAACCATCATTGCTGCCAGGAGGCATTTCTGAGGATACCAGCAGTGTTCCTTTTTGAAAGATGCCACCAACTGCCAGCTTCATTATCATCAGCTACCAAGAGCCAGTTTCATCAGATATCCAAGGACCAAGGACACATCCAGGATTGAAAAACTGATCAGGAGGGCTGGCTCTGTGGTTGGCATGAAGCTGGACTCTTTGGTGACGGTGGTAGAGAAGAGGACACTGGACAAACTGCTGGACATTCTGGATGATGCCAATCACCCTCTACACACGGCCATCAACAACCAGATGAGCCTGTTCAGCACAAGACTGCTCCTCCCCAAGTGCAGGACCAACAGACTGAGAAACTCTTTTGTCCCTCAGGCCATTAAACTGTATAACTCCTCAATTGGGGGGATGAGGAGTAACAGGAAGACAGAGGATGTGAAGGAGCAGCAGCAGTAGCCTACAAGTATTATCTTTCATTTATTATATAATGCAACTGGAATCATAATTTCCCTGAGGGAATTTTCCAAAAGGGATTAATAAAGTACAATCTAATCTAATCTAATCTAATCTAATCTAATAAACTGAATATTACAGTAGCTTAATAACTGTTTACAACTGTGGCAGCCATGTTTGATTGTCAACTCGGTGATGGTGAGGATCTGCAGAATTCCTAATAGGAAATTCTGACCTCAGGCGGCGTTCCAGTCCACTCAGAAATCAAGACTTGTATACGACTTGTCTAGATTGATATTGTATCTGCTAATCTCCTTTCTTTTTTTACTTTGTGCTTTTTGATAACCTGTTCTTTCATACCGGTGTACTGAGCAATGCTACTGGAACCTTAATATCCTTGAAGGAGTCTTTTCAATGGATTAATAAGTTCTATCTTATCTTGTCTCATCTTTTATTATCTCTGTTGGTCAATAAATGCACAGTATGATTTCAGGGAAGGTGATGGCACCGTGTGCGTGTGTTTGAAAACAAAGTTGCATAACACCCCTTTAATTAGCCAACGAAAAGGTAGAGTGAAGGGTCACTTCAACAGTCAGGGTCTGCCATTGGGGCTTTAGACTCCATCTCTGTTTTTATATCACTAATTAGAGACGAAATAAAGATGGTTGAGAGAGGATGAATGATGATGTATGAATACGGAAGTCTGGAGAAGGATGGAAGGGATGAAAGAGCGGCAAAAGAAGAAGGGAAAGAAAGAGACAGACACGAGGAGGTGAGGGACTGGGTGATGGAGGTAGAGAGGGCAGTGCAGGAGCTGCAGTATGCGAGCCCCAGAGCCCTCCTGCTCCCCTCATTAGCCACAATGGTGAGCTGGGAGAGTGATCAAAGGCCGGGTGTGATCGGGCCGGCACACAGCTGTCACACTGTCACCACCACAGGGAGGCCGAGAGACACAGACACACAGAGGGAGAGAGAGCGAGCGAGAGAGGGAGCTGATGGTAGCATGGAGATGAGGAGAAAGGGAGACAGAAAAGGAGGGAGCAAAGGAAACGGGAGAGGGAAGGAGTGGGGCATCAGGACCAGGGGAGGAAGTAAAATGGAGGGTGAAAACAATGGAAGAAGAGGAGGAAAATATGCAAATGAAGAGAAAACAAGGCAAAGATGAATTAGAGCAGGGGAAGGGGCTTAGAGAAACAAGAGAAGTTAAAAAAGGATTCAAATAAACTGAGAAATAGGAAGGGAGAGAGAGTGGCTCTGCTTCCCGGGTTCAGGATGTATCTGGGGTTTTAGCACGCTCATGGTTTTCAGTACGTTGACCATTGAAATGCTACTGAACCATAAGACGTTTGAATATATTCATTAGACCACCCAGAATAAAAAAGGGAAAACAGAAATGTTACACAAATCTTTCAAAAACTTGTTCAAAACTAAAAGTGTTTGATTTATTTATTCTGTAAATATAAATGAGGAATTTCAAACTGAAATCATCTTTTTATACCCAGATTTGGGTATAAATGGGCTTCTCTGAGGAGTCCGAAATCAGTCAAGGATAACATTGAAACTTTTTTTTTTCTGTTCAGGAATACAAGTAAATAACTTTAATTTGACATCTTATTCAAGAAATGATTATGTAATTTATTTTTTTTTAAAACAGTCAATTTTAGAATTCATGGTTTTCAATATTAGTGGCATTTAATCATTAAAATCATCATTTTTGTGAAATGTCCTGTACATTCTGGTTTATTAACTGTTACAGAAATATAAAACAATATTTTGCTTATTATCAGTGCTTCTTATTTTAGGGTAGCTATGAAATTAAAACTTACATTTGGGGATTGTCTAATAAATTTGTTAAGCACTGTAATCCCCCAGACCAGGGGGATTATTTTACATAACCATGGGATACATTTCAAGATTACCTGGAAAACATTTCATAGGCAGTGTTAAGAAGGGACAGAGTCTTTAAAAAAGGTGAAGTGTTAATGGACAAATGTTTTTTTCATCATATTTATTAGGAATGCATGATATTAGATTTTTGCCACATACTAGATAGGCGATATTTCTAAACTGGTTATCACCATCACCAATACCTTTATTGATACTGAATTTTTTTGATTTTCTGATTGGTCTGGTCACTTCCTGACTAAAACAAGTGAGTCAACTTTACAAGATAGATCTACCTGATGACAGGCGTAGAATCTCATGAATCCTGCTGCTGTTTTTGCAACGTTAGCAAAGTATCTTTGAGAGAGAAAGGGATAGATATAAATTGAGTAATGAGCCTTGAAACAGTAAATTTGGTTGAAAGAATATACAAAGGTGTTTTTGAAAAGGATGAACATGATACACTGTGACGTTGCTTAATCTTAATGTTGTGGAAATTAAGAGTCTATAAAAAAGTTTCTATCATAGACCATAAATTTAGATGGAAATCACATATAGAACATTAAACATAAACTATCCAAAGCTGTTGCAATTCTTTATGAAACAAAGGATTAATCAAATAAAACTGCCTTAAGATTTTGTTCTATTTCCTCGTAATGTCTTATATGTTGTACTGTGTTGAAACCGGGGGAAATACAGACAAAACTATTTTAGACCCAATAATCAAACTAAAGAAAAGAGCAGTTGGAATAATCTGAAGTTGGACATCTGGAACCCACTAATCAGTTACATTGGATCTTCTGTTAAAATGTAAAGACTTTGTTTACTTCAAACACTGGATATATGTATTTTTTGTGCTGTAATTAATGCTCTTCCTGATTGTATGCTAACATTTGTTAAACCAAGAGAAGGAAAATATAACGTACAAGGCGTGTTCATGTTTGGATCAAGAAAGTTAGAGTAAACGTAAATTTTAGATGTTTCGGTTTAGGGGATACAATTTTGTCATGAGATCATGGATTAATTAAGATTATTAAAGAAGGATGTATAATATGTTTTTCTTTTCCTTTTTTATCAAGTTACTGTATCTTAGGCCTGGACCACACGTACATGGGTGTTTTTTTGACCAGATATCTTTATCCTAATTTAAAAATGATCTCTGTCCACAAATATCTCTGTCCATACAAAGAGGCAAAACTGGCAAAACTGAAAAAGATCGCCTCGAAAGCCTGCAAAGCCGTGCCTGGCCGATAAGTGTCTGGTTAGCAAAATGTGAAAACCATAGAAGAAGAACATTAGGAGCATGCACAGTCAAAAACAGGAAGAAGAAGCAGTCAATGGAGTAAGGAGTAGGGATGGGACGATACACTTAAACTAACGATATGCTGCACCTCGATATGCCCGCGTCACGATACGATACGTCATGATACAATATCAAAAAAGTAAAAAAGAAAAAATATTACTGTGTAACTGCAACTTATTTGTTTTTGTTTGAGTTGCACACAGGAAAACACAAGGCCTAACAGGCCAAACATAAACAATAACACTCTCTCTAACCCTAGAGAGGTTAGAGAGAGTGTATGCTAACGAGCGGTAGGCTCGTTTGCGCAGTCTTCATATTTTTTAATGAGAAAGCCAAAATACTGCCAGACTTATGACTTGTATCCAGGCGGAGCGTCCTCAATTTCGATCTCATTTGACTCCATCATTCGGCTTTTTGGAGGAAAGGTAGTTGGTTCTAACACTTGTCGTCACTTCTTCTCACATGCGCCATTACCGGACGTGACGTCGTTATTTCCCGATCCATTTTTTTCAAATTCAATGCATTTCATCATGCACTGTATCGCGATATATTGCCAAACGATATTTCATCCCATCCCTAGTAAGAAGATGGCAAAGAAAAATACAATTGAGTTTTTTATGAACTTACTTCGTGTAACATTGGATTACAAAAACAAAAAGGCCCAAGAAAATGTTGACTGGGAGTCTTGTTACACAAAATATCCTGACATCCTGGAGGAGTTTCTGGAAGTGTATGTGTCCAACGGCAAAGAGGGTAATGGTAATACCAACATTATATTCATTTGTAGAGCTGTAATGAGGGCAAAGAACACAGAGATAGAACGGTAAATGTCAGCTATCGTCATTGTTGTTCGTAACCGTTGCTACGGTGGCTTGTTGCTAGGCGCTTGATGTCATTGCGTCAACACCAGCTCCGTTTAACACTGCTACACGGATCCACTCAAACTCAAATTTTTTTTATTTCTTCACTTTTTCATCTGTTTTAAAAAACCTCCGTTTATGTGGGTGAAATCACCGTGTTCGTGTGGTCGAGTGGCCCAACTGGACAGAAAATGTGCGTTTAGGAATATATCCATATTCATGTGGTCCAGGCCTTAGATTGTGCAGGATAGGCAGATTAAAGCCACGAGGTTCGACCTGTACCTTTTTGATTATGACAAGTGTGTGTTAAATGATTGTAGTATATGTTTGTAACATATGTTACCACAATAAAAATACTATTCACTCATTCATAGCTTATTGCCTCATGACCTCCAACTTTCAAGAAGTTCATAAATAATAAATAAGATTGGAAACTTTCATAAGGTTTGAAGAAAGTCCTTCGGAGCATTCCTTGGGACATTGCACTCACAAAATCAGCATGGCAGATGTACGCTAACCTTGCCAACGCCATGGGATCCATTTTCTAAAGCTCTTCAATCCAAAGAGTAGTTTCCTTCTGACTGATTTAATGGGACCTTTGAACAAGCTGACCTGTTTCTTTTAGAAGCAGGACTAGGTATTATTTTAATAAACATACAGCCCATGCTCATCATAGCACGCTTCCCTTACCCAAACTTAGCCCATGACTTGAACCTTATCATTAACCTACGTCAAACCCAAGTAACAGGTTATAACAATAAATAAATAAATGGTTGGATGTAAAAGAATCAAAATATGGATAAAATAAAATAAAAAGGCTATAATGCAGAAGACAAACTGGAAAGGAAAAAAGGACAGTTCATCTAAGGCCAAAAGAAAATGTAGGAAGAGCCGGGGGGAGGTGAGAAGACAAAGGAATTGAGGTGCGAAGAAGAGGTAAAACACTGAGTACATCCATCATGTAGATTCAATCCCCCCCTCCTCTCCCATTGTGTCCACTGCTAATCGCTCCACCCAAAGCAAAGAAATGAACAGAGCACATCTCCAATCTCTGTCCCTCTCCTCCTCCTCTGTCCCCGTCCTAATCACTCTATCCTCCACCTGAGTGAAAGGAGCGATGGAAGCAGAACGAGGAGGTGGAGGTGTGCGTTACCCTTGTGCCTGCTTTAGGAAATGAGAGAGGGGAGGATGAAGCCCTGCCGGAATAGAGGGAGAAAAGAGCAGTAGGAGGGAAACAAGCGAAGGAGCGAGGGACAGAAGTAATGGAGGGGGAGAGAGAGATAGAGTGAGATGGAGCCAAGCTTATTCCCATCAACCGACACACTGGGAGATTTAATCTGCTGATCCCCTCAGCAGGAGGGCAAGACTGTGTCTGTGAAAAACAGGAGAACAGAAGTTAAACTAACCAGGAGGGATGACAAGAGACAAAGGACAGAAAAGAGAAGTTAGCAGCCTCCAGCTTTGATCTTGAGGAATCGACATATGAAGATGAACCAAGGCTCTGCTCATATCAAGGCAGGAGGACGTCAGATCAAGCTAACACTTAGCATAAAGGCATGCAGAAATTAGACAGGGGTGGGTGATACGAGAGAGCTTTAGGAAAGAGTCTAAAACATGCAGATAGCATTTTAGCATCTCCTGCACCAAAGACTGAGTTTACACAGGATTTTACAATAGCCTGTTTAGATAAAACCGGAAAAAATGTCTGACTTGTAAAAAAGATTATATTATTTTTAATTTCCTGACATAAACTGCACAAGTTCTTGCTGCGTTGTATTTTGAAGATCTATTGTGTTGTTGAAAAGCTGGTTGTTAGCAAAGTGCTAACAAGGACTAAGAAAATGTTGCTCAAATATTACCTCTGCCAAGAAGTTGTGTTTTTGTTGGCATGAGCTTGTTTGTTTGTTTGTTTGTTAGCAAGATTGTAAAAAACTACTGGATGGATTTTGCTGAAATCCTCAGGAGATGTTGGTGATAGCCCAACTTCAAAACGATTAGATTTTGGTGTTGATCCAGATAACAGCCATTAGAGAATGATCGTTTTTAACTAATAATTGTCGAAGTAATAATGATATCAACAACATTCTAAGTGCTACGTGTGGGTTTTCAGGGTCAAGGAATCATATGATGATTGTAATTTTATTCTGGAACTGTTACTTATAGATGTGACAGCAATATGTGAGCTACCTTGGTGGAGATTTGTGCTCTCATGGTGCTTTCTAGTTACTGATGTTTCTATTGATTTTTTATTTATTTATTTCGGTCACGTCAACACAGTTATACAGCATCACACATTGTCAATAGTTGATCAAATGTTCATGTCCGAAAGGGTAGACGAATGAAACAATATTACATCCACCATAGCCACAGCCATGACCACCAACTTGATCATGTCATCAGGTTAAGAAGAAATTCTCAAATAAAGGGATACAAAAATGACCTTTTATGTTGAAAACGTTAGTGGTTTTTTTTTTTTTTTAAATTAAACCTTCATTCTGCAGCTCAACAATAGATTGTTTAAAGCATTCAATTAAAGTTTATTGGTGAAGATCATTTCAGACTGTATTTTTTTATTTGAAAATAATAAATAATGTAGAAAAAATGTGTCAAAATAATTTGGTGATTTTTTTTCTAGCTTAAAGAGGAATTTAGTTTAAGCAACAAAAGAAAAAAAAAGAAAGAAAATACAGCCAATGCAGCTAATATCAAGCTAAGAGTGGCCCTGTTGTCCTCAGTTCTAGATACATGAGAAAAGTCAGAAGATGACTATATATATATATATATATATATATATATATATATATATATATATATATATATATATATATATATATATATAGATATATATATATATAATTTTTTTTTTTTTTTTTCTTTTTTTAAGGGGTTTCGAACACTTTTAATACTGTTGGGCCTTACCCACACTTTAGTTTCGCTGAGTTCTGATGATTCAATACTCTGACAAATTACACTGTACATACAGCATGGATACAAGCTCCATGTACAACAGACATGGACAATGACTATGAGACACCATTACACACTGAAACTCCAAAACAGTGAAAAGAAGAGGTAGACTTTATTCTTTAAATTGGAAACAATGATTTTTATTCCAGTTCTTATATCTGCCATCCCTGTACTTTGGTGTGGAGGAAAAAACTGTAGAGACAAAGAGAGAGAGGGAGATGGCCTTTTCCCCCCTCACCATTAATTATGACTTGCTCCACTTAGAGGTCAATTACCATAAATCAAAGTTAGAATAATAAGCCCATCGAAGCCTTGTTCAGTCATTGGCCTCTGCTGTCCTATCACACAGCTTCATCATGTTTTATGATCACTATATCACAGAGCAGAGCGGCAGCAGGAGGGTTCGGGACCTTTATATTCTGACCAGGATTCTTTCTTTCTTTCTCTTTCTCCCCTCGAGATTTGACAATGTGCTGCACATATCATGCCATAACCAGAATTTAAATTTGACAACGTAATTTATATCTTGGCAACAAAGAAGAAACGCGGTACCATATCATTCATTTAAAAGATGTAAGTAGGACAGAAAAAAAGTATTACCCCTGAACAAATTAATCATCACACTAGGAGCCATTTTTATTTTTTCAACTAGTTAATGATCTTGGGGATTAAACAGGGACATGAGTCAAGAGTCAGCAAGAAAACACCTAAGCTGCGTTCACACCGCAAGCGACCCAGCTACCAAAATCGCGTCACCCACTGATGTATCGATGGGCGTCTATAAATACCAGACAATTGGACTCGAGTCATAGGGACTTGGACTCGAGGCGACTTGAGCTGCTAAGGTGGTGACTTGCAACTCGACTCCAACTCGGGAGGTAAAAACTCGAGACTCGACTCGGACTCGGGAGAAAACGTCTCCAGACTCGACCTGACTTGAGACATGACTCAGAAAATTGCACGCACTCAGGCTTTATATGAAGAGCCAAACAGGAGATATACGCCGCTCTTTCCTTTTAGGTTCACTTTATTGATGCTCCATTCACAGTACACTTGTCTGTCACCTATTATTGTCCCACACACGACACAGTGCTACACACAAATGTTCCTACCATACACCCGCTTCTGCTACAGTGATGATCAGTAGGCAGGGCAACCGCTATGTCTTCTGTGCTCAAAGTTATTTCTTTGTATATAAAGAATTTCAATCAGATGGCAAACGAAGGCACGCCAAGTGCACGACCTGCAACGCTTCAATAAGCGAAAAAGAGGGCACACCATCAAACTTTATCCGCCACCTGAGGACACATGAGGCCAAGTAAGCAAAACCTGCAAACGTTAGCCAGGTAGTTAACGGTCCTGCCATAGGTCAATATGGCAGGATCGTTACCCTAACCTGTGGTCAATATGAATCTAGCAAAGCTAACATTAGGAAAGAGGGTGTACGTGTTGTATGTGTGGGAAGATAAGGTTTCTCTCTTCAAGATAAAAATCTGAGTGCTTTTTGGGTGGACTTGGGAACAGTGGTGAGGGACTCGACCCGTCATAATCTGTGACTCGACTCGACTTGACTTGACAAGCCTGTGACTTGACTCGACTCGACTCGCCCACAACAGAAAAAAACTTGGGACTTGCTTGAGACTTGAATCAAATGACTCGAGACTTGCTTGGGACTTGCATCGGAGGGACTTGGGCAATTGTCTGATAAATACCTCATTTTGGTCGCCGTTGCCCTCGGCTGTCGCTCGGTGACGTCACGTCCGCTCGAGTTTCACCGCGATCATATCATATATCATATAATAGGATGTATAAGCTGACATTATTCCAGCTAAATCCTTTTCATTCACTCATCAACCACAAAACACTGCAGCTGATGCCCTGCAGCAGCATTATCTGTGAGTTTACCGCGGTCCGTCTAGGCGCAACTCTACTCTGTAGTCCGGATAAATAACTGTCTGTCTAGGGTACCATCACACATGCACACACCGCTGATTGATCAACTATTTTTTACTTTCACATCGCGTGACAAGTTATGTGGTAGTGTGAGAAGCGGCTGTCGCATCACGGGAGGGTTAGCCCCGCCCCATCGCGGCTGTACATTGACTTTGCATGGAGAGTGATCGCTGAGGTAATACAAGTAGCGTCCAGTGTGAACACAGCATTAGAGAGCGCAACTGGCCACTAAGGTAACTGACAAGTCGCTGTTGCATCTATGATCAGTAGTTCTATTTTAAAGTTACCATCAAAAGATAATTCCTTAACCCTGAAAACCTACATCCAGCAACTAGATATCATGTTGATATTATTATCAGTTCGTCAATTATCAAGCAAAAACGGTTGTTAGCTTTTGGCACTTATTTGGATCACCCCCAAAATCTAACCATTTTCAAGTTTGGCCATTCACAACATCTCCTGAGAATTTCTGTAAAATCCGCCCTGCAGCTTTTGCGTAGCCTTACTATTGCTATTAAACAAACAAGACAAGCAAACAAACAAACAAAAAACATACGCAGGCAAAAACACATCCATATCTTGGCTGAGGTAATAGAACAGTTTGATTCTACTAAGAAAAAAGTTAGTACCTGATTTACAAGAAGGTTAAACTATATTTTTATAAATGTGATCAATAAAGGCCCAAGGTCTTATTAGCTCTCCATAAGTTGTAACTCAGCTGCCTGCCTTTTAGCAAAATTCCTCATTAACTTACAGGTAATGAAGGACATTAAATGAATATACAGCAACTACAGATGAAGTTGCTTAAAGTTTCCAAGTTCCCGACAGTGATTTAATAAACACAAAACCCATTCCACTTACTACTTCTGCCAGGGAGGTCATGTGTCCGCCGGCATACGCCGCTGTCTGTGTGCAAGATTACGCAAAAACTACTGGCTGGATGTACATGACAAATTTTATCAGATGAGTGGTTTGGTCCAAGGAAGAAGCCATTAAATTTTGGTGGTGTTCCACATATTTTGTTTGGATGCAAAAAGAATCACAAAATTTTCTGAAAATCCAAAAAGTTAAAGGTAGGGTCTACAGGATTTTCAACTTTTTCAAGAAAAATCCTGCTCAATCGACTCCTATGAGTCTCTACTGATGTGTGATGGTGTCTTTGTTTACCTCACCCCCCTCCTCAGCCTGTATTTTGATGTTTTGTTTTCCTCAAGACCATTTTGGCCAGAGAGAGGCTCGGTTTACCCCAGCCAATCACAGTGCGCAGTGTTCAATTCACTTTGAGTGTTTTAAATGCACTAACAGAATGCTATGCAGACTGGATGCAAATATGGAAGATGCTACCCCAAAGAAAACAAAATACAATCAGACAAAAGGAAAATGCCAAGTGGACAATGCTCAGTCTAAAACCAGAGTGAATCTAGGGTTGGCTTTGACCCGCCTCTGAGCTCTGAAGGACCGTCAGACGCAGATACTAGAAACAAATAAAGACCCTGTAGTGTGCATGCCAATCCAGTAGATGGCGATGTAGGTTTGCAGAGAAACAGAATAACAATGGCAAGTAGACACACAAAGCTGCAGGAGTTTCTGGTCTGGACAACAAATCTGGATAGTTTTGTCCAGATAACAAACCGAGCTCGGTATGACGGCCGAAGCTGCTGTTGTTCCTGGGATGCACGCGCAGCCTTCATGTGAAAGAGTACTGCGCATGTGGTGGCGTCAGTGTTTCAACCTGAAACAAGGAGTTCAGGGGAAGGGGGTTTCATTTGAATGTTGTGTTTACGAACAGTAACGAAAAATCCTGCATGCCCTACCTGTAACATTAGGCTGTGTTTAAAATAAAATCATATCTCTGACATTACTTAATGGATTGTATCAAAATTTACACAATAATATTGATATGTCTTGTTCATCTTGTCCTCTTTGACTGCTGTGAGCAACTAGAGACAGGAAGAACAGCACATGCCAGTGTCTGATCAGAGTTGCAGCACCACTTACAGGCCTGGCATATGGACCACAGTGTTTTCAGCGTTTTTGTGTGAATGGACAAATTTCCTTAAACAGTGCTGTTGTTTTTCAGAGAACATTTTCAAATCCAAAACATTTTTGTCTCAGTGTGGACATGCTTTTACATGTATTTAAAATGTTTTGAAACGTTCGTGAGACACATTGTGCAGTCTGTCAACCAAACTAAAGCTAATTATATTTAAGATTAAGAGGGAACATCCCTGACTGTAAAATCTATTATTAGCCCATATCTATGATGGTTAATCCTGAAAACATATATTATTAACTTTTGTGTAATATATTAGAAAATAAATATATTGTAGCAATATAATTGATAGTTACAGAATAACTTTGGTTAAACTGATCTAAAGCCACTTGTACATATGGAACTTTTGGATTACATTTAAGTTGAAAAGAAATACTTGATTTATGATCAAATTTTTCTAGACACAACTTATTTACAGACAATGAACCCTAAAAACTAAACTGACTGCATAGCTTTGAGTCCATCACACTCACTGTATGTTTGTTCAATTGTTATTTAACATGGGAAACCTCAAAACTTTAGACAATTTATGACATTCATTTTCTCTCTCTCTCTACTGAGTGAAACAAGACTCTTCTGCAGATACCACAGCGCCGACTCGGCTGCCCCTTAGGGGGCTTTGCTCCGGCTAATCAGCCCTGATGCTAACACAAGCTAATAAGCTAGCACAACAAGTGGGAAAGCAAAGAGGCACAGGCTGCATTAGCATACTGTGAGCTAATTAGCACGCTGCTGATTAAAGGAGAGACTAAAGCAGGTCTGAAAGCTTTATGAGGAATTCCTGTTTATCACACTCGATCTGCGCGGGGGTGAGGCGAGGAGGATGAACAAACAACCATCAGACTTCTGTCAGGTTGGTTTAGCAAACCTGACTTCACACATATGCACAAAGGTCCTCAGGTAGCAGGTTTAAGTGTGTTACAAGTACCTTTGGCTTTGTGCATAAATGACTGAATAACAGTCTCTCGGTGGAATAATGAGGATGCCAGTGTATGATTTTTTGGAGTGATATGCTGAGGCTAAAACCATATATATGCCAAAAACCTTTCATTTGACCTTTTGTTTCTTTTTAAATAAGACACTGTTAGGGCCCATGGGGTCAGCTGTACTTTTATGCTTCTCATTTAATCAAAATGACTGACTTTGCATCCCAAAACAAAATTCAATGCCTTAAATGTATCTGCACAACAGATTTCCCTTCCAGCAAACAAGCAGCTAAAAGCACAAAGGTACATTTCCACACAGACATGCCCCATAAAGAAAATGCAAGACGTAGCAAATCATATAAGAGCTTATAGTTTGTACTTGAGAGCTATCTCAGATCATATAACTCCTTCAGGCCACCACAAGGCTTTTAAATGAAAAATGGCCGTTAAAGGGACGGTACAGTTATGAATCAATGAGTCTTGAAGGGCAAATGGCAGAACATGTCCTCAGTAAGGTGCATCAACACCAACAATATGACCAGAGATCCTTTTATGTTCACAGCTTCAGATGATTTACTAAGTGAACTTCACTCTGAGGTTCACCTTGGTTCAACTCTCTGACTTCAGAGATTTTACTGTCCTAACCCTTTTTACTAAAGAGACTCTTCAAAGTTTTAAGACTTATTTTCTATATTTATCTCATGAGAGTGAAGAGGGAATGGTTGAGCTCATGGTTTGGCTCTTGGGTTCGAAAGCAAATTTACAAAAGCAGTTGCAATTACGTCTTTGTTTCCCTTCTGCTTATTATGAAAAGGCAGTACTATCATACTGGTTCTAGTTCTGGAACTGGTTCTGCTTTCTAGTGAACTAGCATGCATTCTTAAAAGTTTCAGTGGTAAGAAAGTTGGGGGCATTATTCTGTATTACTGAGGCGAAAGTGAGCATCACACTAAATAACAAATCACATTGATATTCCAAAGGCATTCGTTACTTTAAGGTTTTTGTTTTCATCCAGCAATTAAACTGGCAACAACTGTTGATGATGAGGACATACAGAAGATGATTATACTGATGATTAGATTTGCTAAACACTTTGACTTCTTGAACACTTGCCACTCTTCTCCATATTCTTCTACTTCCTCAAATTCCTGCTTATTTATCAAAACAGAATATGACACACCCATAAATGCTGGTGCAGTTCACGGGCTGAAACTTTTTTTGGTTAAAAATTAGAAAACTCTACAAGTGCTTTGAGGGCACCAACCTTCTCCAGTGTATTCCTGATGCTATTTGCCCTAGCTTACAATGTAAAAAAAAATTCCTTGAAGAAAGTTCCTTGATCTGGATGGATACAAAAACAGATGAATCACATCTTTATACTGTTTGTGTTGCGATATCTGATAAACTTATTACATTAACACTGCACCAACATCTTAAGTGGGATTAATCAGGAGGAAAAGCTGTTTTCAGGATGTCAAAAGTCATTATGTTCTTATAAATTTATGCTGAAAGAAATCTATTAACTGCTCTCTGTAAAGTTCTTTGAGCTCTCCTCTGGTAGAACATAAGGGAGTTACTGTCTCTTCTTTCCAAAGAATTGTTACTATATGTTTCAGTTAATTCTGTAGGCTATATTGCCGTAAAGACTGTCAGCATCAACATTTTCATTTAATGAGGATAAGATCAGACAAAAGCATGCTATTTTTTTTTTACCATTTACAGGTACATCTCAAAAAATTAGAATACCATGAAAAAGTTCAATATTTTTTATCACTCATTTCAGAATTACCAAAATTTCAAGCAATAATTGTTTGAAATGTTTCACTCTATCTGTAATGAATCTATATAATATATGGGTTTCACATTCTGAAATGAGCGATGAAAAATATTGAACCTTTTCATGATATTCTCATTTTTTTTAGATGTACCTGTAGTTATTTTAAATGAATTGTTTTAAAACTACTACTAGACACAACTTGCTTCAGCATATACCTACATCCACAGTGAAGGTAAGGACTACTTAATTTTATTTTACTTTAAAAACTAAAGTTACTTCTTTCTTGTTCCATGACCAACATTTTCTGGAAATTTCATTAAAATCTGTTCAGAACTATTCAAGCTGTCTTTTTAACAATCTAACAATCAACCTAACACAAGCTGGCAAAAAGAGGTAATGAAAGATATATTTTTACAGATTCTTCGTGTTTTATGTGATTCACAATATTTCCACTACTGACTGAAGGCAAAATAATGGTATTTGTATAATTAGAATGAGCCCATTTGATCGAAATATCTATAAAACTCTGCTTTACTTTATTTTCATTTTCAAAGAGACAGATGTAACACAACAAAACAAGCATTGTTGGGATGAGTTTACTCTTGAAACTCTCGAAACACTAACTGTAAAAGGCTACTTCATTTTTGCCCTGAACATTGCTGCTCATTGAACATTTCCATTTTTTTCAGACCATTCTCTCAGACCCTGGGATAGTAGTGTGTGGAAATCTCAGGAGCCTGTTTGGCTCCAACAACCATAAAGTTCAGTCAATGAATCACATTTAGCAGGTTGTCTTGTCCATTTCTACATTCCCAAATGCAGTGAATTGGTGCCATGCGATTGGGTATTTGCATTTATGAGGTGTTAAAGGTGTGGGCTTATAAAGTGTGTGGTGAGTGCATTTTCATGTGTTTTTGTAATCAATAAAGTCAAATGGAAGCTAAGAGTGGACACAGCTTCAGAAGAGCCCTCAACGTATTGACTGTTAAGAAAATGGTCAGTGAACATGTCATTAAACATTACTTTTAAATTCATAAAACTCCTGTGTCTTAAATTCATAAAACATTGTAACAGCTGAAATGGTCTGCAGCAGATACTAAACTCATTAAGTTTTCTCCTATTATCAACGAGTGCACCTTAATGTTGTTCTTTGCTGTGGTATTTAAGTGCCATTAAAGAATTTAAGAATTCAAATTTAATGACACAAGTTTTACAATGACAAGGTATTTTAGTTGTTTATTATGGGCTAAATTGATAATCTCCTAAATTTTATAAATCAGAAATGCTTTTACTCCCTCAGGAGAAAGTCTTGTACAAGTAATACAAGGCTACACTTGATAAACGGTGTTACAAGCTGTTTAAGTCATTTATTCTTTTATTGCTCATGCCTTCTTGTAAAGGTGTTACAAGGCCAGTCACAGTTCAGGTCCATGTTTTATTGCGGTCCCTCGGGTCAGGGTCAGGTCCATTAAATTACCTCATGTCTTTTTATCATTACTGGTGAATCCAGACTTGTTATGAGCGCGGAATACGACAAGAGTACATGAGGACTGTGTGTAACCTTCATTATGATCAGACCAACATGGGATCAGATGACTTCCTGTTGTAGCAATAAGCCAATCTTTATTTGTATAGCACCAATTCATAACAAAGGCTATCTCAAGACACTACAATAGAGCAGGCAGAGGGCAAACTCTTCATTTTATTGATACACATGTGCTTTTGTACAAAAACACACACTATATAAAATACACATATATGTAGCTACATATACTTACATTCAACATGAATCCATGTAGCCAATCATGAATCCCTCCATCATGGTGGCAAGGAAAAGAACTCTGTTTAGCAGTAGGAAATCTTAAATGCAGCTGCAGTTCCATGTAAGACAGCTCCCTCCCAAAGATGTGTTGGGTGAGTGGGGGAAGGAAGAGAGTTTGGAGGATACAAGTGGACTAAAGTTAGAACTAAAGCGAGTGACATATTTATGGGCCAATCATAGACCTGTCTTCATCACATTTGTCTCTGCCAGACAAAAGTTCAACATGCAGAAGAAGCGAGATGGAGGTGTCCAAAGTGAAAAGAAGCTAAATTCAACTTCATAGGGGCCTTATATATATATATATATATATATATATATCTATATATATATATATATATATATATATATATATATATATATATATATATATATATATATATATATATATATATATATATATATATAGATATGTATTTATTTATTTAATTATTTAGTGGTAGAGGGCGTTCTTAAAGGAGACATATCATGCTGATGCATGATTTAATACTTACATATAATAGAATAAATTTGAAAACAAGACCTTACACCCCCTTAATTTTCAAAAAATTAGATATTGTATTTTTTCTGATATCCTAGAACGAGATTTGATGCCTCTGAAAATAGGTCATTGCGAGATGACCGCGAGATTTAAATCGTCGTGACGACACGAGGTACCTTTCTTTTTATTGGAGTAATCTGATAAAACACTTCCTCCTCTGTGATGTCTGTTAGCCACAAACCGTCACCGAGGAACACATTCGTCCAGCAGCAGTATATAGCTCCCTAGCTCACACTCACTCATTACCAGCTCTGGCCTGTAGGGGGACTCAATACGCGGTCGCTGCTTTGAGCCTGCCGGAAAATACAGTGGAAGAAGAAGGACAGGCTGGCTCTACCCCCGATAGAACTGACCAATCAGAGCACAAAGGGCTGTGACGTTGCGAGGTAACTTTAGGTCAGCCTGGAAACCGAGTGTTTCAACAAGAGCTTGATAATGGCCTAAAATGAGGATTTTGAGAACGCTATTGTGGGGCAATGAAGGAACTAAATGACTTGTACTGAGGGCAGAAATGCTTTACAGGCATCCTAGTCTGGCATAGTGAAAAGGAGAAACAAGCATGATATGTCTCCTTTAATGTAAGACAATTTTTAAAAGATTGGACTTTACAGAAAATTTGATGATTTGGATATTAAAATTGCATGTGTGTCTTTGTATCATTAAGAATTGGTTCATCTTCTCATCTCTTCTTAACATCACTAGTCTGAGAAAACACGAAGATGTCTTTTCCACATCTCAGCCAATATTCTGTATCCTCTTCTTTATAGTAACTGTATTTCTAATGTCTGAGCAAAATTGTATTTTTGGCCAGTTATTGTCTCTCTTTTCACAATAAAAAAGGTGGTTTACAGACAATTTTGGTCATATATTCCCTGGCAAAATCTGCACTGCATGAATTTTGGCTGCCTCCACGTGAGCCCTTTATTAGCCCAGAGACTAGTTTCTTGTGTATACTGTTTCTAACCTTCTGACAGCTTGAATTGGCTGCAGTTACCCTGCAACTCCATTTGGGAAAAGCAGTATACATAATGGATGCATGGATGAGCTTGTCCATTGTTCCACTGGGGTAGATTGCCACTCTAACACAATGGAAAAGGCAACCAGATTTTAATTTAGTTTAATTAAGGTTTTGTATTATATTTATGTCTGTATAAGGTTTGAATTAGTCCCATCATCCATAGCATGTTCCCGAGGCTCTCCACTGATCCTGAGCTAACACATGTTCAGTCAGTCCCTAACTGTGTACCCCTCTGGGGGGAAAATGTTGCCGGTGTAGCGCTGAAATACCCCAATAACCTCCTCTAATACTGCACACCACAGCGAGTGGTTTCAACACAATTAAAGAACTGCTTAATAAATAATTCCTGCTCCCCCCACATCCCCCTCACCCCCACCTTAATAAATCCATCATAATGGCAGACCAGAGAGTTTTTCCTGTTTTTACTCAATAATTGATGAAGACAAATTCCTCCAGGCGCTAATTAGATCAACAGGAAATTAGTATTTATTGGAATACAGGCCTTCAGAAAAGGTCATATTGAATATTTGCTCAACGTCTAGTCTTCCATGCAACACTTTCATGGTTATGCAAAAGGTTGTAATGGAAAGTCTATTGGTCGATTCAGTCAACGGTGTTTGAACAGTGTGGAGGTAGAGAGACAGAGAAGAGGGAAGAAATACCAGGGTAGAGATACAGTAAGATCAGCTTCTTTTACAGACCTCAACAGAAAAGGTAGATAGATGGTTTTCTTTGATATATATCTTAAAGAACTCAGAACGACAAGATGGCATCTAAGAGTCCAAATCAACATGATTTTTTTTTAAAAAGCATGACCATAGCCAACCCAAGAGATAACAATGAAAAGCTTCAGACTTGCTAATTCTACAAGGAATGCAAAAGTGGTTCAATACACATGTAGATTGCAGTATTTTTGTTGTGAGTATAAAAACAGCTTATTCTTCCCTTTTTTACAACATATTTGTTAGGCTGTTTTTGTGCCTGTGGGTCAGCGTAGAAAACTCGAGAGGAGCGAGAAAACTTATGTTGTACCACATAGCTAAGTGCTGAAGTTGAGCCAATACACCACACTAGGAGAGGCAGCAATTTGCTAACCTAGCACAGCAGCAGGACCTGCCTGATTCAGTGTCTGTAATCAGACGGATCCATCTTGCTAATCTCCAACTTTAAGATAATTGTGAGCAGCCCCAAGTGGGACATCCCCATCAGAGTCTTTTGGAGCAGGAAGAGGTGAGAGGTAGGACCGTGAAGGCAGCCAGAAGTGACAACCAGAGGTGTGGACTCGAGTCATGTGACTCAGGCTCGAGTCAGACTCAAGGCACAATTTTGATGACTTTGGACTCGACTTGACAATATCATCAAAGACTTGCAACTCGACTTGGTCACTCGGGACCTGACACTGACTTTAGTCTGATGATTTGAAAATACTTATAATTTTCAGTAAGACTGCTGAATGAAATACGTTCCCATTTAAAGTATTCGACTAAGTGACTGATTTTTGTCATTTCCAGCAAGACAATATTTTTCCCCACAGGATCTGCTCCATTTGATGCATCTATTAACATCCAATCAGGGTTTAGAAGAATAAAAAAAGAGGGTGTGGATCACACAGTTACTTCCCTGAGCGCAAGACTGCAGGAGTGCGGAAACAACCTAGAAATGCAGAACCATGCTACAGAGGATAATTTCATTTGCATTCACAAACTACGATGTCATAAACAAAAAAACGAATTGCCGTTTGCAAAACCTGCAGCGTGAGAATAACAGACCGAGAGGTGACGATGTCAAACTTTGTTCGGTAGCTGCACAAAGAAAGGTAAGTTGGTCTGGTACCTGTTGTTAGATCCTTTTGGGTTACTTTAGCTTAGCATCCGTTATGCAACAACAGTATCGCTCGTAAACTCGTCATGGCTAAAAACTGAGACTGATGTTAACTGAAAACCATGGGCCTTAACTGATGTTAAGGCCCATGGTTACCAAGTGTCCTGTTTTCCCATGACATGTCCTGTTTTCATGTCCTGCCCTGACCGTCCTTGTTTGTTTTTTATAAAGTGACGAAACTGTCCTGGTTTTTATTGTTTTTTTTTTTATTTGGGCAACAGTGCTTATGACTTCAGACTTGACTTGGACTTGCACGTCTTTACTTGAGACTTGACTCGAGACTTGTGTTTAAAGACTTGAGACTTACTTGAGACTTGCAAAACAGGGACTTTCTCCCACCTCTGCTATTCAGACAGAGATTAGCATAGATGCTAACAGGTTCAGCAGCAATTTTATCAGATTTTCACCATGCTTCTTTATCAAAAAACAAACAAACAAATACCAACACTACAATCTCTTCCGTCGTGAGGATATTTTCACTTAACTTCTTAAATCTTTTGACAAGGGTTTGTTTAGCAAAGTAACTCACATATTTTATCACAGAAGCACCACATCACAACATCATCTGATTGGCCCATAATAAATGCAGATTGAAGGAACAATCACCCAGTTACCTGCTGGATATCCTTCTGTAAGGTTTTGCCTCCCTTTTTTGTGTTCTCTCCTTGATAGACTAGTGAAGTATACTGAACAGTCCATCTGGTGTGCCAGGATACCAATATGCAGCCTCACTCTAACATAGGGTATCAACCAATCTTCTAATCTATGGTGTGAGGACAGGAAGAGTTCAGCAATTACCACACATCAGATTCAAAAATATCTGAGCTGATAAATACCACTCTTGAGCCTATCAATCAGGTCTTGCAATGAACCATGTAATCACTGGGGCGTTGATTTGTTCAATCACTAAGCAGATCAGACGTTTATTTTGGACCAGTCGCCCATTTGGGAAAGGCGATGAATTCCTTTATCACAAAAATCTTGCTTAAAAAATGCAAAAATATGTTTAATGTAGTCCAACTACTTTTTTATACCAGTATGAGTATCACCTTTACATTTTTAAAGCAATTTACCATAGTCCATACCATAGTCATACTTTAGTCTTCTTCTTTCACTCTCTAAACACTCTTAATACTGGTAAGGAACAACTGATAGTTAAGGTCTTACTTTCTTTTCGCTGTATTGGGGCCGCGGCAATCAACAGCAATGTAACAATAATTCATGTGACTGGCCTCCTGATGTTAGTTAAGGGCAAATAACACACAGTCGCCTTGGCAACGTCTTCTTCCTTGGATTTGTAAGGCCCTAATCTGTAAGATTTCGCGCTCTAGGGGTCTCTGTTGACATTGAGAGTAGGTGCACTGTCATAAAACAGAGTGCCTCACACCAACGGGCATTTGTTGACAGAGGGAGGGAGGAGTGAAAGGGAGAAGTGAGCTGACAGAACGTAGGGACAAATAAACCTTGTGGACTGATAAGGTAAAGCCTGTTCATGTTTGTTTTTGAATTAATCACTTTTCAAGCGCCAGCTGTTATAGCGCAGTGTTTGCATATGTGTTCTGTAGCTTTGACCGGAGCTCGTAGGCTGTGCCTAATAAATTGCATCTGCTGTTTATTTGGACCAGTGTTTATTTGGATTAATGGGAACCCCGCTACTATTTTGTATTTTATGGTAAATTCTTTTACAACATAGATGAAAACATATCTTAGCTTGGTGCAATTTGCAAATATCCCCAAAAGGGATATTCTTTTTAGTGTGTGTTATTTTGATTTTCTAACATACAATTCAACAAGTATACTTGGGAAAATTTGTTATTTGCCAAAAAAATAAACAAGTTGTTTTGGGAGCAAAAAAAACCCCATTTCTCCTTCATAACTCCTTGTTGCTCCTGTGAAATTGGCCTCAAAATGGGAACAGATGTCTTTTTTAAGCACCCAGATCAACCAATTCATCAAGACTGAACTAAAAAATGTGACCAATAAATCTAAGTTGAAGTGTATTGTTGCATCCCAAGAATTTACTAGACAAAGGGTGTTAAAAGAGAATGTTAATTTATTAACTAACAAGACCCACTATACTTTGCAAAGATGCACAGATGATGTTTACTTGTTGAAGAACTTCCCACCATAGGGTTTTGTACTAGTTATTAGGGATGCACAATACTGGATTTCTGGTGATATCCAATATACTGAAATTTATGGACTCATTATCACTGATAGCATTTTTTCCAAGAGCACAAGTCTTATTTGGTTGATTTCAATGTGAGACATTAGTTGAGTGAGGAACAGATGTAAAACAAACAAAAGAAACATTTAACTCTTGAAACCATTAAACTCATGATTTCTTAATATAGCAATTCAGTGATAAAAAAGTAAAGAATCATGGTTTTATCATTTTGCTAGTATTACTGTTAAAATTTTGGCTGTAAAGTTTGGCAAAGGCTTCAATTTCATCCAAAACTGTCAAAACCAATATCACATAATAATATTGTGCATTCCTGCTCATCAGCAAAGTGTTATTTCCATGACATGGATGATTTGACAAATTGAAGAAGAAAAGCTGTCAAAAAGTGACACCACGTTCCTGCTCCATGTTGCATGCTATTAACAAAGCATTTTAGGAATGATAACACCTGCCCCCTTTTAAAAAAAAAACTCAAGAAAAGACAGGCTGAATTGTGTCCACATTATTTCACACTTACCAAGTATCCACATGGCAAGTCTTTGGTCAATGAGAGGAGACCAGATGAACCAGAGAACAACCACTCATTTATGTAAAGAATATGCAAACACCTCAAACAACAAGGCCCTATTTAACCAATACGCCATTTGCCACAATGCAGCCTGACAGTACAGCATAAGTATGCTGACATGGATTTTCTTCTCATAGAGAGGTATCACTGTTACCAGAATTTATCTTATACTGGTTGGGCTCCAGATACTGTATCAAAAAAACCAAATCATATGCAACATATTTCACCCTTCCAGCCCCCCATGGGTCAATCTTTAAAGGTAGATGTTTGCAGCTTAACTAGTGCATCTATAATGGTATTCCAACCATCCCTCCCTTATCTTTTTCTTATCCAGGGCTATCTTATGGTTAAAGGGGACTGATTTAGTTATTGAAGATTTCTTTTTAACCCAGTAACATCCTTTGGTTCCTGTCAGGACAGACACGATCTACGTTATCCCTAAAGAGACATCAGGCTTTCCTCCAGGCTGGGATTTCTCAATGTAAATGTGTCCCCAGGAAGGGAATATAGTCCTGAAATATGAAACCTTCAATGGATCGGCCAAATGAAAGCTGCAGGTCATCGTCAAAGAAAGAGGAAACCAGAATTTTCCTCATAATCCAGGCCAGAGGGAAGCAACTTCCAAGAGGGAAACATTTTCACAAATTAAAGAGTACTGAAAGAGATGAATCTTTACAGCTTTCAAGAGACTTTACCAACAATTCTGTGTACCTAACTTTACAGCAAATGCATTGCATGACGTTTCACAGAAACGACTCCAGCCATCTGTAGTTCTATTTTCTTGAAAATATTGCAATTTTACTGCCATCTTTGCAGATTTCGAAATATTTTCTAAATTAATCATTTTTGGACACTCTAATATAACTGGTGGGCTGCATGAAAGGACTTGCCCACCTGTGATCCAGCCATCGAGGTTTGATTGACTGTCATGGGTCATTCTGCCAAAATAGTGCAATTTGCTTGTTGTAACTCTTCAAAAATCAACTTTGTTTTTTATTCCATTTCAATACAGAATTTAGTAATATACACATTTACTCATTCAAAACGAGTACTGGTCAATCTCAGGCCACTTTAATTTATTGCAACTTTCGAAAGTTTATTATCATTGCAATTTTTTCTCTGCTGTTACCAAAACTCAAACTTTTAAAACCATTTCATTTGAAAACCATGTTTAAAAGAAAATCAACCACATACAATGTTTTCCCTTAGAAAAAGAGTTCATTTAGAAGAAATGGTTGGTTACATGATGAAATACTGATATTTATGACAAAAAATGACTTTTTTTGCTGTTACTTCTTATTTGAGTAACAGCAATGGGGGTAACAGCAATGAGTTTTTAGCATGAAATTAGCAATTGTGTGAAATCTAGACGCTTAGCATCTATGCTAGTAGCTTAAGCACATGGAGCACATTCTTAAGATTTAACTGAATATTTTACTTTTGATATCAACAAATGTCTTATGCTACGGCCACACCTGACGCGAATTTGCAAAGATGCGCGTTGAGATTACATACAAAGTCAATGCAAATACGCATTTGGACGCAGATTCGCCCCGGGTGGCGCGTTGGACGCGTTTGGAGCATCCGGCGCGTTTTGGGCGTCAAACGCCTCTACGCTTGAGTTGAAAATATTGAACTTTCGAAGCAAATTCGCGTGACGCTGTGCCGCGGCAGCCAATCAATGATGACATTCCCCCCAGACGTCATTGATTTGATGACATGTGACGCTCTGGCCCCCCGCTGAAAGATGGAGGAGAGGTTGATCTGCACTGTTTGCCATCATCCAGAGCTATATGATTCGACGTGTGTACTCTACAGAGACCGGAACAAAATGAGCAGGCTTGGGTGAAAGTCGCTGAAGAGACAGGTTTTGAAGGTAAGTTCTGTATATATTCATTTCCAGCTGGATTTGCCAGCACGGGTCATCACTGCCTACTACTACTCCGCCTACGCAGTGACGTGCGTCAGCCCGTCGCCCATCAGCTTGTCAAAATGGTCCAGCGTCCAGCCTCGGGCATTACGTGTGGCGCATCACAGGCACTATGTGCATTTACATTATCCAATTCAAATCCGGTGTGGTTGTAGCATTAGAGATAACTTAGGTAACAGGACTGAGTTTTTAGACTGACCATCTCTAAAACAGCTAATATATCATTAAATGTAAGGAAAAATAAAAGAGATAAGTTCGTTTTGGTCTTTCCATGACTTGCAGAAGATCTAAATGATGTCACTTCCTGCAGAACAAGTCACTGGTGGAATGTTCCAAAGTTTTAAAGGGGGGGAAATGTGTTTGGGTAACAGCATTGAGTGAAAACCTGGGGACAGCACTAAAATGTGAATTTTAACCAAATATAATGAAAATTTGCTTTGGAAGGATTTTGTTCATGATGCATTGTAGTAAAGTGTAGGCAAGAAATGCTCTGTAAAAGTGTTTTGGATGCCATTTTAAAATATTAAACAATATATATCTTTACTTTCTACAAAGATTAATGTGTATGGTGTTTAGTATAATAATAAAATTTGTAATATATTATCACTTGTGTTTATACAGTTAATATACAACAATATGCTGGGGACAGAAATTTCACTCTTTTGGCGGAATCGCCCTCATGGTCAAGTAAAGTTATTTAGACTTCAACTATGAGACTCAGGCTATGTACACATACCTAAAGATGATATTAAAAACTGTTTCTTGCCTTGTTACAATGTCCATGATGTGCTTTTTTTGGTAATTCTATGCAGCTTTATTTATAAGATCATTCCAACCAAATGTCTAATGGTGTTATAATTTATCTTTTAACTACGGTAACTGGTGTTGGCAGGCTTTTTGAGTAAATTTTTCTTTGTTTATGTGTCAATCAGAGACACATCTAATACATTTTTTCCTTAAGTGCTTTTTGGGCATTTCCTTGCCTTTGCTCAGTAATGTAGAGAGATGGACAGCTTTGTGAAAGGAAGTGAGAGAGAGCAGGAGGGGGACACTTGGCAAGCAGGTCTCAGGCAGGAATCAAGTCTGGGCTGTCCAAGGCTAATATGGGAAGTGCCTAACTCTGCCAAACTATATCTGATAATCTTGGCCTCATTCTTTTACCTAAAAGCACTGTTGGTTTTAATGCCTGATTTTGTCATGGATCTAGAATGCTGTTTGCATGTAGACAGAAGGCAACAATGCACAAAAAAAAGGGGGGCCTTCGTGTGGACACAGATTCAGAGTGGCACAATTCAAAATATGACGACATCATTTGTGGGGACAATTGTTTGACAGACAAAACAGGGTGCAGACAACATAATTTATGCAGATTTTTTTTGTCCCCATGATGGTGTTTATAAGATGAATATTTGTTGGTGAAGGGCAGCCTGGTCGTGAATGTAACTCACAGCAAGAAGGTGGCTGATTGGAGTTTGCATGTTCTCCCTGTGCATGCTTGGATGCTGCTCATTAGGTCAATTAGTGACTCTGTGTTGTCTTAGCTGTGAGTGTGAGTATAAGTTGTTGTCTGTCTCACAATGTCACCCTACGATTAACGATTGGTTGGGGACCGGTCCAGGGTGTACCCTGCCCCCTGCTCAGTGTCAGCTTGGATAAGGTCCATGCCCGCGACCCTAATTAGTATAGGCAAAATATATAACAGATGCATTGATGGATGATATAGAGTACAGAGAGAGGATGGATGGATTGATATTTCTCAGTAATCTACAAAAATTAAAATAAAACAGTTGATATTTCTTACCATGATCAGTTTAGTGGTTGGTGCAGGTCTTCACGATGGTTGCAGTGTAGTGGTTAAAAAATAACATCAGCTGAACTAATTATAAAGCATGAGTGCATTACTGAGGTACGTAAAACTGCATTAATCATCATTGTAATCTTAATGCTTTCTCCCACAAAGGAACTGTTGATTCTCAGGGTGAAACCTTGCCTCATGTTGCATTTGCTGTTATAACACTGCTCCCTTTTTGTTGGTTTGACCCTTACATGAAAGCCAAAGCAATTTGCTGCTTTCCAGTGCTGCCCCATTAGTCATTAGGACTATAAATGACTGGAGCCCTATAGGGAGGGGTCCCTATATTGCATTGCTTGCAAATCACTATTCAGACAAGCAGGCTGCACAACAGTTCTGGAGAATACTTTGCTTTCTCTGAGTCTTGGGGTGAAATCTCATTTACAAATTTCTCGCTTTATCCTATCACTGGCTCTGCAGTGTTGTATCCCTCTATGTAAATAAAATAGTCAAAAAGCTCAGACAGTAATGATTTGGTAAAAATCAGATGCCAGCTTGATGGGGTGCCACTATTTTAAATTAAAAATGTGAGCTCAGGAGTCGGGATTAAGTTTTTATGTTGTTTCTTGATTCAAAAAGGCAGATGTGAGTAACGAAGCATCAGTTTATCTGGAATCAGAAAGGAGGCTGCTAGACAAAAAGAAACTAGAAATAAGGATTTAGAGAAATCTACAGAAAGGATCAACAAAGAAAATAAGTCAAAGAAAGTTATCAGATAAAAAGAAGTTGGATAAAAATGAGTGAGAGAAGAAGACGTAGGGCAAAAGTGTGAGAAGAGTGTCAAAAGTTGATGGAAAGAGACAAAATGAAACTGGAAATATCCAACAAAAATATTTTTAAAAACTATTCTAAAAGGAAGGCAGTAAACAAAAAATCTGAATAAAGCTGAAGATTTACTTGCGTTACATTAAATCTTTTTTGGTCTTCTCGTGTCTTGTTTCACTCTAAAGCAGATTGCCTGCAAATTTAAGAATGGCTCACTCACAACTGCAAATCTGTTCTTTAAAGAGCTGTTCAGAAGACCCAAGTGGCTCAAACCACTGCGTAAGTAGGCCAACAAAACAAAGCCTCTGTTTAGAAGTAGAGGAAGATAACAGAATGATAGTAGAAGACAACATAACATAACATGGCATGAGTTATAACAAGCACAAAGTACCATTTAGAGTTGCTGAATAGGTTATCTGATGACTGAAAGCAGAGGCAGGCTACCTATACTCATTAACTCTCAGTGTTTTAGCTAAGCTAACTAGCGGTGGACGAGCTTTCACTGTCTCTTCCTGTTATTGCACGCACGGACAAAAGCATGGTGTCTATTTGTTTTTTCATGGACTTGGGAGTGAGCCAAGACATTAAAAGACAAAAAATTGGCATTCCCCTTTAATTAAACACACAGAAGCCAGACGAATATTCCTGCATCAATTCAGCATGAGGCTTGTGCACGTCGTCCAGAATTAACCTTACAAAAACATGCATCAGTGTAAAGGCAGATAAGAGATGTCAGATTGATCACAGCAGCAGAAACAACTCTTACAGGACATTTAAAGACAAATGATGACTCAAGACCACAATCATCAACATCCAGAGACTTTCCAGACACAAACATGGCTGTTAATTCTCTCTATTGAGACAAGGAAATAAGCTCAGCGTTGCAATTTAACTGGTGACCGTGTACATTGGTGTCTTGTAGTTGACTCCATGGTTGACTTTTAGATGTGTTTGTGTCAGCCTGATTTCCTTTGCTGTGTTTCTTACTTGGACACACTGATTAATAAAAATGAGGCATTAAAGGAAACATCCTCTATCGCACAGCTGGCCGAGGTCATTGGTCAACAAATGATTTTGATGGTGAGGTAGCACTAGCTGTCAACTGTCAACTGTCAACAACTATTGTAAAGTGTCTTGAGATAACACTTGTTATGAATTGGTGCCATACAAATAAAAATTGATTGATTGATTGAACTTTTTTATGATATTGATTATTGGTGTTTATTTTGTTACTTTTACCTTCAGAATTACTGCCATGTCAGTCACCCCCTGCACATTTTCATCAGCAACCAGAGGAGCCTGTTCGACCCAAGACTGCTCCTTCACAAGTGCACAGTTATTTTCTGACTCTCCCTTGACAGGCTCTTTTATACTCTAACTCTGTTCCTCCTTTACCTCTGTTTCAAGCATTTCTTGGCTCCCTTTTTGAATCAGACAGACAGGCAAAGAAGTAGAAGGGGATCCTGGAAATAATCCAGAATATAGAAGTCAAAACTGTAGAAAAAAATACATTTGATGAACAGGAGTCATAGACAAAGAGTCACAAACACAGTACTGTACAAAATACCATCTTTGCTCTTTAACTGTTTCTTTAAGTTATTTCTGACACAGTTTGCTTGATATCTTCTTTCTTGACTCATTTTTCTGAGCCAGAAAGGAAAACAGACAAAAAGGAGTCAGATAATGAGGTCAGAATCAAAAGAAAGTCAGGATGAACACCTGATGGAAAAGAGTCAAAAAAGATGTGACAGTGAATTTCCAGCAAATGGATTTACAAAGAGCAATCTTACTTAAATGAGCCATAAAATAAGGAGGCAACGCAATAAGGTGAGTCAGGATGAATATCCTTGCAAAAGGATGTAGTAGAAGAAGCAGTGAGGAGTGAAAAAGAAGAAACAGGAAGTACACATAGTGAAAAGTGATCTTAAAAAAGAGTCAGAAAGAATGCCTCTCTGAAAGGACTTAGAAAGAGAAGTCAGAAAGGAAGTTATCAAATGAAAATACATGAGAAAAAATTAGTGTTATACAGTGTTGTGTGTAGCGCGTTACAGCAACATAACGACTTTTTCAGGTAAAAAGTTAAGTAACGCGCTACTGCTGAAAATTTGGTAACGAAACGTAGCTCCTTTTTTAATGCGACGCAACAGTACTTTTCCCCCGGACAGATCTGACACCCCAGCTGAGAAGTTGTTTCTTTTGGGCCTTTCTGTCTGTGTGAATCCCCCTGATTACCTTACAGCTCCTAACATAAAGAAAACACGACTGCAGTAGGCAGTTTGTCCACTTCCTCGTTTCCTGGTTATCAAGCACGCTCCCAAACACGCTCACGCACATGGTGCATGCTCCAGAGCCAAAGTTGCCAGATTTGCTTATTATAAGTGACAGTCTTTTCTTGAATAGATGTTTGGCACTGTGATATTGAAATGTAATGTAGATGAAAATTAACACACTTTATGTAGATTTTTCTTTTAAGAAAGTAGTATATCACATTAAGGAAATAGCTGGAGGTTGCTTATTTTGGGCTTGTTTTTATTGACCAGGTTGCTTCTTACAGAAGCAAAATGTGGTAAATACTGGGCAGGAGCTCTCATTTTACAAATGAGAGCTCCTGCCCAGGAGCAGAGGGAGGAATTTTTACAAAATGTCACAGTATGTGACATTTTGTAAAATAAAGAGCACAAAGGACATAACTCATGTTCTCTATAGTAGAACTTTTTGTAAGCCTTCACATTTAGGAACAGATATGGGGTTCTGACCAAGATCAAGCAATGTAAAAGTAACGGCAAAGTAACGAGTAATGTGAAAAGTTACTTTTCTCAGAGGGTAACTAAGTAAAGTAACAAGTTACTTTTTTCAGAAGTAACGAGTAACGAGCAAACACTACTTCTTAAAAGTAACTTCCCCAACACTGGTCTTATATGACTCCATGGAAAAAAGTGTAGCTTCCAGCCTCAGGGAGCCCCTCCCCCAACCTCTCTAGCAGTGTGTTTAATAGGAAAAACAACACCAGCACTTTCCTGTCACAGATCAGCCAAGACTCAAGGAAAGTGGGGAAAATTCAGGTGGTTCTATCTGTAACTGTGAGACTTGAAGATGTCCTTGTGTGTGATTTGGAAGGGAAGCCCACATTTTGGACAAACAAGCCTCGTTACCTGTGCATGTTGTTTGTCGGACACTCATCTGTGTGCATTAGCCTTCAAAAGATATCTAGAAAGTTTACTCATTTCTATACCACATATCCACAAAACATGTATACATCAGAATGAACGTATATTTGCATGCAGGGCCTTTCCTGGCCAAATTGAGACCCTAAGCAGAATTTCATTTTGACGGCAAGTTCTTTGGGAGGGATTAGATTAAAAGTTCACATGTACATTGGCACTGCAAAATGACATGACTAACACAACAACGTCAACAACCACACTTTAAATGGAAAATATCAGGCCTGTAGTCCACTGAGTGGGTTGTGGCTGTCATGACAGTGAGAGTGCATCCTCCTGCGCAAACTGGGGCTCTCTATGGGTCATTCAGTGCATGTTTTGTGTATGGACTAAACGCAAAGAAGACTGAGGTAATGACCTATAACATCCACATGGACCATCTGCCTATTACAACATCAGACAGCAACGCTCTGCGAGAGGTCAGTGACTTCAAGTACTTGGGTTCCTGGGTAAACTCCACAGAACAGGACCTTAAGATCAGGAAGGCGCTAGCATGGAGGGCCCTGAACGGTATGTCAAGAGCATGGTGCTCAAATCTCCCCCGACACATAAAGCTGAATCTATTCCACGCCACTGTAGAGTCTGTCCTCCTGTATGGCTGTGAAAGCTGGACCCTGACACCCACCCTGCAAAAGTCCCTGGATGGGTGCCACACCAGAATGCTTTGAGCTGTTCTGAATGTGGACCAGAACATCCACATTTCCAACAAAGACCTGTACGGGCAACTGCTGAGGCTCAGCGAGAAGGTAGCAGCTAGAAGGATGAGACCGGCCGGCCACTGCCACAGACATCGGAAGCTCCCGGCCAGAGGGCTGGTCCTGTGGGAACCAACACATGGGCATCGATCCCGAGGACGTCCCGTGCTAACGTATGTGGACATCCTGAAGAGGGATGCAGGAGTTGGAAGCTCCTCGGAGCTGGCTGGGTGTATGGAGAACTGGAAGGATTGGAGACTCCGATAGAAGCTCTTCTGAGGACGACAGAGAGAGAGGGGGGCGGCACTGTTTGCATGCCTTTTTGCCAATCATCCTTGGAATTCAGTGTTTCTAATAGTGCCCCTCCCCCAACCTTTGTAATGGTATGTATGGTATGGTATTAACAGGAAGTACAACACCAGCACTTCCAGTCACAGACCAGCCAAGACCCAAGAAGAGTCAAGGAAAGTGGTTCCATCTGTGACAAAGACTTGAAGATGTCCTTGCATGTGGTTTGGAAGTGAAGCCCACATTTTGGACAAACAAGCCTCACCTTTATGCATGTTGGAGTTTGCAGGGGTGCATCTGTTTAAACTAGCCTTCAACAGCCGTCTAGAAAGTTGGTTTGAACAAAATTCTTTATATCAGGCATGACTGTACATTTGCCTTTTTGACAATCGTCCCTGGAATGTAGTTTTTCTAGTCTTGTTGAAATGTAATCTTTGGATCCTCTTGACCACCCAGAGCATAAACCAAAACCAATATCAACATTTGGAGGAGCTAAAAACAACTGTGTGTGCCAATAAAGGACCAACAGCTGCTGACTCTGACCTGTGCATGTATCCTGGCAGATCTCCTCTTAAAAACAGGTTTCCACTCACAGGTGAAAATGTCATCTTAACTAAACTAAATTACTGCCAGTGGACATTTGTATCTACAGTGGAAAGTGCAAAGTGTCACCTTTACACACATGCCCCCTGCACCCTTGCCCACACACACACACACACTGCAGCAGAGTACAATAGAGACTACAGCGTAAGTGATGAAGCAGCAGAACCACGCTGGCGTCGATAAGGATCCGGCCTGACATTTATTAAAGCGCTCTTCCCCTCGTGCTGCAACGCTGGGACTTCCACGTGGAGCCGGTGGACGAGGCATAATTAAAAAGATAATGGTGCTGGCAGTGGCCCGGCCTGACTGGCATGGCTCGAGGGCTGCCCACTGCCATCAGGGGCAGGACGGCAAGAAATGAGAGGCAATCCATTTCAGCCCCATCCTCCCACTGTCCCCTCTTTACCAGCTTTTGAGATTACAATGCCTACAACCACTCATGCCGCCCGAGAGGGCCAGGGCTGAGCGGGAAGGTGGGAGTCGCTGATAGGGCCTTATCTGGCAGTTTAAAATTTAATTGTGGTCCTCCCTCTGCTAAGTTTTTCCTCCACCTTCACTTCAATGTTTAATGAAGATTAAAGAGTCCCAACAAAGCCTTATCAACATGACCGAGGAGGGGAGGGAAGGCCTAATCAGGGGTATCCTTCACACACTAGAAGACACACTCGCACTGTTTCTTCTTTGTAAGTACACAGTTTACACCCTCGGCTAAAGAGAAATGAAATTGCAAAATGTGCCCTTGCTTGGCATTTTTCCAGAACCACAAAAAGCAGCAGCATCAGAGAGGTCAAGCAGCAGGGGGCCCTGTTGTACGCCAAGGACAGTGCATCTGGTGTTACATTTGTCATCTGCAGAAGTCATTTTAAGTCTGTGACTCATTATTGTTTCAGTAGTACATGAGCTTGTACCCACGCTTGCACTGAGAGGCTCTTTTTTTTTAAATGATAAGGAGTGAGGCACAAAGATGGTGTGTTTGTAGCTTAAGAATACATGAAATGCAATGCATAATATTAGTTGTTCTTAAAGTGTGGGCTGAGACTTTCTGGGGGTCACAGGACACTAAAAAGAAAAGTCGAAGGATGCCTCTCATTTCCCTCATTTTCCTATTCCTTGGTACCTCCGAACAAGAAGTAAACCTTTTGCCAGCCTATGTTTGTTTGTTTGTTTGTTTGTTTGTTTGTTAGCAAGATTATGCAAAAACTATTGGACAGATTTTGCCAAAAGTTTCAGGAGATGTTGGTAGTGACCAAACATAAAAATGATTAGATTTTGGTGGTGATCAGATAACTTCCATTTGTTTATATTACAAACGATCATTTCCGCTCAATAACTGTCAGACTAGTAATATAATATGTGAGCTGTGAGTGCTTTCTAGTTAAAAAATAATTCAGTCTATACAGTTTTTGATCACATCCGCCTCCACATGAATGTGCAAAAATGCGTAAAAAAAGTGCAAAAAACCCCCAAAACTGCCTCTTAAAACTGTTTATTGCAATGTGACAATGTTTGAAATGTTTTCTTCCTCTACTGTTGCTGTTGTTGCAATTTCCTAGCAAATACTGTACAACAAGTCTGACTAGTGTTACTGTTTTACTTGTGGCTATGCTACATACTGCAAAATAGCTGCAGCTTGGCAGCAATATTATAAACAGCTCCCAATTACAGCATGCAGTGTGAAGTATGTACTGCATGAGGTCAGAGAAGAATGGCCACAGTGATTTAAGATGAACTAGAAGCACTTGGAGAGCTGAAACCTCGGCCAAGGTGGCTCACATTCCATGATAAAGTTACCATCATATTATGATTCATTGACCCTGAAAACTCACACCTAGTACTCAGAATCACATTGGTGTAATAATAAGTTAGACAGTTATTGAGCAAAAACACTCATTCACTAAAGGAATTTATCTGGTTCACCTCCAAACTCCGATCATTTTTAAGTTGGTCCATTACCAAATCTCCGGAAAATTTCAGCAAAATCTGTCCAGTAGTTCTTACGTAATCTTGCTAATAAACAAACATGTATGCAAAAAACAGAATGTCCTGTTAGTAAAGAACAAGAAACTGAGGCTACAGTTTACACAGGCTCACCAAAACTGGATAATACAATATTCATAAATAGACCTTTGTGACATTTAGATGGTAGGTCCAGATTATGGCATAAACAACATGAAAGCATGGATCCATCCTGCCTTTTATCAGCATCAGGTTAGTATGAAGGTGTGGGGGATATTTTCTTGGCATGCTTTCAGCCCCTTAATATCAAAATGTCACTGCCTGCCTGAATATCAATGCTGATCATGTCTATTCTTTCAAGAACATCCTCTTATGGCTACTTCAAACAGGATTGTTGACCGTGCCACAAAGCTAAAATCATCTCCAACTGATTCTTATTACATGACAATGAGTTTACTTTATTCAGCGGCCACTATATCTCGATCCAATGAAGCACATTTAAGATATGATGGAAGCTAGTCCAAACTGGTACTTGAAAGGTGTACCTAATGGAGTGACCTGTGTCTGATAATCAAGTGAATTAAACTAAATCCTTGAAACACTGCTTCTCTTGTCCCCTGATTCTGTGCATTTTTAACAACCAAAATGGCTGCCTATACACAAGCCTGCTCCTTAATGGTGCACTTAGATTTGGAATCATAATTTTATTTAGCAAGCTATGCTCAGGAAGTTCATATGAATGACTTATTTGTCAACCTGGAACATTTTCCTCTAAAAGTCTCACTGGGCAGCTGCTTTTCCTCGCAATAAACTAAACATCTTGAAAACTCACCATGTGGGATTATTAACATTAAGGTCATGATGCGTCTTAAGTGAACTATAAATAGTTTTTTGGTCTCGCTTCTAAAACTTTTTTGGATGTAAAGCCAAACTGTGGCAGAAGTTGTGCAATCTGTATGGGGCTTCAGCCAGAACTAAAAATCACTTTTATCGGTTGAAATGAAGACAAGAAACTTGGCTGGAGTCTAATGGTGTCCTCTCTTAGTCAGAGTGTGTTCTCAGCCAAAAATCTAACAAAAAAGTTTGTTAGTGAGAGAAATGCCCCTCGCTGAGATGTTTTACTATTAGGGGATTGGTTTTCACAGTTCGACAGGAGCTAACGTGATGAGTCAGCTCCTTTCTAAATCAGGCTCTTATTCCATTATTTTCTGTGGACTTTTAAAGATCTGAACTTCCCTGCTCCTCATTTATTAAGCCATGTGTTAACCTGATCTGCATTTAAGTCAATGGCTCATCAACACAGATTAATTTGCTTCCTCAATTGTTGGGGTTCATTTTAGCACTTGGCATTTTTGCTGTACAGTTTGATCAACCTGATTGAATGATGTGTAATCAAGCAGATCCATCAGCGATTGTGAGCCGTCCCAAGTAGGAAAATCCAATCAGTGTTCTTCAGAGCAGGAAAGAAATGAGATAGGAGTGAGTCAACAACAGGAAGTGACTGCTCATAAGGATTAGCATAGATGCTAACAGCTTCAGTAGCAATTTTGATAGATTGTGCTTGTATTTCTTAATAGAAACACAAATAACACAACAAACTTCTTGGCAGTAAAGATATTTCTACTCCACTTTTTTTGATGAAAGTTTGTTTTACTGAGGACCTGATCTACTAAAGGTTTGTGTGTATAGAAACACATGCAAACAAAGCTGATCTACCAACCGGGTGCACTGAGGACTGTGTCTGTCAAATTAGCAAAACAGCATGTGCAATCCATGAAGCGTGTTTGCCCTCATGAACATGCAGAATACATCATCAGAATGCACAAAATAAAGGGAGGAGGAGATGTAATCATTTATCAATTGATAAATCAATGTCATTTTTCGAACCTAAAAGTGATTGCACTCAGGGCCCTAATTTCGTGGCGCAGCGCAGGGGGCACAAGCCTGGCGCACGCTGCGCAGTGTTAATTTCGCACCACCGTGCGCTGCCAGTTTGACAATTTGGTAGACCATCTGCGCAGAGGTGGGTGTGACAGCGCACCAGGGGGAGTTGACAGCGCACCAGGGGGAGGTGCCGACAGCTTCAGGTTGGTGCAGTGACAATTTTGTGCCAAAAAAACGTGCGGAAGGTGCGCTGAAAGCTCGCCAGCTCCAACCTGGTCTATTCTCGGCGCAGGGTGAAGTGCACCCTCCGCAGCTGTAATTTGGAGACAGACGCACATGTGCGCACACGTCAACAAAGCCTCAGAGGCAGGTTTCCAGAGTGACAGGCACATTTTAATACAATAAACAATCACAGCAATCATTACTTAATGTAACAGTCTGAACCAGCATATACATTTGTATCTATATTAACTGTCCCATCACATCTGATGTCGGATTAAAGCCGTTTGTCATAATGGTAACTTAACCTGACGGCAGCTGAAGTTTGATGCACATCTTACGAGTCAACAATAAACAGCCTTAACATCCGATACTGAGTATATATCTGACTTCTCTCATTTCATTAAATTCAAAGAAAAGAGGGAGAAAAAAGACGAAGAAAAAAGAGAGAAATAAATGTATGTCACTAAGTATTTACCTGTGATTTCTCATATTCCTCTATTTCACTCTTTATTT
The DNA here is from genome assembly GCA_036419115.1 of Scarus forsteni. NCBI lineage: Eukaryota > Metazoa > Chordata > Actinopteri > Labriformes > Labridae > Scarus > Scarus forsteni. The sequence continues at coordinate 5,050,741 of JAZDUH010000414.1, forward strand.
TTAACGTGATCTAAAAAGATGGAGTACATTATTGTAAAGAGGATGAGGCAGAGATACCGGGAGAGTATACAGTATATCATCAATGGTTCTGCTATTTGGCGATGACAAACCAGGAGTGCAGGTGAACACAGCATTATAAATGCATAAGCCAGCTGCTGTGTAACTGTCTCTTATTTTTACACTCCTATTAATGACAAAGGAACAGATTACATCTGTCCCGGGAGCTGGCCCACAGTGACACGCTTCGTGGCCCCCGATGCTCGCCCCGCTGTCCCTTTTCCTGCTGAAGTGACAGCGGCTCTGACCGTCTCCTCTACCGGGTCTTTCCAGCACACTGTTTCCGCGGTGGCGGGGATCATTCAGACCAATCAGACGCTGTGCCTCGGCCACAGTGCATTTAAAGGCAAGGAGAGGCGGTCATTTGATTGGTGAAGACAGTACTCGGCTGTGTTAAACCCACTGATGCCTTTTGTCCTCCCTCTCAGCCACTTGCGCTGAGGGGCAGGGACGGAGGTGTGGATGCGCCTCTCTGCGCCTCTCTTGGAACTGCAGGAAACTTGCAAAGTGCGCTGGTCACACCCTGTCCGCAAGGCGAAGGCTGGCGCAGGGCATGTGCGCCTGCGCTTGCGCCTGGTCTACAAAATTAAAGCCCTCAGTGTTTTTCTGTAATTTAGCATGTTTGAAGTGCAGGTGCAAATTGTTAGTCATTGTGGTGAGAAACAGGGGTCACATTAACAAAATATTTTCCGTCATTGACTGGATGGTTTACTTTACACACATCTAAGGTGACCCCTTCCTTGTTTTGCATCCTCTATATTGCAGAGGATGCCAATTGACCCGTGTAAAAAAAAAAATTATAGCCAGCATCACTTCATTTGTTACTCAGAGCTGACAGCATCACACTCTCCACACACAGACGGCAAGTTTAGGGGCTGCCAGTGTGTAAAAGGCAAGAGTACCTGTGCGGTTTGCGTGTGTATACCTGTAAGACTGCTTTTCACATGAGAGGTTATTGATGATGAAGCTTAGTAGCTATGTGAATGCTTTCATTTAGATTAAATAAAAATCCACACTGTTCTTTTTATTATTTTGGGATTTTTCTATCAAACATAGTCCCAAGAACACCATCATCCCCTCATCTCGCATGTTCTCTTCCATGTTGCATGTTGTGTTTTCCAGTTGTTGCTATTGACATATACATTTATATATCTACGGTTGTTGCCATGGTTCTTCTACTTTGTTTTTGGTGGATCACATTTAATCACACAAGATTTCTGGCTCTGGATTAAATTCTAGATTGGTGGTGGGATTGTGTTGAGATCATCAGAGCACACCACATAGTACAATCAAAACTGTTCAATGCCACAGGGAATCAGACCAACAACCTTCTTGCTGCGAAGCACTACCTGCCACTAGGGCTGAACGATTTGAGAAAAATTGGAGAAGTGAAGAACAGAAGCAAAATAGGTATGAAAAGACTGGGTAAAAAAAATGGTATAAGAGCAGAAAAAAGTTAATAGGTGCAGAATAAGTATGAAATTGCAAAAAAAGGCAAAGAAATTAAAAAGTGACCAAGGAAAATTGCTTATAGCAGCAAAATTGGGATTAAATTTCAAAAACCATGTAAAAAAAAAAGAGGAATGGGAGCAAGATAGGCATAAAGTCGTATAAACTGGGTTAAAAAAAAGGCTAAAATAGGCGTGAAATTGCAAGAAACTACTTCACAATGCCAAAATGTTCAACACATTTTGGGTTAAAAATATTGCACTGTCTGCGATTTGAAAATTGCAACAAGCTATATTGCGATTTAATCTAATTTGCAATTAATTGTTCAGCCCTACCTGCCACTGGGTCACCCTTTCACATGTCAGCCCATGTATCAGAGCACCTTTAGTTGAAATATACAGAAACTTGGACACAGCCCTCCCAAATCAACAACTCCCAAAAGAGGTCCCATCAATAACAACCCCAATCTGATCCAAGCCAATCAGAGGAGAGAAAGTCTCAGTAGACATCCTGGAGTCAATCTTAATCCTGCCTCCACTAAAGTGCAAACACACTCCATTTATCAGATAGAAGGCAGTGTTTTCATTAAAGTCATATTATCACAAACGCTGCACTCACACACACGAGCGTGTGGATGAGTATGCATATTAAAACACACACATATGCACACACATTCAATAGAGAGCAAAGGTTTCCATATCAAAGCAGAGGAGGAGGAGGCTGTGTGAAGCTTATTGATATCAGAGAGGAGGGGTAGAGCAATATTGGCATCTAAATGACTCAACACACACACACACATATTCCCACAACACTGGAGCAGCACTCAAAACAAATCTGGGCTAAGTGGACTCGACATACAGGAGATGAAGAACATGTTTTTTTTTATTTGTGTGTTTGGTGAGTGAGGGAGAGTCTCCTGCTTTCTTCTGCCTCTGTGTGATATGAGCTGTGGGTTGAGAGCATAGTCAAAATTGCTTCTGTAGGAACATGAAAATCTGCATAAATGTGAGTGTGTGTTTGCGTGTGTACGCTCAATCTGCAGCTTGCTCCATACAAGGTTTTACCAAAACCAATGTGAGTCAATTCCCTCATAACTGGCAACTTTGCATCTGCAGCCAAATCCCATACGCTTCTTCATATGTAAAGTGGTTTCTACTGAGCTGAAATTACTCCCATCTGCCCTCCTAACACACACTCACACACATATGGATCCACACACACTCTTACACACTCCTATCTAGATGGCCAAGAGGGAAGAGGGAGGGAGAGAGAGACAGAGAAAAGCTGACTTAAACATTTTTCTCCATTTCACAAAAGTAGCTGTGCTGTTGTCAACATGATGAATGAGAGAATAAAGGAGGGGAGAGAGACATAGAAGCGGAGAGGGAGAGAGAGGGAGTTTTACAGGAGGGAGGGTGTGAAACTGTCTGACCTGAAGATACTACAGCATCTGTTGAACGTTATTAAAATCAGTTTTTGGGGATGCAATACAAAAAAAAAGATCTACAAGAGAACTCTGATACTCTGTTGTAATTGACCTTTCTGTCATGGTTGCCAGGTCTGCTTATTATAAGCAACTTTGGCTTCTTTTTGGAAAAGTGGCTTGTAAATATCAGCAGTCGTGGGTTGCATTTTTTTTTCTGGGCTTGTTTCAAAAGTGCAGATTCTCATTTTGTATAGTTGTGCCCCCAAACCCAGGAGGGTCTGATGCCCACTCTACTACTAATACAACTTAATTCAGACGTTACACCAACTATTTTCTCAAACTATTTTACTGTACAAAGAGACTAAATGATGTTTATACCAAAAAAAAATCCTAACAGTCAAGAATACATTTATTTCTAATGTAGCTCTGTTTTCACCATAATAAAGCTGCAGAGGATCAACATAAAGCTTAAAGATAACTTTGTCTGTTTTGTTAAAAAGATAAATAAAGGTTAGTCAGACTGCTTAGAGGTAACAGTTACAGTATAAACTAGAAAAGCACTCGGAGAGCGCAGACCTCCGCCAGCACAACAGTCCTCTCCCATATTGTGATTTTTACCATAGATATTAGTCCTACCTTTATTTCATGTAAATATTTAGATTCCTTGGCCATGAAAACATACCATTAGCAATTGGTTTCATAATGATATCTATTTCAGTTCAGTAGTTATTCACGAAAATCTCATTTTTCGTCATGGCGGATCCAGACGGTGATCCGGATCAACACCAAAAGTGAATCAGTTCTTCCTTTTCCCATGCTGAACACTTCCTGAAAATTTCATCAAAATACATCCATAACTTTTTGAGTTATTTTGTTCACAGACAGACAGACAAACAGACAAACAGATTCTCCCGAAAACATAACCTCCTGGCGGAGGTAACGACAGCAGCCCCTCCCTTCAACTTCTGTATAAAGAAAAAGATGTTCTACCTCCAACCAAACGGATGTTGAATAAGGAAACTAAGAGCCAAACAAGAAACAATGTCTGTGTGATATTTAAATGTAATATAGATGAAAGTCAAACCATGCTACATGCTGTAGATTTCTCTTTAACAAAAGTTGTCATAGAGCAACTATGAACCAAAAAAAAATGTTTTGCAGGAGAAAAAAAAGTGTTTTTTTTCTGCTTGAATTATTTAGCTTTTTCCAAAAGTGACCCCAATTTTTAAAAAAAAAGAAATACTGCAGTTGTCAATGTTTCTATGGATGCTGTGCACAAACAGTTCACTCCACTACTTTCACCTTTGGTCAGTTTTGTCCATTTTTGATAATAACAGCTTAATAGAAAAACTACAAGAGCATAAACCTCCATGAAGAATTTCCAACACTGTTGGCAGTTATTTGTTTTTGCTAAGGAGGTCATAACAATAACAATCCATTTTATTCATAGGTACCTTTTCTTAACACTTAAGGTCTTCTTACAGGGCAAAGTTTAAAACAAAATGCATAACATGATGAAAAAAAGGATCAATCAATATATTATTAAAGACAAAACAACTGGAAAAACCATCAGATTCAAGAGATGGGTTTTTCAACAGGATTTGAAGATGGAGGAACAGTCAACACTATGAATGTCGAGGGGGAGAGAGTTCCAGAGGAGGGGAGTTGAGCAGCTGAGGGCTCTAGAGCCCACAGTGGACAAGTGGGCAGGTGGCACAGTGAGGTGAATGGAGGAAGACCTGAGGATGTGATGAAGTGTAAAACTTCAGCGAGAGACTGAGGAACAAGGTTTAAAGTCAATTTGGTATTTAACAGTGAGCCAGTGGAGCTGCTGAAGAACAGGAGGGGGTTTGGGTGAAGATGTGAGCGGCAGAATTTTGGACAAGGTGAAGTTTATGAAGGGAATTTTGAGGGAGATTGTCAGGATTTTTCCCCTTACAGTTCTAAGATGGCTCAGAAACCAGTTTGTCCCAGCAGCTGGATGCAATCAAGTGGAATTTTACTTGCAAGGAGTACAACAATACAGAGTGTCAAACAGTCTGATGTGTTGAACTGAAGAAAAAAAATGTCTTCTTTCTTTTATAAGGGTGTGTGTGTGTGTATGCAACATGTGAGGTGGAGTGGCCTTCGCACAGGCTCCTCATCTCTGCATCAGTTGGAGCTGGTCTCGAAGGTGCTCCGAAGTTGCAGACACAACAAAGATAAACAAGGGACAAGGAGTGGGGCTGCACAAGGTCATGTGTGTGTCTATGTGTGAGAAAAAATGCGGTCAGCTAAGCAATGATTATACAGAGAATAAGGATAATATGAGAAAAAGATGTTTCAAATAAATTGCTAAATGATTGCTGTGGTGCTGGAAGTAGCTTCACCCTATCAGGGCCAGCAAGCCAGATTAACTAGAGCTTTAAAGTTGGTGCATGTACAGCAGAACAATAACAACAACAGTTTGTAAGGTTAAAATAAGAAAAAAAAGCAAATTCATTGTTTACCAAAAGCTTTACCACCATACACCTGGTGAATTCTTCAATCCAAAGTTTGTTATAAGAAAACCGCCTGCACTTAAAAATTATTTTTAGCACTGCCAAAGTACTCTTATGAAATACTTTTTGCAAAGTGTATCACAGTAACATCCCAACATACAACTTAATGACTGCAGTGTTTGTGATATAAACATGATTAACTATTTCTGTTACGTTAATAGAATTCAAATTAGGACTGTGTACATGTCAGTGTGTTTCTGTGCATCATCATTATGTAATGACTGTCCTCGCAAACTATCCCATTTAATGATTAGGTGGTCAGCACATTTGTGTGTGTGTGTGCACATGCTTGCATGAATGCATGAAAGCATTTCGACCCTCCCTCCATACACACTTGCACACACACACATTTATGACCCCATCCTGCTGGTCATTAAACAGGTGAGAACTGAGTCTAACAAGCAGCCTCAGCATGTTACTGCGATGGACGGAAAAGCTGCATGTTCGGCATACAGGTTGGAGCGAGAGTGAGTGTGTGCCAGTGCATAATGAACTGAGAATATAATGACTCAAAGAAAAAGCTGTGCAGTTATAAGGAACTTTCTTTTATCTTTTCTGTGTGTTCTCATATTACAGGGAAGCTTTTTAGTTTAGATTTTGTGTTTGTTTTGTCTTAACAGTGTTGGTCATAATCCAGCTATGTAAGGAACTCTCCTTATTCCAGTTGGACCAGTAAGTTGTTGGTCAGATGCAGATGCAGACCATTATGGAAACATACACATAGGTCACTGATATTGCTGGTAAATCATTCATTATTTTGTTGAGACTGAAAAAAATGAGATACAGCAGAAATAGATAATATTTCAGATTGTCCACCAGTAATGTTTCAGCCTACCCATGGCAAACTGTGATGCTTTAATCCAAATGTTCCCAACAGTGCTGACTGTATTGTTAGTCATGGACATACCTGTTAATTTAAGGATTTGAAAATACAGGAATTTTTCCGTCGCCTGCTGCGAGCCGTCCCACCACCCAAACCAAGATCCAGTGTTCCTTGATTAAAGACAGATGTAAGAGAAATCTAAAATAAACAGTTTGTTTTTCTTTGACTTTTCCCACTGTTGGCTCTATTCTTGTAAAAACTGCCACCCAGGCTACTGCAAGTGGCAGCTCCCGTGAGGCTTTTTCTTTTTCTCATGATGGTTGGCGTCACTTTGGTGCATTACAGCCCCATTCTCATGAAGTTATTGACAGAATTCAGTTTGGAGATGCAGAGGGGAGTCTTTCTAAGATTATCATTTATTTTAATATGGGAGATCGACGGGATAAAACTAATATGGGAGGATGGCAGGAAAGATGGTTAAAATATGGTATTTTCCCAAAATGGAAGACTTGAAAGCTACTGTTATGGAGTTCCTGTGTTCTCTTAAATAAGCTTTGCTTCAACATCATTTTTATATAAACTGCAACACTGTTTTGAATTTACTGCAAATTAAGATTTTATATTCATAGACATTATACCGCAAAATCTGATGACTTCATATATATATATATATATATATATATATATATATATATATATATATATATATATATATATATATATATATATATATATATATATATATATATATATATATATATATATATATATATATATATATATATATATATATATATATATACATACACACTCCTTTATCACTTTGGTGAGCAATTCATGCAGAAGTTGAAAAATGAACTGATTTTTCAATGTACAATTGCAAAGGATGTAGTGATTTCATCATATTATGTCCAAGATATCATCAAAAAATTGATCAAATCCAGAGAAAAAAAATTGCATTCTCTGCATTAAAAATCTAAATTAAAACTACATATCTCTTTGTGGGTCAAAAAGGCAGGTTACACCCTGAACCAGACACCAGCCAATCACAGTGCAGCATACACAGACAGAACCATTCACACATTCTTGAACAATGTGCATTGTTCACGGGATGAAGCCACAGTGCCCATGTATGTACGAGGAGAACAACCCACACACAATGGACCTGACCCACACGGTTAAAACAAGCAAGCCCCTTGCTTCAGCTCAAAAGTGGGGTGATTCTTTTCGAAACCCATTCAAAAATCCCTCTGATTTTGAGACGAGGTCTCTGGGAGTGCTAACATGCCAACCCACCTTCATGTTAAGGATTTTATTCTGCAGAACTCTAAGGGAGATTAAAGCTCAGCAGCAAAGCCACACTGTAAACTACACTTAAAAAAGAAAGCACTCAAATAAAAAGTTTAAGCAAAGTGTCCATGGAGACTGGTGCAATATCTACCTTTAGAGCATTTACTCACATTCATCGGGAAAAATGGATAGAATTAAGTTATAAGTTCAAGCAGTATAATGTACCCTGTTTCAACCTGCTGAAAATGTAATTATGGGTCCAGCTGAATCTCCGCAGCAGTGGAGTGGAGTTAGAAAGTTTGAAGGCCACCTTTGAGTAAGAATCTAAAGCTATAGAAGCCTGGGTCTGTTACACAGAGATGGTAGGTGTCGTTAAAAGTTTCATCACAGCTCAGGAAAGCATCTTCCTCTTTGTCACTACCTCCTGCTCTTCTCCCAGGCTTCTCATTGAGCTGCACTTTCTAAGTTGGCCCTATGCTTATTGATGTCTCTACTTTTTCTGCAAGACAAAACATTGAAAAAGGATTTTATTGCTGGGAATAAGAAATGTCTAATCACCCCAAAAGCACACCAGATCTTAAAAGCTCTTGCCTTCAGGACTGCCTTAGTTCTTTGTGACAGAGACTCAATCAAAAAGAGATTTTGGTTCACACCAGCATGTCAGCATCACAAAGCCCCTGCAGATTTGTGTACTGCACATCCAAGAAGCAAATCAGTTCTATCACATCCCAATGGCACTCTACTGGATTGAGATCTGATGACTGTAGAGACCACTGTGGTACAGTGAACTCAATATCATGTGCGAGAAACCAGTTTGAGATTATTTACATACAATAGTATGTTATTTTGCTTGTTATAGCCATCAGAAAATGGGACATGGCCACAACACTCAGGCAGGCTGCGACGTTCAACAATGCTCAATCGATAATAAATTGTACTGGATTAACTCTTTCAGTACTTTATATGCTTTGCTTTCTTTATTAAACTGGAACTTTAATCACATTGAGAATCCAAATAAAGCCTTTATGTTTTTCATAGTTAACAGGGTAAATGGCTGAAATTAGGATTGTTAAAGACCTTGTTTTGTGTTTTCAGACCAAACAATAAACGAGAAAGCACCTTGAGAGCACAAACCTCCACAAAGTTAGGTCACATTAATGTTACATCGATAAGCTATAGTTCCATGATAAATTTACCACCATAATAGGATTTTGTGACCCTGAAAACCTACGCTTAGCACTCTGAATCATGTTGATATCATTATTAGTTAGACAGTTGTTTAGCAAAAATTATTGTTCACTAACGGCACTTATCTAGATCACCATTAAAATCTAATCATTTTGAACTTGGACCTTTACCAACATCTCCTGAAAATTTTAGCAAAATCTGTCCAGCAGTTTTTTAATCTTGCTAACAAACAAACAAGCAAATTAACTGACAAACATGCCCCAGCAAAAACTTAACCTCTGTGGCAGAGGTAATTAACTTTTCATTAAACTTTTGTAAATGTTTATTGTTTTTGTAGATTATTCCTCCCTTTCAATAATACCAACTGGTGTTGTGTTTTATATTGTTGCAACACCTGATTCGTCACCTTTGCAACAACTTTGAAGGATTGTGCATTGCTGAAATAAGCAACACAACTCAATGTGTGGGTAGTGGTCCTCAAAAAAGGTATTACAATCCCTGCAACTCAAAGCTGGTGTTTGGGTTTGCTGAGTGGCAGAATTAGTTGGTGTCAGCCTTATTACCATTTCTTAATAAGGATAAAGTCACAAAAGACTGGTGGAGTTAAAGACAGACCACACAGCAAGCGTCCAAGTAGGACAGCATCCCAGGAAAACCATGTTGCTTATGTTGCTTATTGCCATGAAAGCAGGATTTATAAAAGTTATACCTTGTTATAAAGGTGACTAATAAGGATTTCCAACAAAATACTATAGAAACTGGTGTTATTAAAGGGAAAAAATAATCAACCCAAACAGTGCTTTCACTTATGAGGATGGACACATGTTCCAAGCACAGTTGCAATGTGCATCAAATTAAACTGAAATGTCATAACATTTGACTGTCACTTTAAAGAATTTAAATTAAAAGAATCGATTGCTATAAGAACTGTCAGTCTCATTGTTCAAAAAGTAGTTTAAATTCTGGATAATTTTTGAAATTATCAGAAAAATGTCATTCTTACATAATAAACTTACAGAGGGTTACATCATAACATTTTCACGGTCAGCTCAGAACAATATTAGATTAACTGAAATAAGTCAAGGTTATAAGGTGTTTGGTAAAACAGAAAATACAATTTTTTCATTAAACTTTTTAAATATTTACACATTTGATGTTGCTTGTCCTTTATTACAAGGTGGCAGAATGTTCAAACAAATGTACTAATGGATGATGGCTTCTTTGCATTGATATAAACATGGTGTGGCAGTACATATTTTGACTTGCTCTTAAGTGAACCTTAGGCCAAAAACAAAACATTATCACCAGTGCCCGACAACATTATGCCACCATAACCAGCCTAATCTTTTCATAGAAGAAAGGATGAATCCATGCTTTTTGTAGTTAATGTCAAATTCTGATCCATCTGAATGTGACAGCTGAAATCAAAAGTAAAGATCAAGATCCTATTTTGGTGAGCCCGTTGCCTCATTTCCTGACCTTAGCTGATGGGGTTGGCACCTAGTGTGGTCTCCTCCCGCTTGTGAATCTGTTTCAATTTTTGACATTTTGTAATGAAGTGTGTTTCCATTACACTTGGATATTCAAAAATGTAGTCAGCGCAACAAAAAAAATGGTAATGGAAACACCTGAATTTCGAAAACGCACTAAAATATCACTAAAAAGTTTTTACGCTTTCATGAGGTGGTTTTTTCAGACATTTTGATATTCAAATATATCACAATGGAAACACTTTTTCCGTGATTATACGTCACAAGACGTGACTGAACTGGTCACATGATCACTTCTCTCGGAGTAAACATGGTGCGGTACGTTTGAACAGAGGGGGAAACAGAGACTTTTCTTGCCATTATTCTCGAGAAAAACACAACTGCCATACTAGACAGCAAACAACAGAAGAATGTAGAGTGGTACAAGGAGATAGAAACAGAAATGAGGGAGAAAGGGTTCAACAAGCCTGGCATCTTTCTTCCTGCAGTGAAATCTTGTGTTCAAAATTTTAGGAGTATCGCTTTTATTTTGCAAAAATCTGTAGCTGGGTTTCCATTACAGTTTTCGCAAAATAAAAGCGATATTCCTAAAATTTCGACAAAGTATATTTGCGCTTTCAGCGTTTTTCCATTGAAGGTTGTTCTAGGCAGGGCCTTATAAGACTCTGCATTCCTCTGTTGTTTGCTGTCTAGTATGGCAGTTGTGTTTTTCACGAGAATAATGGCAAGAAAAGTCTCTGTTTCCTTCTCTGTCCAGACATACCGCCCCACGTTTACTCCGTCCTGTGACGTAAAATTGCGGAAAATGTGTTTCCATTGCGCTTTTGCGATGTATTTGAATATCAAAACGTCTGAAAAACCACCTCATGAAAGCGGAAAAACTTTTTAGTGATATTTTAGTGCTTTTTCGAAAGTCAGATGTTTCCATAACCAGTTTTTTTTTGCGCTTTTTAAAATTTTCGCATATCCAAGGGTAATGGAAATGCACTTAGACATGGAAACCCAGCTATGGTCCTATGAGTACCTTGGTTATTGGAGTTACTGTTGCCTTTCCATCATCTCAAACCACCCTTGCCATTCTCTTTTGACCTCTGGCATCAACAAGGCATTCTGACTCAGAGAACTGCTGCTCACTGCATATCTTCTTTCTAATCAAACCTTTTTCTGAATATCTCCTGAAATGATAATGTGTTATAATGCTGAAATATTCACACTAGCCCATCAGGTGCCAACAACACTGCCATGTTCAAAGTCCCTTACATCAACCTTCCGCTCCAGTCTGATGCTTGGTTTGAGCTCCAAATCCACAAACCTAGAAGTGTTAAATTACTGCCATATGATTGGCTAATTACCACACTACATTAACAAGTGGTTAAACAGATACACCTAATGTGGCTTGTGAGTGTAGATCAATGTCATTCAAAAAGAAACACAAGCACAGAATGCAAAGTTCCTGCCAATAAAAATATAAGTTGCAGATTTCCAGGCAGGAGGGATTCCCACTGTAACAATCTTCAAAAAACAGAGAAGCAGAAACAAAAGAATTCACTGTCTGACATGTTCCAACACAGCATTTTTACAACCAACCAGTAACTCTGATCAAAGCTTGACACAGACGGGAAAGTTAAACATCTGGTACCACCTGCTGGTCGGAACCAGAGGAGATGAAACATCGGCACACTCTGTCGCCGTCTCTTTTGTAAAGTCAGCAGAGAAAAACTGAACAAAAGCAAACATCTCACTAAGATGTGAGATGCAAGACTGACAATAATGAAAAAAGCACTCAGCTCTTGTCAAAGCATCAAGAAGGGATTTGTTCATGATGATGTTTGATATTCACTGCCTAAGAGTTCTCCGGCCCATTATGACGGGTTAAACAACATGAATATTCAATGTGAAATGCCCCTCTCTTCTGGATAGCCTGGAGGACTCGCTGGCTGATTGTGATCCATGGCAGCTGACAATCGGTCCGCTGCAGAGGGCCATAACTCGGTGCTTGTGCGCTGATGACGCTGTGAGGCGGCGGCCTCAAACGGAGCAGTAATTGGACATTACTCCTGCCGAGAGAGGCTAAAAGCATCTTTGCCACTCTTTGTGCTGACATCCCTCTTTTAGTCTCATCACACTCTTCTCCATTTCCCTCTGCTCTGGCCAGTGCTCCTTTAATTGTAATGGCCTTTCTGGGAGTGTTAAGAGCAGCTCAGAGACGCTGGACATCACTTTAACAAATACGCAGAAAACCTTTGTCATTTACACTCCCGAGACTCTCTGTCTTGTGTTTGTGTATCTTCACAATAAAGCTCCTGAATCTTCAGACTGCAGTTTGTTCCTGCAGAGCCTTTCTACCTGTCTACACCAATGAAAATACATACATTTTAAAGAATTAGGGCTGTATTCACCCAGACTTTTGGTGTCTTCAACATTTTGTTCGCTTTCCCCCAAAATTAACTCTATACAAATAGTATCAGCTCCCAACAAATACTATTTATACATTTATGTCAATGCAAATGTGCAAAGATTTTTCAACAAGCACCAGGTGGTTTCAACTCACTACAAACTGCCACATATTCTCTCTCTAAGAGTCAATAAAAATAAAAAAAAAATCACCTGTAGCGTGTTTTATCACCAACACTGCAAGGACTTAGGTCGAAGGGAATGCTCATCTGATATCAAGTCTTAAAATCTCACACAAGCCAAAATTGCCTGATGTGTCCAGCTACACATCTTAATTCAGTATTTAAAAGCAAAAAATGAACCCTGAATTTCTTATAAATTTGCCTTGGGGCATTTTGGGTTACATGAGTTTCAATTTCTAAAAGAGGTTTCCACTTTCCGAATTTCTGCCAAACTTAACCAAAATTTGTAAACATCCATTCATCATCTGTTCTGCTGATCCTTTCAAAGTCATGGTTCCAGCCGACACTGGGTGGGAGTTGGGGTACACACTGAAACAATCACCAGCCAATCACAGTGCCACATAGAGACAGACAACAAAGGAGCAATACGGAGTCACTAGTTGACCAATAAACATGCTTTTATGGTCAGTGGGAGGAAGCTGGAGTGCCCAGAGAGAACATGCAAGCTCCACACAGATAGACCCCGACTGTCATAGGGATTAACCACCAACCTTCTTGTTGTGAGGCACAAACACCACCTGCTGTGCCACCATGCTGCTCAAAATAAACTGCCTTAAAAAAATCATTTTATATTTCTTTTAAAGTATAAGTAGAGTATGGTAGAGTCTGGTCCTTGTCAGGACTGCATTGTCCTCCAACTTGTCCAAGACTGCCTCAGGGCCCCTTTACGTGACAGTGGAGAGCGAAAATGGAGGGTTTTTGTGACAATTGCACCTTCTGTTCAAACAAGAAGGGTGTCCAGAGTGCCTGTAACTGCAAACTTTTGCAACGAGGGTCCAAAGTGGAAACTTCTGAAGACTGTCCATGAGCAGTACTCTTTCAGATGAGGACTGCCTTTGAAACTTGGAACAACAAAAACAACAACTACAGTGATGGCCAATTGCCGAGCAACATGTGTGCTACTAACTGTCTCTGGTATGTTATTGCTTCTCCAAAAAAATTTGGATTGCTCTGACCAGCAGAGACATACTCCCCTTGTTTGTGAAAAGTTTCCTTCCTGAAAAGCGTTAGTGCACAGACACCTGTTGTAACACCACTGTTTCACTACCACCTTACATCACCAAATACTGGCCTTGCATGCACCCTACAGCGTTTTCAGTTGTTCTGGTGGTTCATTTTAAACACGGAGCACTTTTGAAAATGCCAAGGAAAAACCTTTCCATTCCAAATGACAATGTTGTTGTGTAAACGGGCCATTAAAAGTTATGTTTTTAATAAAAATAGCATCGTCTTTAATGCTCATAACTCCATGTAGCACAGCATCTCTGGTATTTGTGGTGGCTATATTCACTGCTCAGCAGGATCACCGATCAAAGAATTCGTCCAATGAAAGTCTCTCACATGACACTTCTCAACCGCTCAGTCAAAGGAGTAGTGTAGGCAAAGGAGGAGTCTGAGTGAATGTAGAGAGAACAGACAAAGGATCAGAATGGGAGAAACAAAAAAAGAACAGGGCAAAGAGACACGTGCATTAACATGTGATGACATGTTCAGGCATGTTATTTATTAAGGATAATAATATTACCTCATTACTATGGTATCTTTCTATATCAAGTTTTGTACAAGTATGACAAAAAACTAAATTTAAAAAAACATCTGTGGGCTGGAATGTATTTATATTTGATAAAAACAAGGTAGATTCTGGTTCTGTGTATTGGTTCCGGTTTGAATTTCTATTTCAACATTTTTTGGCGTGCACTCCCCACAAATTTTTTCTTGCTGTTTATGATCTGGCTTATCAACATTATCAAATACACCAATCAGTACTAACAAAGGGGAGAAGTAATCAGCTGAAATAACACTTGAACACTTTTTTGGAGAAGTATAAGAACACTAAACGTACACAGAAGCAGAAGTTTGGCAGACAAATGTGCAACAATTTGGGTCTTATTGACAGACTCAGTGAATCTCAGACTTAAAGCAGATGCAGAGGATATTTGTAGTGGATAATCATGCTTTGAATTCTGTTTGTGTTTGTGTGTTTTTGTTTGTTAAATCATCACCATGGCGATCTTTCCTCTTTAGCCCCAGATGCTAGTGTTTATTTGTGTTAATAATGTAAGGCTGGCTTTAACAGCTCGCTGGCTGCTTTGTGCTCCAACACCAATTAAGGCCAGGCTTTAATTTTTAATGAGGAGGAAACAAACACTCACAGCTTCTCTAACATTAACAAATGACTATGGGGTCAAATTCTACCAATCAGCATGAAGCAATCAGCCCGGAGCAATCAGCGCCACAGGTGCGGTTTGGATTAGTTTGTGTTTCCAGGGATCAGTCGATACTCATTGTGCTGAATGCCTCTCTGGTCTCTTGTTTCAGTCTGTGTTTATCTCACCACCATACTGTGTAATGGTTATCCTCATCTGTCTCCTGATGACAGCAAATATGTGACAAATGTAAAATTACGGAGTAGAAGTGAGATTAATTTCACAATCAGTCTAAAAGCAAGAGCTTTCATTAACCTCTGGGCAGCAGAAGACCAGAAGCTTAATCATATAATTCTGAGAAGACAAGTCTCATGAAGCTTTACAGGCTGCTGGAGAGGAAAGTTGTTCAGAAAACTCATCATATAGCACTGAGGTTAGATAGTAAGGGTACTCTATTAATCATTCAAGGAGACATTCATTTACACCATTAACACTCAAACACAAACTTTATGGGACTCTTTAAAGAGACCACATTTTGCCTTAACTCTGATTCAGAGTAGGGATGTAACACTTACTGATAAAATGATAAACCACGGTAAAAATTCTGAAATATAATCACTTCTTTTGTAAATATTGTTATAAGCATGTTTGATTACCTCAATTTGTCAATAACTCATTATGCTAATCACCTGGAAAAGTCAGAACTATGTGTCTTCTCCTCAGCAGAGCAGCAGCAGTGTTGGTGTCCACATAGATACTGTATCAGAGAATTTTTTTCCCTTTCAAACAGAAAAGTCTGGTTGTACTTTGGATTGTACATGAACGACAAGAATGGTCAGCCTAAATATACAGAAAAAAGTCTCCCCGCAGCAGCATCAGAGGGAAGTGGCCTCATTAAGGTGCGTACACACCGGAGGCTACTTGTATTACCTTGGCGATCACTCCCCATGCAAAGTGAATGAACAGCCGCGATGGGGCGGGGCTAACCCTCCCGCGATGTGACAGCCACTTTTCACACTACCACATACCTTGTCGCGCAATGTGAAAGTGAAAAAAAAAGCTGATCAATCAGCAGGTGTGTGCATGTGTGACAGTACCCTAGACAGACAGTTATTCATCCGGACTACAGAGTAACAATTTATTTCCGTGTGGGAAACATTAGTCAGTGAGGATATTAGTTCCGCCCAGACGGACCGCAGTAAACTCACAGAGGATGCTGCTGCATCATCAGCTGCAGTGTTTTGTGTTTGCTAAGTGAGTGAAAAGTATACAGCTGGAATAATGTCAGCTTATACACGCTATTATGTGATATATGATATGATCGCGGTGAAACTCAAGCGGACCTGACGTCACAGAGCGACAGCTGACGGCAACAGTGACCAAAATGAGGTATTTATAGACAGACGACACTACGTCAGTGGGCAACGGGATTTTGGTAGCTGGGTCGCTTGTGGTGTGAACGCAGCATTAAGGTGCGTTCACACCGCAAGCGACTCAGCTACCAAAGTCGCGTCGCCCACTGAGGTAGCGTCACGCGTCCATAAATAGCCTACCTGTTTAATTCGCCTGGCGTCGACGTCGATGGCGTCACGCTCGAGTTTTACGCGTCATCCGCCCTGTAGTCCGGATGAATAACAGCACCGTCACACGTACACACACCGCTGATTGGCTGATGCTGCAGAGCCACGCAGCACCTTTAGACTGTTAAGAGAGATCTCAGCGAGGCACCAGAGAGGTGTAGAGGGTCAGTTACTGCAGATTGTTCTTAAATTTCCCATATGTTTGCAACTAAATATAATTTATAAACCATTTCATTGTGTGTAAAAGCACTTTCTTGACATTTTAAGCACATTAAAACAATACCATGATAATAAAAATAACTGTGATAGTTTTGGTCATAATAACTGTGATATTAGATTTTCACACTATTACATCCCTAGTTCTGAGTTAAGTTCCCTCATATTAAAAACTTGGACCACAGGGCTTAAGTTTTACCAGCATTTGGACGTACGTGATCCCTGTACGTTCTACAATCACATCGCCCTGAGCTGCCGAGACCTGAAGCCAGAAAAAAGTGCTCTCATCCTGCTGGTTCGAAGGCTTCTCCTAAACCTCCTGATCCATTCTGGAGATGACCAGGACAAGCAACCACCCGAAGCATTCATGTAGACTCAGGACCCAAGCACATCTCATAATAGATTAAACAAAGTTTTTAATCAGCAAAATAAATTTTAAGTTAAGTAATTTCATCTGTTAACAAAGAAGCTCACAAATTACCAAAACACATTAAAAGACCTAAAACTGAGGATAGTCCTGATGGGGTACAAACTTGGGGACTCAAAGTGAGGCAAGCCGTCACAAAAAGACAGATCCAGCCTCTTTAATTTTCCCCTCCCAGTCAGCTGCCTGTTAATTTCCAGCCAGTAACCAGCCAACTTCTAGCCATAAGAATACCACCCATCTCTTGGGATATGATCGATACATCTATAGTATCTATTTTTTATCACCACTTAGGCATGAGGTCCCTCTGAAAATGGGATGTCATATCTCAAGAGGCCTTTAACACATTTATAGTTAATAGAGACAAATATGGTTGGGACGCACTTGTGGTCTGGGCATCCATGAGTTCGTCACTACCATAAATTCTTATTTTCAGTAAGAATATCATTGATTATACTTCTATAAAATGATCACCACAACCATTCAGACATGAGGACCCTCCTGAAAATGAGATGTAGCATCTCAAGAGGCTAACCTCTAATAAATCAGACGACAGGTCTATGGTTCATGGATTTGTCACTAACTTGAGTTCTTACTTCAGTCCTCTTGTCTCCTCCTACCTCCTTTCCTCTGCCCACACACCCAACACAGCATCGTGTGGATTTGCTGTTCATCATGAGACTGGGATCCACATTCAAGATTTCCTGCTGCTTAACAGAAGGTTTTTTCTTGCTGCCATGATGGAGGGATTCATGATTGGCTATATGGATTCATGTTGGGTGTTGGATGTATATATTTGTATGTATATGTATATGTATATCTTTATATGTATGTGTGTATCCATGCATATATGTGAATCCACAAAATGAAGAGCTTTTGCGCTATTGTGAAGTGTCTTGAGATAACACTTGTTATGAATTGGTGCTATACAAATAAAGATTGATTGATTGATTGATTGATTGATTGATTGATTGATTGATTGATTGATTGATTGATTGATTGATTGATTGATTGATTGATTGATTGATTGATTGATTGATTGATTGATTGATTGATTGATTGATTGATTGATTGATTGATATGCCTAAATTTCACTTAAGTGTCTGTCTGTAGCCCAAATTTCCCCCCTGGTTAGTAGAGTGGCTGCCAAATCAGCAAACTTGACACCACAAATTAACTCAAGCATGGCCTAAGGTTGACAGTTTTTAACTATTAGTGTGGGAAGGCCCTGTTATGAACCTGCCATGGATCAGCCACGACCCTATCAGAGACAATGGGGAATATTCAAGTGGCTGCATCTGTAAATATCGGGACGCGCAATAGAGAAATTATCGACAAATAACACACACACCAGGGTTTGAGTACACAGCTGACACTCAGAGTCTCATATTTACATTGAGAATTGCAAAACTTTAAGATTATTGTGGTCAAACATGCGGAAGCCAGGGACGACCTGAGGAGCACCACTGTGCGAACAACCAGTGGACCAGGTTGGAGACAGAAAGAACTCATGTTAAACATGTCAGCAAATATTTACTTTCCAAATATTTTGACACATCAGACAGATTTGATTGAAAGGGCTAAGTGGTATAGTTAATAGGCAATAAAGAATCTGCCCAGCTCTTGCTTCAAGAGTGGCCTGATAAAAGTTACTCAAAAATATTAAATTGTATTTCCATTTCTAACTTCTAATACAGAGAAAAACAATCATCTTAGCAAATCAACAATCCTGTCATTCCTGAGCTAGTGTCCAGAAAACTATTTTCTACTCAATTTGTCAGTGAACCTTTGGACCTTGAACATCCACTGAGGAACCATCGACAACTTGCTCTGAAGCTGCTGATTGCTGATTTCTGTTGATGTTCCATACAAGAAAAAATAAAGGGGGTAAGAATAAAATCAATACAAATATTAATGCCTATCAAACGTTCACCTTAGTTGACAGAATGAAAAATCTCATAGCACACACACACACAGATGCTCAAGTCTGAAAGGAATATATAGTAAACACTTGAGTAGAATAAACCACTGGTTCACAACTTGAGGATCAGTTTGCCATGGGTAGAAAACCAGGTCTGAAATCGACCCTGAAGTTGTAAAGCATGAAGCAACCCTGAAGTCTTTTGCATGTCAGCTCTAGTGTTTATTACATTATGCACTAAATTTTGAGTTCCCAGATTAAATAAGTTCCCCACACTGCATGTAAGGCTGATATTATCCCAAACAAAGAGTAAACAGATCCACATTTCTTTTCCACAACAGCTCTTGTATTGTAGTCTATCTCCATTAAAGATCTCATGAAGCTTCAAAGCAGCTGACGTTCCAATGATGATCGTCTCTTTGAGCTACACACAACTTTTCAATTAGCTGCCATGTCAGTGTGATTGTACTGCAGAGCTTTGATTAGGCCTGGAGGCCCACTGACGAACACTGATAGAGGCTAAACCAGGCCAGGCTGTAATTGATATGATGGGGAGGGAGGAGGGACCGTGAGTGTGTGAGTGTGCGTGTGTCTCAGTTATTATATGATTTTAAAATTCCAGTCACTCCCTCATGGCATATGTTGATTAAACTGATCTCTGCTATAAAATATTTTATAGGGCTGCTCTCTGGTGTTTGCTTAATATAGATGCTCCGGTTAGGGGTGGGTGAGAAGCACCAGAACTCATTAAAAATGTGTTAGAGAAATTAAAAATACATGCCATGCAGCTTTGTATTTTAGTCTTTGTCTGTGAAGAAATAAAAGATAGTTACCATGATAACAGAAAATAAACTTTGGAATGATTCTGGTAAAGATCACACATTATCAAAATCTGTTTTATTCTACAGCAACAAGAATTAAAATCACATAATAAGAAATTTAGATGCAAGATGTTGGAGGAATGTTAAAGAATGGTGTCTATCTGCTTGTCATGCACCCAGGAGTGAGGCAAGAAACTAAAACAACAAAAAAGTTGGTGTGACACTTCAAGGTTGATGCAAATATGACTGATTAGTGTTATTATTTTTTGTCCTCAGAATAAGCCCTGAGATCAGATTTATTAAGTTGAAACGCTCAGTCAGCATTCCAACATATTGTTATTTTACTTTATAATTTCTATCATTATTCTTCCGCACATATGCTCAATGCAGCTTGGACATGTGTGCTTGTGTTTTTCACATGCTTAACTGAAACAGTTTTTACAGAAAAAAATAATTTCTGCAGATTTTTTTTACATTGACATGAATGGAAGACTTCAGCAGTTCTGCTGAAAACTGCTTCAACTTTAAGGCTCTACAGATTTGATATACTTCCACCTACAGATTTCATTCTTGCTTTAACAGATTCATTACTCTCTCAACTATTCTTACACGTCTTCAGCTTTTACTGTCTTCTACATTTTTTGAAATATCACTGTTAAAGCAACACAAAGTCTTCAGGAAGTCTGTTCTGAGAGCGAGTCATGTGACCTGTCAGAGTGTAGCTGCAGCTGCTGACAGACATCTGCTGAATCTTCCTGCTATAACCGCAAACTTTGCTCCACAGACATGATTTAAACATTAAAACATTTGGATACTTCTCGTCTTTCACTTGAAATTTTTTTCAAACCCTACATTGACATAATTTTTTCTCAGTGAGCTTCAGAGCAATAAGTATGTCACAAAGTCTGTCATCTGCTCCCATTGTAAAATTTCAGCTCCATCGATCGATTCACTTTGAAGTCCGTTTTTGCATTCCTCTTGTGTCAACATGAAACTTCCATCTATATTTATATATCTATATCAGTGGCGGCTGCTGGTCAGTCAGGGAGGGGAAGCTCATTTTTTCCAGCCTACATCATAAATTTGTTTATTTATTTAAATGTAAATTCTACCCCCTGTTCTTTTTCAAGAAAATGATCTGTGATCCTGTCGTACCAACTAGGTGTCTTTTCCAGGGATTTTACCGGTGTTCTTTCAATGGCCAGCAGAGCTAGACTGCTTAAATGGCCTTGGCCCATTGTGTTGTGGGTGTAAGACTCAAGCCAATTTAAACAGGAGAAGCTCCTCTCCAGAACAACTGAATGTAAAACTTAGAAGATGGTCGGGTGGATGGTTACACTTCAAGATCGCTGATTGGCTCATTTCACTGTCAATCAAAAAGGGATTCTGCCTCAGACAGATCAGCCAATCATCATGCAGAAGCCGAGCGTCCAAGCCAGCGCACTGCCTCATAGACCCCCAGAGACGCTGAGCGTCCGATGGGCGGGACAAAGCCCAGCTTTTATCCAATGACCGTCCAGTTTCCACAGAGGAAATACCCACTCTACGCTTCCCCATCGAAGTCAGAAGACGCTCAGCATCCAACTGTGTTAAAGCGCTGAGACGCTGCGTGGAAGAATGAGAAGGAAGTCGCACCAGTTACCTGTGATAAGTAGCTGATTCTGAACAAAAGATGAAGGTATTCTAGCGCATATTTAGTCAATGAAATGTACTCACAGCAGTACATATCACCACTTTTTTGGGGGACATATTAGTGGAAGCTGAGCTTCCCTTGCAGTCTTAAAGCAATCGCCACTGATCTCTCTATATATAAATTTATATGTATACATATATATTCCTCCACATGTTTCCGGCCTTAGTCGTGCTATAGATGCAAATACAATATATAATATCAAAATGTTCATCTTAAACCTGAAATATTAGCTATCCCTTTGTCCTGTACTATTGTCTGCAGAAAGACATGTCCATCACTCATAGGTCTACATAGTGAGGACTCTGACCTCACACAATGAAGTGCTGCAGAGTCTGAAAACTACATGGCTTGTGTATATTTCCACAGATCTAAGCTGGTTGTGATTGATCTTTCCTCCTGCTATTAGATTGGTATTGATGTGTCGGTAGGACAGATGGCCACACCTACAGCCAGGGTCACGCTTCAGAACCTCAAAATTTAATCGAAATAATAATACATTTTTTATGATCGAGCTGCAGTGAGGGTTTGGAAGCGGGTGCCGAGTTGCAGAGAGAGTGTGTGCAGGGTAACATTAGGACCGAGCGTTTACAGCCAGCGTTTACGAGGCTGCACTAAAACACACCGAGCACGCAGAGGAAACTGGGAAACATAACGGCAAAACACTTTGTGTTTAAGATCCAAAAGCCACTGCAGAAGTTCATCCAAAAAAAGGCTCAGCCAAACAGTCAGTATTTTAATGGTTCAACATTTCAGTGTTATGTCTCGGCTGCTATCTTAAATGACACATGCCACTACATTATCCTTGAGGCAAACAGCCCCCATACGAAAGAGACAACTTTTTTGTTATGAAAAGCCTAAATATTTTATAGTTAAAGATATTCAAGGACCAACAACATCTAAATATTTTCACCAGCTTTCAAACCAGAGAAATCCTCGTTTCATTTGGTTTCCACAGTTAGTTAGACTAATAATGTGTGGGCATTAGTTTTGTCTTGTGAACTGTCAGATCATGACAGAGCCACCATGACAAGACAGGACATCTATATTTTTCCGCTCTGCCATCTAGTCAGCGGTGCAGTGTATCATGGGAAATTTCTCATACCCTTTCCCCTCCTTTTGAGGTCCTGCTTTGTCTTCATTTCAAGGGCTGTCTAGCTCTTCCCCTTTCCCCTTAACCTTATGGAAAATTGGGTATCCCCTTTACTAGACGTGAGCACGCAAAACCAAAGGCTACGGGGTCAACAAGGGCTAAAGGGAACAATTGGGATTGACCAAAAGACTAATACTTCCGTTGGCTGCAAAATCTTAACTAAACACAGCTGGATCAGTCTGATTCAAGCCTGTCTGTAATCAGACAGATCCATCTTGCCAAAGCCCAAATCTACAACGATTGTGAGGGTCAAGAGGGATGGCCTATTAGTCCAAGTAGAGCAGTAGAAGAATGAGCAACAAGCAACAGCAGGAAGTGATGTCACATACAGGGATTAGCATAGATGCTAACAGCTACAGTTGCACAACAAACTTTTCCATAGTAAGGATATTTTCTTTCCACTTCTAACATGGTTGGATGAGAGTTTGTTTTCTGAAATAGTTCACATTCTGTAGTGCAGTAGGTCCTGCCTACAACACTATCTGATCGGCCTGTAAGTTTTGTGTTATTAAAGCACTGTGCGAATCCAACTGCAGCTTTGATGCATTTTTATTGCACCATGTTTCAGTGTTCCTCCTCGTCTGTCTGCCTGCTAGTGTCTGATGCTGCGTTCCATTAACCTCGGAACAGGGAAGAGGGAAGTGGGAGTGACGTCATCTTTGAGTTATCAGCACTCCAGTTACAAAGTCGGAAAAAACATGACGATCTAGCAGACCATTGTTAGCTGTTGTTAGCATGCCCTGCGTTGTAGTTAACACATACCACATGAAGAATGTAGATATCACTATATGGCAGTATTTCTATAGATAAAAGTCAAACAATACACAGCTGATTTAGTGTGACACATACTAGTCAGAAGTGCAAATAAACAGATTATTACAGGAGCTGAATTACTGTATCTGTGGGGGGCAGCCATCTTCGACAGTTCAAACCTCACCACCACTGAGTTCCCAATAGGAAATTCTGACCTCGGCGGGCATTCTAGTTGAAATTTCCTACTCAGAACTCAGAAATTCCGATTTCCAACTATCTTCTGTCATCCTGCTATGACATCATCACTTGGCGACTTTGTAGTTTTCATCAAAATAACTCAATTACACCACAATCATGAATGCTGACTGACGAGCCGATCATCAAGTCATATATGCTTCCAAAGGGTCCGTCACATATACCCCATAAAAAGGCCCCCCCAAGCATTTTAGCCAATTTTTATGGCATATCATCCAGATGAACGAGATAAATATTGTGCCAGCTTATGGCAGATATACCTACGAGTAATCTATTGACAGACTCCTATGTTAGTGATGTGCAAACTTATGACTAGTCCTTGTTATCAGTTCATTCACGACCATCCTATGAAAACAATAACACCTCAAAAAAAATAAAAAACAAGGCACTATAAGACAAGTTTTCTGCTGCAAAATGAAATGTTTAAATCTTGTTTGCAGTCGTCATTACAGACCTGTTTCAAAAGCCTATTGTAATTCCACCTGGAGATCCAGAGCTGCTAAAATGCTAACTCACTCCCATGTTCAACAATCAGCATGGATTAGTTTGATAAATCCTTTTTCATAATGCTCTATAAATTTATACAAGTTATACAACTGTGAGGCCTTTCTTAATCCTGCTTCCTTCTGATCTGAGGTTAAAATCAAAGTACAATAAGGGAGTATGTAGGGGCCCAAAGTTCAGATTAAAGGGCCAAAATGACACACTGTAAATAATCGAGTGGTTAATATGTTTTAAACAGGTAATATTTTACCTCAACAGACCTGGCAGGGCTGAAGGACCCTTTTCTTTGTATTCAATCATTACAGAGAAAGAGTGATATGGAGAGAAGGAGTCAGAGCGATAAAGGAGAAGAGAAAACGTGAGACAGAAGAAAGGTGGATGGATAGATAGATAGCTAGATAAAGAGAAAGAGGGAGAGAGTGTGCAGCGGCGTGGCAGAGGCAGGCAGAATTAAAGAGGCTTTTTTGTGGCGTTTAATATCCATTCATTGGCTGGACTGCTGACACAGTGAGAGCACTGCACTCAGGATTTATAGCCACTTCTAATGGGCATGCCCAGAACCAAAGCACTGCAGTCAGCACATTCTCCCTCCGCACACACACTCACACACACACACACACACACAGGCATTCACGCAGACAGCCCGCCGAACACACACACACTCACACACACACCTGGGTAGCTGTGCTGTGGATGTCTGAGCACATGTATCAGTTAAACCGCTGGATGTGGGAAGGTATAGATGTGGTCGTGTCATGTGATTGCATGTAGGGGAGAAAAATCAAGACGAGCGCACACTCGCTCACACAGACACACACACTGACCTGCCCAACTGGGGGTCTCCATGTACAGCTGACTGGTCGCAGAGAAGGGACCTTTGTGCTGCCCTGTTAGACAAGCAGAGAACAGAGGGGGAAAGGTTATGAGCCGAGAGAGACAGAATTTAACATCAGACAGGCTGAGGGATAAGACACATACTCAATTCAGATCCAGAGGGGTTGTATTTAACAACAACAATAATGATACACTTAGTCTATGTACATATATTTGTGTGTGTGTGTGTATATATATATATATATATATATGTATGTATATATATATATATATATATCAGATATACATATATACATACATATATATATATATATATATATATAGATATATATATAGATAGATAGATAGATAGATAGATAGATAGATAGATAGATAGATAGATAGATAGATAGATAGATAGATAGATATTGATATTCCACCAAGTAAATAAATTGACACCAAAAATAAAAAAAAAAACACAAAAAACTTATGTCGACCCTCTTGTCTGGAAGTTGGCTGGTAACTGAATGGAACTCAGCTGGCATTTGGCTTAGCCGGAAAAACTGAAATGGCTGCAAATGTATCATCATTTGAAAATGTCAGTGTTTCTGGAAATCATACCACAACCCCCTTTTTCAATCCATGGGAATTACTGACGCCCATGCTTAGAAGCACTGGAACCTGACACATCAGTGATATTGGAATTGTGACTCCAATCAGGACATATCATAACTGGCTACGAACACCATTTTCACCAGATCCAGTTTATGATGCTGCAACATTCACACCACCAATGTGTGCAGCATGTCTAACGTGTCTCCCTGTTGTCACAGCTCTGTCTCTTTTACAGGCGGACTACAATAAATGAACACGAGTACACACAACATGACAATCAGACTGAATTTTGGCTCAGATCTCCATTTTGGATGAAACTGAGCAAAGGCTTGATTACTTGCAGTCCTAAAGATGATCTCACCTGATTACCCTGTGGTGTGAGGGTGTCAAGAGTCAGCGTGTCCTCTTGGAAGAGGATATGGACAATCTCTACTGAAAATCAGAGATATTAAACATTCTCAAAGAACAGGAGTCCTGATGTGTGTGGAGTAAACTGAGGACATCCAACTATGTCCTCTATGTTCTGTCAAATAGACCAGAGCAAAGTCAATCAGAAAGCAAGCTGGCTGATGTTCATGTAGCCATGGAAAGAGAGTAAAGGTGAGGCCAAAAGGTAGAAACTTGAGATCCAAATCATCAATTTAAATTTTTTTTAAGCAAGCATCTAAACAGTGTAACCTGTATATTATAGATAACAAACTGAAAAGGAGAGGAGCTGGATGGAAATCATAACCACCAAGGAAGTTATACAAAGCTAACCGCTGGCTGCATTAAGCCTCCTGCCATCATCCACATGTCACTTTACACTGAAGTCAGGTGTGATCATAAGCTGTGAGAGTAGATGCACAGCTTTCGTGTTGAATGAATTGGTTGTTTTATGGTGTCCCGTCTCTCTCTCTCTCTCTGTGGCACACATACACTACAGGAACAAAACTGATAAAACTGGCATTATCTGTCTATATGAGTGGCTCATTCACTGTTTCAGAATTGGTTAGAAGTTTTAAGAATCGTTGTGCGTGTATCAGGCCTTTCAAGTGACTCAGTTTACTCAGTGGTTCTTGAACCTTATAGCTTATGACCTATAAAATAACAAAAAAGTGGGAATCAGGATCCCAACTCTATGCAGCTTTAAAATCCATAATGTAACATCTTGTGTGAATTTCATATTTGAGGGCAGAATCATAATCCCATATGCATTTGTGATTTAAGTAGGAACCATTTAAAAAGGGCCTCCTTCACTCAGCATTTGAGGGGCCCGCCCATTTCTATTTACAGTAGTGATGTGTGATACCACTGATATCCTTTCCAATCTGATACCAAGTAAAATTAAGGCTGTTATAGCCAATACAGATTTGATCATGGTACTTTGTTTAAAAAAAAAAAAAGAAAAACAAAGTCTTAAATTTTAGACAAAAAGTAGTGTATTTAAAATGATAGCTTCATGACCAATGAAAGGCATCAGACTGCTTGTTATCATTTATTTATGAAGAAATGTCATGCAAGTTACGGGACAGCATCTGCTTGCCTGAACATTTTCACACAAGCATTTAACAAGCATGCTTTTTCTTTTATTAACTTGTCAATCAGGCTCCACAGAAACCAACCTGTGCTCAAATGTATCCATTATTTTCTCTACCTGTACCTGGACAGTGCCTGCTTGCAGCGCTTGCAGCACTAAAGGACAAGGAAAGTTTGGTCAGTCTCGCCCTAGCAGCACCCGTCTCTCTCCTCCTCATCGTCATCATATTATGCTTTATCTTGAATTCTCAATGATTAACAAGGTTTATAGTGTCCCCACAATACTTCACCGTCATCCCACACACATCACATACCACATCTTTGCAGGGTATGGAGCTTAAGAAGCTCCGCACACTAATGTGTTTGTGAGCCTGTGACTATTAGCCAAAGGTATGTGAGTGTAACAGGCAGAAGAAATATACTCACTAGGAAACATTTAGACAAGTTCACACTCGTTACTTTCCACTGCATTCCTGTTAATGGTAAACCATACACTTACCTCAAATTATTAAAATATCAATATTTTTACACAAGAATAGATTCCAGAACATAAATGTCTGGAATCAGAGGGATCAAAATGTCAGTATCAAGCCACACATCACTAATGTTAAAGTCTGTCTTGCTGGAAAGTGAAAGTGTCGCTCATATTACATATTTGTACAGTGTAAAATGACGCATAACTCAAATGGCACCACAGTGAAAATTGTGCTGCTGGCTGTTTCTGTTTGGGAAGATGTTTTTGTTCCTTTTCTATTTTTTATAGATTCTAAGGCCAACATATCACACACAAATTATATCCCCATAAGTCGAAAGCTGAAAAACAACTCTCTATTTTAAAGAAAAAAAAGACAATTGACCACATTGACAGCCTTAGATCAGTGATAGAGATTGACACTCATGTAATCCAGTTTATCTGTTATTACATTAACATCTGGAGTTTCTGCGACACGGTCATTAGATAAACCTACACACTGAGTCACACAGCTGTATTCCCAGGACACAGCGGAGAGAAAAGAAAGATAGAAGAATGAAAAACGACTTCTTGAGGAGCTCTCACGTAGCTTAACAGCAGCTGGGACGGCGGCGCTCGCTGGTGTCACTGGGATGATCAGCTCAGAGGGTGAGGGTTTGGGCGGGGGCACCTCTTGCCGCTCGCTGCTGTATTATGGTAATTAGTGGTGCGTAATGGTAGAGTGAGGCCTATTCTGATTAAAAATGCATGTGGTGAGCACAGGATGGAGGAAACTGTGTATGTGAGAATCTCTTAAATGGTAGGCATTAATCTGATCTATAGCTTTAATCCCTATAGTGGCTGCGATGTGCATGTGTGTGAGAGAGTGAAGCCAGGAGACTTTGAGAAGTCTAGAAGAACAAGTTCAGACCTACGTTGGCTTTGTTTAGTGCGACTGTGCTCCTGTAATTATGAGTTTCTTATTGAGTGGAAAGTCAAATTTTGAGGAACACTCAAACATTTTTGTTGTTTTTCTCTCTTGCTTCACTCCCTAGTCCACAACAAGCAGGTAGACATTCTATTCACTGTGAGATAGATGGACTCAGATCACCAACCGCTAGCTAAGCTTAGCTCAAACACAAGTATACGGGTCATGCTTTAGCCTGTCTCTGTCTGCAGACATCAGATAAACTCTAAACTGTCACGTTTGCTTGTTTTGATTTTCACTGACTGCATGATGTTACGCATATTATTGAATTCTTTAAAGAAATACTTACGAATCTAATCTGCAGGGCGCATGTGCAAACCACTACGGAAGTGATTCTCATTATGTCAACACACCAAAGCCTCTGTTTACAAGTAGAAGAGCTACGAAGGATTAAGGCTGACTTATGACAGAAGATGAGGATGACTTCTCTGGGACTGATGTAGATTCAAAACCTTACCTACTTAAAGGAACTGTGAAGAGTTTCTAAGTAATTACAAAAAAGTCTCACTTTTAGATATATGCCAGATTGAAATACACATTTTAAGATGAGTTTTATAGCATCTAAATAGGTTATCTATAAATGCTATTCCTTAGCCTTCCGGTCAGGTCGGACAGGGCTGGACTGGCCTGGATACTCAACTTCTGGAACAAGACAACCAAAAATAGAGCAAATTTATATTATTCGGGCACATCTTAGAGCACCGGGCTATAAGTAGATATATTTAGCCGGCTACAAAACTACAATACTAAGTTTTCCAAAACTGCTTGTTGTCACACATCAGAAACTACTGCTACGTAACTAGAAAGAGATACATTACCTCGTTACCGCGTTGCATCCTGTAAGTTGTTAAAAAAAGAAGTTGTAAAGCAGAGTTCTGTGGAAGGTCCAAGCTGCATTCATTAGCATCACAACAAATGCACGCTTTGGCTTGTGGTGTGTTCCAGTTGTAGTCAGAAGTAGGAATATCCGAGTTCCGAGTAGGAAACTAAAACTGGAACGGCCCCCGAAGTCAGAATTTCCCACTGGGAACTCGGTGAAACCTCGCCACCCCCGAGTTGACAATCAAAGATGGATGCCCCCAGAGTGAACAGTTTTTCAGCTCCTGTAATAATAAATTCATTTGCACTTCTGACTGGGGTGTGTTGCTCTAGATCAGCTGTATACATAGTATTGTTAGACTTATATTTACAAAAATGTTGCCATAGTGATAATCACATTCTTCATACAACACAGGGCGTGCTAACAATAGCCTGGTAGATCGGCATGTTTTTTACTGACTTCAACTGGAACCCCAAAAAGTCAGAGATGATGTCATTCCCAGTTCCGAGGTTACTGGAACTCGGCATTACGACAGTCGACGCGCGTTCTCATGGGTAGCAGAGTTTCAATGTCGGCGGAAACAGATTCTCCTCACAGTTCCTTTTAAACCAGAATATACAGAGGATCTACATGTTCTGAAAGCTAAGTGTGCATGGGGCTGATGGGCGAGCCTTGGAGTAGGAGTGTTCCTATATGGTGGTTCTGACCCCCAAAGCCCAAATGTTTTGTTATGATTCAGTCGAAAATAAAATACAAATTTGCAGATTTACCTTGGGCTCATTTCACAGGGTTGTATTTGTATTTGGTTGAAATGGAACAGCTCACATAAGAAGGCAAGATGGCCTTGGATCACCAAGGTATAGTAGGCTAATAAGTTAATTTGGGTCAAAGAGGAAGTTTAATGTCTTATGATCAAACCAATGAAGATTGTTTTTTATCAGCGTTTCCAATATAAATTTTAGCAAACCCAGCGCATGAAGAAGAAGGATGCATGAAAATGTGTCTGTCAGGGAGTCCATATTTAAAAACATCAAATCTGATGAATTCTAAGACAAAAATCAAGCAGAATTACAAGACAGAATGAATGTGCAATAGTATCTATACATGGTCACAATGTGATATATAAAAATGAGACAACTTCTCTCATGAAATTCATCAACTTTTAATTTTCCACTGGAGGCTTATGATAGCTAAGTTATCTCTCCTGCTGTGTTCGCTAACATTATGCATCTGTGACATGATGCCTCATTATACAAGCTTTAATTCTTATAGTGATTTTTAACTTGTAACTAATGTTAAGACTATGCCAACAGAGCTCCTGGGTAACTGATATACCAGAAAATACCGAAGTTATAGAAACCATTACTTACCAAATTCAGTCAGGCAACTAACATTGATGATATTTCACTTGCTGAATATTTCTATGCTCTTGCGCTTGTAAGGTTAATGTTTTTAACGAATTCAATGCTCTCTTCGGGCAGGCACACTTGTTTGCAGTTCAATGATAATCTCTGATGCACCTCCATGTCCCAACCATACCACACCCCAGACCCCCCAAAATATCTATATTTCATCTGATCTACAAAGTTCATGTAGGTCACCTATTTTGATTTCAAAATGGTGAATTTTGCAAAAAAAGTGAGTGATTTTCATGCTTGAGAGGCTCTTAAGGCTCACAGGTATCTACAGCAGATCACTGGTCACCAGATAACATGGTGATTATTACACTGTAAGACAACAGAAAGTCCGTCCATGATGCAGAAAACTTTACTTTCTACTTTGTGCTACTTTGAATGAGATAGATTTCAAGTTGCTGGTGGAGCAGATGATTCAGCAGGAATGATGAATGTTCAAGTACCAAATGCAAGGCCACATATACCCCTTTTCCACCAAGCTGGCTCCAGGGCTGATGCTAGTGCTGGTGCTAGAGCCGGTTTGCAGTTGGTTCAAGTGCAAACCGGTTAAGAACCGTTTGCTTTTCCACTAACAGGTGCCAGCCAGAGAGCTACGTCATCACGTCAATGTATACATCTGTAAACGTCACACCAGTTTCCCATAACAACTAGCACCAAATTCAATCGCCACAACAAAGATGGAGGACTACGTTGCGGTTCAAGTGTTGCTGTTGGCTGGCGCTCTTCCGTGGTTTTACTCTGCTTTGGTTGGTCAATAATCCCGCCCCCACCCCCTGACGTAAGCCCGTAGCCCTCGACGGAACGTGGTTCTTTCTGCTGGCCCAGCAAAAAGTTGGTGCTTGCCAAGCACCGGTTTTGAGAGCCAGCAACCGGTGCTTAGTCTGTGGAAAACCAAAGAACTGCTGCTAAGTCTGGCTCTAGCTCCGAACCAGCCCTGGAACCAGCTTGGGGGAAAAGGGGTAATAGAGAGATCAACAACTCTTCATGTTTACAGTCATGTAAAGTCAAAAATCAACCTAAGGAGCATGTTTTTGGTTTGAGGGAGGAAACCAAACTGCCCACAGAGAACCCAGGCATACATGAGGAGAACATGTAAACTCCTCACAGAAAGACCCTGACCAACATGGGGATAGAACAGCGACCCATTGTTGTGAGGCATGTGCAATACATATAAATTATTTGTCTGTTACATGTTCCCATATATAAATTATTTGCTTATATGCATGTTTACCTGATGAAACCTTCTCGTTAATCTTTTTAGAACTTATTTTTATTTATTTATTTATTTTTTGGATATTTTAATTCCTATGTACTTTTCAATGAACTGTGTTTTATGTAATTCTGTTCTTCAAATAGCTTTTTGTATATTTTTAATCTGTAAAAGCCTCCCATGGACTGGTGTTGAAAATTACTGCTGTGCTATAAACACTTAACAGCAGTGCATCTGGGACCTGTGTATATTTAAATATCACAGCATCAATGTTACTGTGTGTCCACGTCAAATAAACAATAAAATAAATAAATAAATAACTGCTGTGCCACCATGCCAACATATACAAAACAAATAATTTACAATCACACCATTTGACCAATCAGTGTGGAGTAAATGGGACCAAAAATTCTCAGTAGTGTTGCCAACCTTGGAATACAGATGAAGAACACTGAAGGA
This sequence comes from Scarus forsteni, assembly GCA_036419115.1. Lineage (NCBI taxonomy): Eukaryota > Metazoa > Chordata > Actinopteri > Labriformes > Labridae > Scarus > Scarus forsteni. The sequence goes on from JAZDUH010000414.1 coordinate 5,083,393, forward strand.
GACAAGATGAGATAATGGAAATGATGAAGTTAAACATGTTATTGGAGAGGTAGTTGTGAAGAAAATCAATAGAATTGGGAGGTGTACAAATGATGGGCGGCAAGGTGGCGCAGCAGGTAGTGCAGGTGCCTCACAGTAAAGGTGCGTATACACCTGACGCTGCTTGTACTACCTCGGCCATCATTCTCCATGGAAAGTCAATGTTCAGCTACGATGGGGTGGGGCTAACCCTCCTGCGATGCGACAGCCGCTTTTCACACTACCACATAGCTTGTCACGCGATGTGAAATTAAAAAAAAGTTGATCAGCGGTGTGTGCATGTGTGACGGTACCCTAGACAGACAGTTATTCATCCGAACTACAGAGTAACAATCCATGTCCGTGTGGGAAACATTTGTCAGTGAGGACATTAGTTCCGCCTAGACGGACCACGGTAAATTCAGATAATGCTGCTGCAGGACATCAGCGGCAGTGCTTTGTGGTTGATAAGTGAATGAAAAGGATACAGCTGGAACAATGTCCGCTTATACATCCTATTATATGATATATGATATGACCGTGGTGAAACTCGAGTGGACGTGACGTCACCGAGCGAAAGCCGACAGCAACGGTGACCAAAATTAGGTATTTATGGACATGCGACGATACATCAGGGGGCAACGCAATTTGGTAGCTGGATCGCTTGTGGTGTGAACGCAGCATAAGAAAGTCGCTGGTTCAATCCTTTTATCAGACAGGGCCTTTCTGTGTGAAGTCTGCATGTTCTTCCTGTGCAGTCATGACCAAAAACATGCTTATTAGGTTAAGTGGTGATTCTAAATTGCCCTTAGGTATGAGTGTGAGTGTAAATAGTTGTCTCTCTCTCTCTCTCTCTTTCTATGTTGCACTGCAATCGACTGGCGAGCGGTTCAGGGTGTACCCGCCCCTCATCCAGTGACAGCTGGGTTAGGCTCCAAAATTGAGAAACTGAATTGAGACAGAAGGGTGAAAAATTCACTGTAAAAGAGGTTAAAATATGGACAAAGAGATGCAAAGAACAGAGAGATGAAATACGTGCAGATGGGAAACAGACAACAGAGAGCAGCGAGTGAAACAGCAATTTATCCTCTCACAATAATGATAGAGTTCATTCAGCAAACAATAACAAACAGATAATTAGCTGTCAACAGAATGTTTAATACACTTTTCATCTCCTCCCAGACGCAGAGCAATCGCAGACATATGAACACATAATTTAACAAATATAGACTAAATGTCTGCAGCAGATGCATTCATCCTCCTTAATGCAAGAACACACACAAACACAGACATAATGCGGCTGCTGAGGAGGGAGGACGTTTTTACTGCCTCATACTCACTCTCTAACTAATTCCTCTTGACTTTCACTTCTAAACTGTTTCTACAAAAAGGGAGCAGAATTTTCTCAACGCCATGAGCAGGCTAGCAAAGATTGAGAGGATATTACAAGTACTGTCATTCTTAATCTACAGCAATTCATTTGAATGTTCCTGAAGTGATTTCTTATATGGAGAATTGAACATAAATAAAATGTAATGGGTGCAGGACGAAGAAGGTCATGCCCATATATGGAGCTCATGTCCTAAAAACAGGTAGCCAGGGTTCAGGACTGACCTGCCCCTCTTTTCGACATCCCAATTTTTCTACCAAGTTTTCTCCTCTTTCCTCCTTTGCCATTCCAAATAATGGTAAGGAAGCCCCCAAAACATTAAATATAACTAATCGTGGGTTTGTATCACTGATTCTTGGGTCATTTTCACACCTACAGCTTTGCTTCTTTGCTACAATTCAGTTGAAAAAAAAAAACTTTTTCAAATTCAAACAGCAGACTTTTTAACCAGGCAAACTTAACCCTTTAAGGCCCAGGACCATAGATTATAGCCAGAATATTCAAATTTTTGGAGCTGAAATGTTTGTTTCACTTTCTGCTGAAATCCATAAAAATCAAAATGTCCATAAAATTCGACATATAGATTTTTCGTATCTCATTTGATACATAAGGTGTTAATTGGTAATCCATTTGAGGACATTTTTATCATTTATCTGATTGTATTCAGATGTTTTATTTGTAATTTGTCGATCATATTGAGTAGAAAGAGGTATTATAAAAGTATGTATCAAATGTGATACAATTGACTCTATAGGGTTAAGGTAGTCACACAAATAGCTTGAGATGGCCTGATGTTTTGGACATCGATTGAGTCTTTTGAAAAAGGCTAAAAAAATGTTGTGTATTATTATTATGTTATGAAACATCCAGAGCTGCTTTGATTATGAGAGTTCAATCAATCAATATCTATTTTCAAATTGCTATTAACAAATGAGCGAACAGATCATGTATTCTACATTAATATGCAGAATACATGCAGATGATCGTAACACACAAAATACAGGGAGGAGGAGATCCAAATGTGATTATCTAGCACACGCTATGCGATTTATCAAATTCGCAAGTGATTGCGCACCTGTGTTTATGTGTCTAATTTTAGAATTTTTGAAAAGAAGGTGCAAAAAATGCACAGTGGAGGGCTGTGGCCATTGTGGCCATTGTGAACAGGGGTCACACAAACAGAATATTTTCCATCACTGACTAAATTTTTTGATGAAAAACAGAAAGACTTGGAGGCTGTCTGCCATTATAATGGACCGGAAAATGAGGGACAATTCAGTGTGCCGTCACACTCATGCAGATGCACGGGTACAGTAATCCCTCACTGTTTTGCACTCTCAATATATAATGGAGGATGTCATTAAACCCGTGTAAAAGAAAAAAAAAAAAAGCTGTCAGTGCGTAGAGAGTGTGATGCAATCAGTACGTAAAAGGCAAGAGTACCCGTTCTGTGTGTGTTTGTGTGTGTAACTTTAAGACTGCTCTGTATATGAGAGGTTATTGATGATGAAGCTGTGTAACTATGTGAATGCTGTCATTTAGATTATGTTTCATTGCAATCAGAAAAGGAAAATTGAAAATGCTGGATAGAAATATGGCATGAGGGAAAAGTGACGACCTTGGCAGTCAAAATGACATAGCAACAAAAAAATAATACCACAACTGTGTTTATTTGCCTCTAACTCCGAAGGCTTCAAACTTAAATGTTTGGAAAAACTTTGAGAGAGATGGGTTTGCCAGTGTAAATGTACGAGACGGCTGTAAATGTAATATTTGCCATATTAAATATTTGTTATGTTTTTCTTAGTACTGCTGCTGGGCACCTCTGGAGAAGAGACCTCTGTCTTTGTTTGTCTACCCTACTGAAATGAAGGTTCAATAAAAATAACTTTATATGTAGCTCTAAAAATGTGTAATAACAGTAATAACAAAATAAAGGTACTGCCCAATCCTGTTGCATTATGAGCTAATTTAACCTTTAAAATATTAATGGTAACTAGACACTGCATTACACTTTGGCCTCGATCTACTAAAAGTTTGCTTTAATAAAAACCATGCAAACTTGATAGTGTGTGCAAAGCTGATTTACTAACAGGGTGCGCTGAGGATTAGGTCTGTCAGATGAGCAAAATAGCATGCACAATGGATTTAGCGTTTTTGCTCTCATCAATATGCATCCTATAGAATACAGAACTTGCAAAATACTGGGAGGAGGAGATGCAAATATGATCGTTTAGTACCAACAGTGTGATTTAGCAAACCCGTAACTGATGGTGTGCGATGTTTTTGCTTCTGAATTCAGTACGTTTGAAAAGCAGGTGCAAAAAAGCCCAGTGTTACAAACAGATTGCTGCAATTATGGTGGCAAACAGGGGTCGCATTGACTGAATACATTCCATCACTGACTGAATTTTTTGATGAAAAACAGAAAAACTTATTTGCGCTCTACAGTGGAGGAGGTCATTTGACCTCAGTACATTAAAAAAAAAAACCTTCATAGCCGTAATCACTCGGTTTGTCACTCAGAGCTGACAGCATCACACTCTCCACGCACTGACAGCTCCTAAGCTCACTGTCAGTGCGTGGAGAGTGTGTCGCCGTCAGTGCGTAAAAGGCAAGAGTACCAGCGTGGACTGTGTGTGTAACTGTAAGACTGATCTTCACGAGAGGTCATTGTTGATGAAGCTGTGCAGCTATGTGAATGCTGCCACTTAGATTATCTTTAATTGGAATCAGAAAAGGAAAAATTTAAATGACGGATAAAATCATGACATGAGGGAACAGTGACAACATTATCTGTCAAAAGGACAGACTGCAAAAAAGGTTACTGCAACTGTGTTCATTTGCTTCCAACTTCATGGCTTCAAACTTCATTTTTCAATTATGGCCTCTCTGTTCTCCCAAACACTACATGGTGACAGCAGGTAGCGCACGAAAAGTCCTCTTTAAAAGGGCAGTCCACACCACATTTGCGCCTGTAATGAATTGTGCATGCAGTCATAGTAAATCATCAGCAACACAGCCACTATTTTCACATGCATTTTTTTTGTTTGCTCACGCAATTTAGCACTCATTACTTTGTAGATAAGGCCCATAGTGTAAGTATTCATAAACACTGAAATGCACAAGTCTTCGTCTATCCCCCTGTAATGACAAAGTGGCAAACACAATCACACCAAGAAATGCAAACAAGCAGAAAAACGTCCATTAATGCATTACATGATGTTGTATATTTACATAAGAATATCCAGTCACTATCAGTTTTAAACAAATATATTTAACATCTCACAGTCAAGCTCCTCGTAATGTGCTATCGCAGTGTTCTATTTCTTTGTTTATTTTGATTTATTGCAATAAAATAGGACGTGGTTGACTTGTAAAATCAGAGAATTTGGGATGCCACTTTCTTTGACTTGTCCATGACTGGAACGTACAGGGACCTGTCCATAGTTAAGGTCGTGACAAACACGTAGTGACTGTTTTATGCTAACATTTCTCTCATAAGGGCAAAGGTTGGGGCTCACTGGACTTGTTCTTATGAGAGTAGCATGATCTCATGAGGATACCCTGGGATTTTGGCACCCTACCAGAGAGGTAGTGGGGACCGCCACTGGTTGGAAGTTGGAAGTAATTAGATGGAACTTGGCAAGAATTTGGCTGGAAGGGGAAAATCGATGTGGCTGCATCTATATCTTTTAATTTATTTCTTCCTGTGTAGTTCCCAAGGGGCTTGACCATACAACAAAAGACTCCAGAAAACAGGTTAGTGATCCTTGGTCATGACACTTTTCTGTGATCAGCCTATAGATGTCCTCTTTTAAGGCTGCAGCTTCTGAAACAAACCTGACATCTACAGTTAGCAAAAACCTCATCAGTGATTAACAGCACTGTCTCACCTGTTGTTGCTGCAGCTGCTAATGAATAGAAGTGGGCTTAAACAAGTTAAGGACCTGCTGGGCAAAAACAGGAAGTCAAGTTGACTATCATGGCAACAAGAAATGATGTCACACACCACTGATTGGAGGGAAGTGATGTCAGGACCCAACGGCTTCAACAGCATCACTGCATGTCTGATCAAGTAATAGATTTGCAGCATTTAATCGGCTTCAAGAAGGGTTTTTTTTTCAATTGTGTGTGTGTGTGTGTGTGTGTGTGTGTGTGTCAAGGCTGAGCTCCTCAACTTGGGGCCCTTGGCAGGTGACTGGGCCTGATTCCATTAAGCAGCCAGTAATTTGGCCCACGCTTAATCAAATCAACTTTAATACCTCCAATCAAATTACAGCAGCCTCCTGTGTCCCATCACACTGAGCCAGGGAAGAGGAGATTGAGGGAGAGATGGAAGAAAGAAAAGAAGGATGGAGGGAGGCTGGAAAATGGAGATGGTACACCTCTGTAAAGGGAAGCATTAGAAAGAAAAGAAAAACACACGGTTTCACAAAATAGAACAAGAATACTGAACATGTTTGTCCAGTTAGAAGCTTTTTTTAAATGAACTTGCATTGCTAATTATTACAAAACTACATTCTCTGAGTTACTTTTCCTTTCAAACAAACATAACTACAAAATGTGTTATATCCTCCTGGCAAAAACTTTGTTTTCATAAGTATACCTGCACTAATTTAAAAAACACACTCACCACAGATCAATCTGTACGATAATACAAACAAAAAAGCACACTTCCCCTTAAACTTGGCTGTGGAAAGCACGATCTGCCTGTGTGCAGTTAGCTCAATAGCCCACTGTGATCAGAAGAGAAAAAAACAATTAAATACTTTTTTAAAAAGTGCAACCAAGATAACTCAACACTCATAAAGTTCTCAGAGCTAAAGTAATATTTATATAAAAGCCTTGCCCCGTTATCTACTTCTACATTATTTTGAAAGTGCACTTAAGTTAATCAACCAATCAAAACATTTTGCAATAGAGCAGGACAAAGCCATAGTCTTCATTTTATTTGTAAAATACTATAAATGCATATACATATTTATCCAGACCCAACATGAATCTACCATATGCCCAGCACTGGGCTACTACACCACTACAGTTCAGAGCACCTGTAGTGGAGCATGAAAAATCTCTTTGGTGGAAGAAAATCTTGGAGTTAAGCCAAACTCATGTTGAAAAGCCATACACATAAACCAACAAAAAGGCTCAGCAAAGCCATGTTAATTGCTCTGTTTGCAGCTTTGCTGTAATTGATAAGAAATCTTCTAAGTTTATTTTCAGGAAAACAATTTTACTATTGCTTTTCTTGTTGCAGCAGGATCGGCCTTGAAATTTTTTAAAGAAACACAAACATTCATCTACCAGATAAATTATAGATTTAATTAAAGGCTTCTTATGATTATGAAAATTTCTTCCTTCTGAGCGACATCAATGGCCACTCATCTTGGTCCTGAACTTTACTGAGTTTAATGCCACTTGGTCTATCCCTGTGTTGAAACAGCGCAGAAGTCTCTGCCAAGTTAGCTCAAGTTGCTGCTATATCTATAGGCAATAGTTCCATGATGAAGGTACCATCATAGTATGACTCCTTAACCCTGAAAACCCACACCTAGCACTCCAAATCATGTCATTATTAGTGAGACAGTTAGTGGGAAAAAGTGATCGTTCACTAATGATGGTTACCCGGATCACCACCAAGATCAAATCAATTTTAAGTTGGTCCATCACCATCATCTCCTGAAAATTTCAGCAAAGTCTGTCCAGTAGTTTTTATGCAACCTTGCTAACAATCAAACAACAAACAAACATACACCTGCCAAAAAAAAAAAAACTCTTTTTGAGGTAATAAGAGAGAATGTAAGAGAAATTTGTCACATGTTGTGTTGTCTGAAACAGCCCTGAGCTTCATTTTAGCCCTTAAAGCTAGGGTTGGCAATCTGATGGCAATCAACTCATAATGTGTTCTTAAAACAAAGCGAAAAATATCCGCTATCTACAGCAGGAGTAAAACAGGCAAAGCCTTGAGAAGATGCTACATTCAAATTCATGCTAGTTTTCCAAAATTGCCAACCCCAGCTTTAATATGGTCTATATCTTGTCTGAACAAAACTTTCTTGTTATCTATCTACCACTCAACTTAAAGGGGCAGTCCAACTGGAGACAAGTTCAGGCATGTCTGTACAAGATTTTAACTGTAAAGGTGTTTCATCCACATTGTTACAGCATTGTGGGTGCCCAAGAACCCTGTTAATCAATAACAGTTCCCAGAGTGGATTAATCTGAAAATACTGGCCTTAGGCTTCTGTGTGTACAATGTGAAGAGCTTCAAAGATGATAGAGTTATAGCCACATCTCTCACTTAATCTGCATGTGCGAGCCCTGACAACAGAAGCAGTTATGGAGTACGGTGTTGTGTTCATGCTCCAGAAGCAACTGAGCATGTCATGGCTTTTACTGTAAAATCTTCGGCTCCTCTGCTTCCACGAAAACCTTTGCACCTCAGTGTGGACAGGGCCTTGAACAGGTATTTCTCCCCTAACACACTTCTTTCTTGCCTTAAGCTTCCCTGTTATTAAGATCGTAACAATCATCCTGCTTGCCCCTTTTGGTCAGATATTCAAACTGTTCTGGCTTATAGCTTTCAGTGTAGGGTGGTCTGATGCAGAAAGGGAACATTAAGGGCACAAGATAGTACCCTTGGACACCGCCAGTAGAGATGTAGAGCACCCAATGAACTTCAATCTGTTAAGCGGGAGTGCGAAGTTGAAGTACAAAAGACTATAAGTGAGGATAATGGAACAGTTAACGGTATTTATCTAAATGAGGCGCAAGTAACACGATCCCCCTAGTGGGAAAAACTTTGAAGTTTATGACAACAGACCAGATATCCAGACAAAAAGTCATCAAAAACACATCATTTTATCCATTACATAGTGTGAAGAACAATTTGACTCATGTATGTATTGTATCAAGTCTTTTTCATACATTTGAAACATCTTCTTCTCACTCTATCCCGAATTCCCGCAAAATCATTGCTTAGTGACATGACCTTACATAACCCTCTCCTTGCTAGAGACTGCATTCCCACACATACGCACACACTACATGACCTTGCATAGCCCTCTCATTGCTCCTTCTTCCCAGAAACTGAAGTTATTCCCATGAACTTGTTGAACCTGCAAGGCCATCTGCCTCACCAACCTCAACCCCACGTTTCCACATACAATTTTATAAAAGGGAGAAGACACTGTGCTAGTTTCAGTCCAACACCTCAGACTGCTTGACACCCTGTATTGTTGTACTCCTTGCTGCAAGTAAAACTCCACTTGATTGTATCCAGCTGCTTCTCGTCATCTTTATTCTGAATTATGTCAGATGTTGGTACAAACCTTGAAAATGAGCGATCTTAGGACTGTAAAGGGAAAAATCCTGTCAAATAGACAGGGTGTTAAATCCTGAACAGAAAAATACAAAAATGTTGATGTTTTGGAGACAAACAGTGCTAAGTTCATTATCCGTCCATCATCTATACTGCCTATCCTTTTTGAGTCATGGGGTGCATGAGCCTGTTCCAGCTGACATTGGATGAGAGGTGGAGTACACCCTGAACCAGTCACCAGTCAATCACAGAGTCACATAGAGAGACAGACAACCATTCACTCACACACTCATAACTTAGGGACATTTTGGAGTCATTGCTCAACCTAAAAAGCTTGTTTTAGGACTGTGGGAGGAAAACTGAACTGCAGGAGAGAACCCATGCAGGCATGGGGAGAACATGCCAAGTCCACACAGAAAAGCTCTGACCAAATGGGGAACAAACCAGAAATCTTTTTGCTGTGAGGATCGTGAACTACCTGATGTGCCACTGTGCTGCCCTAAGTTTATCATTTCTATCAAAAATGGTTTAATGAAGGATACGTTGGGGGGCAGGTGAAACTAAGAGCAAGAAAGAAAATAAGACAGAATCAAACTGAGGCCAAATACAGAGACGTTTCCAGAATCACAGAATAAGGAACAAGGCAAAAAGTCAAGTAAAAAAAAACAAGCTATGGGATAAAAGTGTGTTTGTGTGAATGTTTAAAAGAGAAAAAGAGTGCCAAGGAAAAGAACAACCCATAAAGGAAATTGATTTTCCCTTACAGGAAAGTAGAACAAGAATTAAAAATAATCACCTCCTCTTTGTGCCATCTATATTGAGTGTGTGGATGTTGGATGGGTTATTAAAAATTAAACCGGCCACTTCTAATAAGCGTAAATGCTCATGTCTAATGTGACAGATATCATGCTGTCTCTCCTGGAATAACTGCTCCTTTAAAACGACTGTATAAATCGGTGATGAGGTAAATTGATATAATCCTGTTACGTGGTATAAAAGTCAATATCATTTTAAATGATCATTCCACAGAGGAGAGAAACTTGTTTGTGGAATCTGTTTAAGTATCATAGGAAGAGACATCTCATCAAGAAGGCCACAAATTTGTGTATTTGGTGATAATATGATGTTTCAGGGAGCATCTGGATAACAGAACAACTGCAGACGAAGAAAAATACAGTTTATATGTGCTACAAAATATAATAATGCATACAAATCTTTGGGCTGCATGGTTGTACAATGAGTGGCATTGTTGCATTAGGTTAGATGGTTGCTGGTTATAAACTTGGTCAAGGTCTCCTCATGTGAAGTTTGTACGTTCTCCCTTTGCCCATGTGGAATTAGAACTGGTTTGCCTTTTTCTATGAGGCCCTCAGCATCCTTACAGAGGGATTAGACACAAGTCCATTCATTGGAAAACATAAGCTAACCCCCAAATTCCACAGGACGTGGAAGTGCCAAGCTTGCTCCAACAGACAAACCCCACTGAAAGCACTGCGGGGTGCAGCCTTGTAGGGGGAGGGCTGATCCCCAGATGAGAGTGGTGATGTCACAAGCTCATAAAACATGTTATAGACAGAGAAAAAATTAACACCTCAACTTCGCTTCTCTAAGGTCCCTTTGCTGGTCTGAACTATACAGATCGTGATTTACTCCACTTCCTTTTTCCTATATACATGTAGAAAGATGTTTGGTGTCATACAATGTTATATGTTTCTGTACCTCTACGATTCACTTTTCTTCGTCCATGGTGTCGAGCTGCCTCTTAGACCCTCTGACTGACTGCTGACCTGATGCTTGTGCCTCCGTTGTTGACGTCATGACAAACAATTGAGGAAATTTACATTCCAGATACCGTGCATTGTGTTTTATTTTGAAACTTCTGGATAATTCACATGTTGACTTCCTGTTTGGTTCTTTCTTGACACCAGTTAAACTATTAGGTTTGGAAGTGGCCACGCAGAAAATGGAACTGAAGCGAATCTCCAGCATGGTGGTGCACACCAGTATTTCAGCAACGTGCAGTGGAATATGCCTGATGAACTAGAATGGGAGCTAAGTGCTCCACAGTATGTTCAAAGGGTGCTGCGATTTCGCGTTATGTGAAATTTGGGGGTAAGTCTACAGTCTTCTGAAACTGCTAACTAGGATAAAGAACTCTAAAGGCCTCACAAAGGGCAATGCAAATAAACGTGAAAATTTAAAAAAAAGTATCAGAGCTCATTTTTGGCACTCACCTTTTTTTACATTAAAAGCAACAGGCATTTACATGTATATTGTGTACATAATAATTTTGGTTCAGGGCTTGAAACTGTAGCACGGTTGCTTCAGGACCAACCATTCACAATAACAGAAAGTTTTTGAAAATGTTTTTAACCATTTATACTCATCGGCCTTGGTGTGTTAAGGCTCTGTACTAATTGTTTATTGACTTTTAATTTTAATCACCCATATATCCAGTTTGGTAGCAATTGTTGCCCCTTGTGGAGGCATCAGACGACAGCTAATCAGAGGCTGGTGGCAGAGGGACAGAAAGACTGAGTTGAAGTTATATCAAAACAAAGCAGCCTACTTATGGAAGTAAGTAATTTGTAGTTACAGTGTTGAATACAGTGAGCAATCAACCTGTGCTGTTTTGTGGCTTATGTTCTTTTAAATATTTCTAACTCACGCAGGAATGTCAGCTCTGTCTGCAGCAATACACATCACAGCTTAAATTCCTATTTGTTGGTATATGGCTGAGCTAATCTCTGTCGCTGTAGCTAATGTTAATGATGTTTCGATGTACCTCATATAACCCTTCATGAGAAATCCCAAACTATCCTTGAATTCTTGAAGAAACATATCAAAACTGTTTCCACGTTTTGTTTAAGGCCGATTTCACACCAAACATGTTTGGTGTGGATGAATTGAACTCTGGCTTGCTTTTTGAAAGATTAGTTTGTTTTTGTATTGTGGAGTAGCTCAGTATGTAACTGTTTGAGCTGGAGACCGAAGAGTGGCAGGTTTAAGTCCGGATCAAACAATGATTCTTTGTTTGGTAGCTGGAGCGATGCAAGCTGACTTCCAGGGTCACTGCTGCCCACAGTCAGTAACACATCTGAACATTTGAAAACTTATGTTGTAGGGTAATGTTGTTTGTGGTGCAGATGAGTCATCAGTAATGATGAGTGCCGACCCAGAATGTGTTGCCCTGACCTAACCTGGAAGCTCACACAGACTCTAGTGCGGCCCAAAGAAACAAACTCTGATCCCCCTTAAAGCAGGACGTCCTGGTTCGCTCCCAAGCAATCCAGAGTTTGGTTTGCAGTGGGTGTGACAGCCTTTTAAACCAAACAAGGAACCAAAAAAGATATGTAAACAAAAGACGCTGAATTATGGCTTGAATTTGGCAGAAGAATTTTTTTGAGATTACTAGAAAAATTTGTTGCAGGTCTCAACACAGTTATGCACACATAAAAGCTGACTTCAATAAGTCCATCAGCACTGTTATTTAAAAAAGTATTCACACCGTTTTAGTAAGAGAGGGCTCGCACACTTAAATAGGCAACAACCTCAATAATACAGTTGATGCTTTTAATGGGGAATGTTGAGTAATTAATTCAAGATGATGTAAAAATTCATCTTCGTGGCTCAATTCAGGACAGAGACAATAATTTATCTTAATTTTGTGCTCCTCCATGACTCCGGGCCCCAGAAACTGACATTCTTTAAGTGACCTTAATCAAACTATTAATTAAGGAGCACTGTACTGGTGATAAGTGACTATGTCCTTATCTTGGGTCCAGGGTAGATTTATCTAAGTGCTTTCCGACTTCAAGGCAGACAAGTAAAAGAGTCCATCACACATATCAGAGGTCAATCTCTTATTTTGGCACCTCCTACCTTTGACATCCCAGTTCTCGTATCCACTCTTTCATCCTAGTCCCATGTTCTTCCCTCAAATTGAACTCCCCAACCTTTCTTTTCTTACTCCCCTCCTACCAATTACTTGCAGAGGTTCTCTCAGCGGGTGTTTGTGAACCACTGCCCAGCAAACTCTCCTGTTGGGGTAAGATGAATTGTTGCAGTGCCTAGGTGTTTCTCATCACCTTTACTAAAAACACACCTAACAACAGTAAATGAGAGCACACAAATACCAGGAGGAGATATGCAGTTCAACACATTGTCCATTAAGAATACCTGAGTGCAGAGATGAGACCATACGTAGCAGTAAAGCAAAGTTGCAAGTAAAAGAGAAGAAAAGAGAGGTCGTCTATAAAAGATGAATTAGGTATGATGTAGATGAACAGAACACAGGACTGTATATCCATTTTACCCCAACCTCAAGTGTTTGATAGAGCACACTTGGACTCAATGTATCTTTTAATTATTAAGGTAAACTTGTTTTAAACCTAATCAGACATTCTCTTTAACTCGACCAAGTCTCATTATGATAAGACATTCCACCAGCTCTAACTATTTCTTGAAACTTTTGGCTTTAAAGTCTTCCTTAGCTAAAAAGTCAAAGAACTATTCAAACTCAATGGATGCAGGACGGCTGCAGCAAGTCTCTGCCTCACTGTTAAACTCCACAACTACCAGAACAAGTCTGTTTGTGCTGCGTGTTGGCTGCATTTCCAGGTCACAGACTTTTCATCACTTGAAAATCTTGCCTGAATTATGGATACAGGCCTATACCAAATTACTTGCAAATGGCTGAGTTGAATGATTATGAGAATGCTACAAAGCTGATGTAACTCAAAAATTAAAATTAAAAACTGATCATTGTCATTGCTTTCACGTTCACTGCTATTCCATTAAGTAAACTTTACCATTCCATATCAATTTCTGCTATTCTAAGGCAAGACCGTTGATGCAGGCTGTGCAAAAGGCCCCTGAAATATTTCAGCACATTACAGCAGGTGGTAAGACGGAGCACACAAGGCTTACAAGGAACGCCATGACCAACTGGCTGGTACAGAGTACAGAAACATCAGTTTGAAGCATGGACTAAAAATCAAGTATGTATTACCAAAACTGTATTTTAACTAAGTATGCTGATGATATGAGTCTTACCGAACTTGTTTTTGCAAATGATAATTTCACAGATGAAAGTCCTCACTTGACTTGAGCAAGTGCCCCGTAATGATGTTGCCAAAGCCAGTTAGAAAGTTAATTATCTGTGCTATAGAGTCAGTTTCACTGGACAGTCAACCTGTTGAAACTGTGGAGTACTGATGAAAATCAGAGATATTTGACCAGAAGAATGCAATCTATATATTATGAACTGTAGTATATATATGGGCTGTTAAATGATAACAATTTTTAAAGCTGGGGTTGGTAATCTGATTTAGGTACACTTTTTGTAATACTGGTTAAAACAATCTTTATGACCCGATGGCAATCAATTCATAATGTGTTCTTAAAGTAGAGTGAAAAATATCCGCTATCTACAGCAGGAATAAAACAGGGAAAACACCAACCAATAATCATGCCGGGACACCTTTTTTTAAACCAATCAAATCCCATCACCATTCTGTCTGCCTCCTGTACGTACATTTTGCCGGTGTGCACAGACTGTGTGCGTGTAGCCGAGCTCAGATGGATCAGAGTCCGCTGGAGAATGCTTACCTTTCAAGTTTTGTCTTTGAAAATAAGGGAAGCCCGCTACGAGCCGTCCCACAACCAAGCTCCAGTATCCCTCATATTTTAAGACAGATGTAAAAGAAATCTGAAATAAACCCTTTGTTTTTCTAAGTTTGTTCTGTTGGCTCTATTCTCGCGATAGCTGCCACCCAGGCTACTGCAGGTGGACGTTCTCGTGAAGCTTTTTCTTCTTCTTCGGTTGTACGGCGGATGGCATCCATCATTTTGGAGCATTACCACCCCATTCAGGCTAGAGACAGAGTTCAGTTTGGAGAGGCAGAGGAATGTTTTTATTACTAAATCGTCACATGGGAGAATACTTATACAGGAGGACAGTGAGAAAGAGGATAAAACACAGTAAAAAGTATGGTAGTTTCACAGCCAAAACAGGAGACTTGACAGCTATGTGGAGAATGGCAGAGGAATTACTATACCCCGATCAACATCGGGCTGTGAGTACTAACTAACTTTCCGTGTTTCCTTTTTTACCTTACTATGATAATGTTTTGGTGTTTTCTTACTGCTGACTGAGACATGACTTGGTGTAGTGTAAAACAAACACGTTGTGCTGAGGGTTTGGAGTTGAATCAGTCTTCTGGGGTTATTTTGGAGGAGGGGTGGGAGGGGCTAGACAGAGTCCTGAGGAGATGCTACATTCAAATTCATGCTAGTTTTCCAAAATCGCTGACCCTAGTTTTAATAAGGGATAGCTTGTTGCAAGATGGATGATGCATTAGCTTAAATGCTAGCAGGATCCTTGGCTGATGCATGCTTCAAGTTATTGTGATACTTTAAGCTGGAAGTGCTTCCATGAAAAGAAAACTCCTTCCTGCAGAGTGTGCATATGTCTGTATGTCGGCTCTATCTTGAGTTTTTTTGCATTGTGAATTTCCCACCGAGAGCCAGGGACACTGTGCTATTTAGCATCTACTAATTCAAGATGGTTGGTTCTGCCAGATCAGCTGCCAGGTGCATTGCAGCATGTGCTTCAGCAAGTCTACTGAGACATACTGTTTGAAACACGTCACCAGAGACATTTAAGGGATTTTGAGTAATTCTGCATTGCAGGTTAATTGTGTTAGATTTTTAATCTGATTAAATAATGATGGATTAAGTCAATAAACGTTTATTTGCACCTTAAAACTTATGGAGAATTTTCTTTATTGACAAACATTTCTTCATGGACTGAGAGTTCAGTAAAAGTTGTCACATTCTTTTGCTCCCCAAGCCCCCTCTCACAAAAATAAAAGCAACATAAATTGCATTTTGCAGGACATGTGACCTTCAAATGCTTAGAACATTTGATGGCAACATTTGTTAGACTGAGTAGACTGAGATTGGGGTTACTCTAAAAGTATTACAGAGATTTTGATATGAATTACAGGAAAGGTTCAGATTGACATAAGTGAGATGTGGTTTGATTTTGGTTGCAATGGAATCAAAATGCTCTGGATGGATATGAATGAATTTTTGAGGGGAATGTTGGTCATGGCACACAGAAAGAGTCAACAGACTTTGGTGGTGATCTGAATACAGATGCAGATCCAGGAGTTTAGTTTTAAGGATTTGTTGATTTTGTTTCATAGGGCAACTTTCCACATTTTCACTTATAAATAGGCAAACAAATTCAGATTTGTTGGGTGAAGGTTTTTGCTTATGGTGCACGACTAGTGTTTGTGCTACCATTTGCATTTGATCATCCATACATCTATAGGAAACTCCAAAAGTTTCAGCGGATTTAGGTGACATCATCAGGGAACGTTGGTCACTGCACAAAAACGATTTAATTTTGCTAGTGATCTGAATACAGATGTGGATCCATACATTGATAAAAAGGTCTGGAAAAAATGCACTGCAGGGCAGTTTTTCACATTTTGATAATAACTCACCAACAATATCGGAAATGCCTTGGTGGAGGTTTGGGCTTTCTGGGAACATTAAGTTTTAATATCTGTTTCTGTGTGTGGTTGTAAAGGGATATTGACAACAAAAACAACAAATGACGAAGCAAAGCCTAAAAATCATGATTGAAAAGAATAGCAGTCACTTTATGTGTTTAGAAAGAAAAGTGAGGGAAGACTGCTGATACTAAGGACATAAAAATGAAAAACAACCAAATGTAAAGCCTCAAAAATGACAGAAAACACAGAAAAAGCAAACACTCTTACAAACTTGCACTGCAACAACTGACAAGCCCATGCATAAATAATCACAAAGGGCCCAATGCGTTTCTTCCACTTTGTGTTGATTTAAAAAAAACTCAGAGAGCCATAAAAGGCACCAAAGATGTAAAGCTACATCATAAAAAATCCATCATGTCATACCTTAAATCATGCCTGCTCTGGGATGATGGAGAAAAACATCATTTTCTGTTTATTCAGGGATTGATAGCTGTTATTCTGCTGTGGAGGTGTTACTGTTTGGTTTGTGGTTAGGAAGGAAATAATGTTGTGAAACTTCCTGATGGTGGGTATTTGGGGATGGCGGTAGGGGAGACATGAAGCCGGGCTTTTATGGTAATGATGAGAAGCGAGCTGAGGGGATGTCAGCTGTTAATGCGTGAAACCCAGCTTCCTCACCAGCAGTAATCCCGTAGATTTCATCTTGTTTAATTGGGTGCTTCTTGGCTAGGAGTAATGGGCCTTTTTATTTTCTGTGTACACTCCGCTGGGTGATGCGGGCTACTGATGAGAATTTCTTTTCTCTAAGAACATTTTGCAGACACCATGATGCTTCAGTGTACTTTTTGGATCATTCTGCATAACATCATCTTTCCTTGATTACATTTCATTTGCCAGAAGATGTCAACAGCAGAACCTGACTGGATTCCTCCAATACTGGGGCAGTGCTCAGCACACTATGGTGTAAACGACTCCTCTTGCTGATCTAGGTATTTCCATGTGGTTTAGCAGATGGCAAATGAGGCTCAACTGCAGGGCCACGATGAGGGATCAGGGGCTTGTCCCTTACTTAAGTGACAATTGATGGGGGAAGGTCCTGGAGAACCTTGGGATGTCATTGTTCCTCTCCATAGAGAGAGCATAAAAGGTGAGGGAGTTAAAGCTCCAGCCCAGCTGTCAACGTCACGCTGTTCTTAGTCACAGTTGGTACCTGCAACAGTGAAAGGTAATTCAGTGTCATTTTAAAGATCTGAAAGAAACATAAAACCCTTTCCTGTTTCAATTTATGCAGTTATTTACCACATATGACATGTTAATGGCTGCCTCACAGATACAGAGAAAAAAACAAAATGTCATTATATACAGTACAGGCCAAAAGTTTGGACACACCTTCTCATTCAATGTGTTTTCTTTATTTTCATCACTATTTATATCGTAGATTCTCACTGAAGGTATCAAAACTGAATGAACATGTGTGGAATTATGTACTGAACAAAAAAGTGTGAAATAAATTAAAACATGTCTTATATTCTAGTTTCTTCAAAGTATCCACCCTTTGCTCTGATCACTGCTTTGCAGACCTTTGTCATTCTCTTTATGAGCTTCAAGAGGTAGTCACCTGAAATGGTTTTCACTTCTCAGGTGTGCCTTTCCAGGGTCAATGAATGGAATTTCTTGCCTTATCAATGGGGTTGGGACCATCATTTGTGTTGTTCAGAAGTCAGGCTGATGCACAGCCGACAGCCCTATTAGACACTTTTAAAATTAATATTATGGCAAGAACCAATCAGTTAAGTTAAGAGAAACAAGTGGCCATCATTACTGCAGAGAGAATGCGATGTAATTAGTGATAAAAATGAAGAAAACACATTGAATGAGAAGGTGTGGCCAAACATTTGGCCTGTACTGTATTCAATACTCCCACCAGCCCCTAAGAATCTTCAGAAAGTTCTGTGAGACTGGTGAAGCCAAAGACAGACCGTGAAGTGAGTGTACCAGGAAGACAACACCTCCAAGAAGGCCAGTCCCTCATTCTTGTTTCTTTCAGGGGAATAGTGAATTCTGGCACTTTTTTTTTTTTTTATGTATTTTTTGGGCATTTTATGCCTTTATTGATAAGAGAGAGACAGTGGATAGGCTTGTGAAAGAGGGTGAGAGAGTAGGGGAAGACATTCTGCAAACTGGTCACAGGCGGGATTTGAACCTGGACCGGCAGAAGCAAGTACATGGGGTGCTAACCACTCCGCCAAACCAGCACCCCGGTTCTGGCACATTTTTGAGCACGACTCAGAAGTTTAGCTGTGTTGCTCATTCCATGAATGCATGATACCAACAAGTTGCAACTCATTCTAAAGGTCACAAATCAGGCTTTTCAGCAAATAAATACAACACCAGCTGGTGTTATTAAAAGGGAGGAATAATCAATCATAATAGAGTTTCTAGAATCTTTTGAGGAATGTGCATATAAACACGGTATAATGTGGCACGTTCCATCATGGGCGGCACATTGACAGCAGGAAGTGTAAATGCCTCACAGCAAGAAGGTTGCTGTGTCAATCAGAGCTTTTCTGTGTGGAGTTTGCATGTTTTCTCCCAACTTCCGCCCAAAGACCAAAAACATGCTCATTGGGTTGATTGGTGACTCAAAATTGCCCTTCAGTATGAATATGAGAGTAAATGGTTGTCTGTCTCTCTATGTGGCCCTACGATTGACTGTAGACAGGTGCAGGGTGTTGGATAGATGGATGGACGGTCCATCATGTTACATCTGTGACACCTGTACAAAAGAGCAGAGTCCTGACAGCCTGGCACCTTCACCCAGCCATCGCTTAGAGGAGGAAGAGTACAACAAGCTGAAACTGAAAGTACTACCCTCTCAGATGGTTCTCATGTATACATGGAACATATTTTGTTGTTGTAGGCCATTTTCACACACGCAACCCTGATATTATCAGTATAATGTCCGGGTTGCCCAGGAATGTCCCTTACATGGTTGTTCATGCTTATAGTATTACCTGCTGGATGGGGAGAAGTGGTAGATGGAGTCGAGCGACCACTGTTCGGCCCGACGTAGCGTCAAAAATGCAAGGCCAAAGTCAGTTTTAATAATACGATAGTGGATGAAGCAGCAGAGCTTTACACTTTGATCACAATTCATATCCTTACTTTATTTGTTTATGCAAGGAAGTGTTCTCACAAAATCCACAGAGGAGTTTAGAGGAATATAGTGTATTAAGCAGCATCACTATGTGCATGATGGTTACATTGGAGAAAACAAGTTGCAGTGTTTCAGCTCTGTATCCAACAGCAGTTTGAGGAGGCCCTTTGGGGAGACCTGGGGGTGATCATCATGATGTTCAACAGAACTTTGATGATGTGCAGTGGAAAAGACACTTTCAAATGTCCAAAAGCATTTGGGTCTGTATGACTCTCCTTGGAATCAGATAAACTTCTCCCACAACAGCGTTTGTTGTTATTTCTCCTGTCAAGTCTTCCGTCTCGTTTCACACAGGATCATGTCATCAGCCCTCCCTGCTTGCCCTCAGTGAATTTCCCTGATTACATAATGCTGCACATGTTGACTTACCCAGACTTTACTCAGAAAAAAAACACAAGGAGGCATAGGTGTGGACTCGAGTCATGTGACTTAGACTCAAGTCAGACTCAAGTCACAATTTCGATGACTTTGGACTCGACTTGACAATGTCATCAAAGACTTGCAACTCGACTTGGACTTTGACATCAATGACTCGGGACTTGACTCTGACTTTAGTCCGATGACTTGAAAATACTTGAAATTTTCAGTAAGACTGTTCAATAAAATGTGCTCCCATTCAAAGTATTCGACTAAGTGACTGATTTTTGTCATTTCCAGCAAGACAATATTTTTTCCCACAGGATCTTCCCCATTGAATGCATCTATTAACATCCAATCAGGGTTTAGAAGAATAAACAAAGAGGGTGTGGATTACATAGTTACCTCCCTGAGTGCAAGACTGCAAGAGTGTGGAAACACCCTGGAGATGCGGAACCATGCTACCGAGGATAATTTCATTTGCATTCACAAAGGGCGATGTCATAAACAAAAAACAAATTGCTATTTGCAAAACCTGCAGCGTGAGAATAACAGACGGAGAGGTGACGATGTCGAACTTTGTCCGGCACCTGAGGCTGCACAAAGAAAGGTAAGTTGGTCTGGTACCTGTTGTGAGATCATTTTGGGTAACTTTAGCTTAGCATCCGTTATATGCAATAGTGGTATGTGTTCGCTCGTAAACTCGCCGTGGCTAAAAACTGAGACTGACGTTAGCTGAAAATAATTGTAAAGTTAAGGCCCAGGGTGACCAAGTGTCCTGTTTTCCCATGACATGTCCTGTTTTCATGTTCTGCCCTGACTGTCCTGGTTGTTTTTATAAAGGGACGAAACTGTCCTGGTTTTTATTGGGTTTTTTTATTTGGTCAATGGTGCTTATGACTTGGAAGGACTTGAACATCTTAAGCCTATGACTTCAGACTTGACTTGACTTGTCTTGTCTTTACTTGAGACTTGACTCGAGACTTGGGTTGAAAGACTTGAGACTTGCAAAACAGTGACTTTCCCCCACCTCTGCAAAGGGGTGCTAGAAAATTACCCAGGTAAATCCAGTTGAATACATCTCACCTGGTAGGGTAGTTTCAGGGTTTTCTGCAAGTGTGGATGGAGCCTTAGACGAGCCAAGAAAGATTTTGTGGATGTTTGGGAGGTGTTCAAGCTAGCGCACAAGACATCTTTTGCAGAAGAAACCCTTCTTTGTCCTTAAAAGTACACACATCCCATTTGCCGTGCAATTTACTCACTTAGATATTCCAGGTAAAAGTAAATGTGGAACTATGTTAGGAAGCAAAATGATCTGAGACTCTTTAACATTTGATCATCTGAGAGACCTTCTTTTAGGACACAGAAAAGATTCAGTGCTGCTGAGTATCTCTCTTTAGACATCTTCTCCTGTGGCTGATTTTCACAGTCCCACATAACTCCATCTTTACGGTTGAGTGTCCTTACTTTTTGAAGACCCACAGTATGCAGAATGGCCGTTTCAATTCTTGCCCTCGTTTATTGTGCCAGGTCCACATAAAAGCTTGATTGTAGCCATATACTGCAGTATGCTTGGCTGTGTGTTATGGCCACTGATCTTTATGTCTCTCTGCACGGGAAGAAGACCCCAACCTCAGCAAAACATCAGCTACATATGCATTCGTGCTTGTGGAATGTGTGTATATGTGTGCATGCGTACATAATGGAAGTCTATGCCACTACCACCACCACCAGTCCATCTGCATACATTCTCCCTGGGGATGCATACAATAGGAACACTTAAATGAGGCATGCATAAATGGATGAAGCCCCTCTCGCGTCATACCCTCGGCCTCGTGTGTGTTTCCTGGGTTGTGTTTTATTCTACCTTCTACATGCCTGGTGTTGGCAGTTTGGTAATTGAAAGTGAAATGGGGGAAAAATAAAGAAAGAAGGGGGGATGGAGCAGGATGAGGAGGGTGGGTGAAGTTGTCGGCGTCAGACACAATTAACCCCTGGAATAATTCAGGGATCACATGTGCTGTAAACACCTGAAAAGGAAAGAGAAGGTAAGGGGGGGAGGTGAAAGGGGGATGACAAAAGTGCGTAATGCGATAATGTAATGAGTCCCACAGAGGGTGTGTGCAACAAAGCATGGGCTGCATTTTTTTCTGGTTAAGATGTCCATGTATTCATGGACAGATCCCTTTCGAGTTTGGCCTCATCTCTCTGTGTAAACATCTGAATTCCTCGGAGTACGATGGACAAGCAGTAAGCTGCCATCTCTGGGAGGGTGAACTCTATTTCACGGGTTAGTGCTACAGCAACAATGACAGCATCTAGCCTCTTGGCTTCATGAGGCACGGCGCCGCTTACTCTCCATCTCGCTAATACTGTTTGTCCATTTTCTGTTCCGTCTCAGCAGCGATATCAATGAAAAAACATGGCCTGTTCATGCTCTTAAAAAACAACAACGAGATGAAGATTTTCTGGGAAATACTAATGGGACACCACTGGTACTCTCTGGAAGACAATATAAGGGCAGGGATATGAGAGGGACATGCATGTTAGGTTAGAGAAGCAAAACAAGGCGGCGACTGCGAAGACTAACGCAGCAATGGACTTTAAACAGACAAAGGGCCCTATCATATGCCTGGCATAAAGCATTTTCACAAGAAGCGCAGGTGTCTTCCCAATTTTTTGTACCTGACGCAGGTGTCATTTTTCCACCCAGCTCTTACACTGTTTAAATGGCAAATGATCATGTGCTCTTTCTGGCACCCAGAGGTAGATTTGCCTGAAAATGAGGAGGGGCGAGGCGGAAAGCCAACATGTTTCTTACTGAAGAACACCTTTAAAACTGTGACCATCTTACACCTAGTCTAAGATCTAAAGTTTGTGGCACATAATGTGTCTGCTATCTTGAGGGCACAACAGATTTATACACATCTACAGGATAAAAAAAGCTTAACAGAGCCTGTTTCACTACCACATACATCTACCATTAAATATCAGAGCATTCTTTCAAAATATATATTAAGTTCATAACTGGACAGAAAGCTGAGAAATAGCCTGGCTATTTTTAGTGCTTCTCAATGTGCTATTCCCATGCGTTTCAGTGTGAATAACACACCCATAAACAAGAAAAACACACAAGGTTAAAGACTGCCACTCAACACAGAGCTTTATTTCCAATATTTGCATGCATACTAATGAATTTCACTGATAGTTGTGCTCACAGATAATAAACCAGTGACGACAGGCAAGGATTCTTTTAGTTAAAATGAGCCAATAAAAGCTTGATTTTGACAGTATAGTAAACAGATAAATCATAATAGTAAAAACTGCCTGGTTCTGTCAACTTTAAATTGAAACTGTAATAAATAATGTGCTTTCTTTAGCTGGGTTTCCATTACAGTAAAATAAAAGTGATAGGCCTATTCCTAAAATTTCGACAAAATATATTTGCGATTTGAACGTGTTTCCATTGAAGGTTGTTCTCAGCAGGAGCATTGTAACTCTTGTGAAATATCATCCCGCGAGATTTCACTCCAGGAAGATGGATGCCAAGGCTTGTCAAACCCTTTCTCCCTCATTTCCGTTTCTATCTCATTATAACACTCACATCCTGTGTTTTTTGCTGTCTAGTGTAGCAGTTGTGTTATTCTCAAGAATAACGGCAGGAAAAGTCTCCGTCTCCTCCTCTGTCCAAACATAGCGCTCCATGTTTACTCCAAGAGAAGTGATCATGTGACCAGGCACGTCCTGTGACATATAATTGAGGAAAAAGTGTTTTCATTGTGCTTTTACGATATATTTGAATATCGAAACG
This sequence comes from Scarus forsteni, assembly GCA_036419115.1. Lineage (NCBI taxonomy): Eukaryota > Metazoa > Chordata > Actinopteri > Labriformes > Labridae > Scarus > Scarus forsteni. The sequence goes on from JAZDUH010000414.1 coordinate 5,107,036, forward strand.
TCTGAAAAAACACCTCATGAAAGTATTAAAACTTTTTAGCAATATTTTAGTGCTTTTTTGAAATTCAGGTGTTTCCATTACTATTTTTTATTGCACTATATACATTTTGCGCATATCCAAGGGTAATGAAAATGCACCTACTGCCACTCTTATATTGAAGTGCCTGACTGTTTTTGTTCATTATCATTTTACTGCTTTAATGAAAAAGCGCTTAAATCCAAGCTTTAACACCTTTAACATCAAATAGCACAATGCCAGCTATCCAGTGTGCCCTGATTTCAAGGTAATGAGAACAGAGTCTCATCAGAGTTGTTTGATCTTTGATATGCTCAAAACACACCCATATCAAATCAAGGCACACAATCCTACCTCTTTGCACCCTACACCTACGCCTTCGTGTTCTTTGTGTTTTCCACACAAGCAGCAGAGCTGGAGAGAGCAAGAGAGCTTTTTGTTTTTATGATAATATTTTTGGATGTTTTTATTAGTAAACTTAAACCCCACCTCTTGAGTCTGGCTTTTAATTTGTCTGACTCATTTATAGTTTGATCCTTATTCTGCTGGTGGAAAGACAAATAGGATGTGCTGTGTTTCAAAATAGTGCCTAATCAAAGTGGCTTGGTGGTGGGGAAGAAAGTGGATGAGATTACACTGTTCATAGCATGTGGTGACCCCATGTTGCCATTGTGACTTTTTTTCTCCAACAGTTCTTTTAATTATGCAGTGTTTGGCACCATGTACAGCAATGCATAGCATTAGCTTCTGTCTTGAGATTTCTGAACAGAGAGAGAACTGAGCTGTGACACTGTGGAACATGTTAAGGCTCATGCCCTGTACTTCACACAACCCCACTTCAAAAAACCTGAACTGTCCCTTTAAATCTCTTTAATGAATTTACTGTATTTGTGAGGTAGAAGGTCAGACACCAGGTGACCCACCACTGGACCTTCACTCACATACATCTGCAGAGGCTCAGGACCACATTAAAATAGATCTGGTTTCATCTGTAGTCTACGTTGCTGATGCGGGCACACATGGCTTTTAAGAGGAATTGTTTATGACACCACAATTGGTTTGATTTATGTTCCACCTAAAGCAAAGCTTTGTATGAGAGAATAAATACAACCCTCTTTGTCTGCAGATTATGTGTCATTTAACCAGCAGAAGGGGGTTGGACATGCGCTTAATGCACTCACAGCACGACATGGGACACTGGCTATAGATCATTTAAATAGGGCTCATGATGCTAGTTACCCTGACTATGATGAGTGTCTCATGGAAATAAACTACAAGCCATGATCTTTAACACAGATTATGATTCAGTAGTAACATTGACCTCTCACAACGTCGCACTCCCAACAGAATCTGCAGAAAAGTACCAAGCTTTAGAAGAAGATGTTCACTCCATGGAGGCAGACACACACAAACACCTTCATTGCTTTCCACACTACTTCCAGGAGTGCTAAAACTGCTGAGCTGAGAATAATCTAAGCTAGCATTTTCAGCTTGTGTCAGTGGTGGAGGGAAACAATGCAAGACTAATAGGCAGGTGGTAGAATAAGTGAGTGTGTGCACATGTCTGTGTGTGTGTGTGTGTGTGTGTGTGTGCGTGCAGGTTAAGGGCTGTTGTGGGCTTGTTTATTTGCACGCACAACGGTCCTCCAGTGGTTGTTACCTTAATGCAAACTCAGGCTAATGCATTCAGTATACCTTGGATTAATGGGAGGTGGAGCTTCTGCTAACTCAGGCTAACGTGCTAGCATATGGTTGGGCCATAAAGGGAGATGGCTGTTCAGTGGATGTAAAGTACAACAGAGACAAATCCCCAGAAGAAACAGCCTCCTGACAGCCCCCCTGATGTCCAGTCCCTACAGCCGCTGTATCACTTTAACATCCGGATTAATCTTCCTCATCATGACGGGCCGCTGTGTCCAGTAATAAGACACACTGAGGCAGGGAGATGCAGTCTAAGACTAGCCTTAAGCGCCAAGAAAGAATATTTGAATACCTACAGTCACAACAGAAAAGACAAAAGACACACCTGAGTGGAATGTGACTCATGTTCAGAGAAATTAATGTTTCTAGTCTCTGACATAATATATGAAATCCATTTAGCCAATTTATTTTAATGATCAAGCTCCAAATAATCATGAAGGGGATGACTCCAGTGTACCAGAACACAACAACTTTATCGGTCCGTTTTGCTGCTTCCCTCAGACCAATAAAACACAGACATTGCTACAGAGTTTTGGTGCCATGGGCAACAATAAAAAGACTTTAAAAAAAATATCTCTGTGGCTATTGGCCTTTTAAATGAGGTTGGGTGACTTCTTTTTGACTTATTTATTTATTAATCCTGTTAAGTTTTCAATTGTTCATTGTTGTTTTGTCAACTGGTTGTTGTTGACTGATATTAATACTGACAGCACGTCTTAATGTAGTTTTAGTCATATGTTTTTGCCTAAAATATCTGTTTGTTTTTGTCATAACTTAAATTGTTTTATTTTAGTTATAGTTGATGAAAATTCGCAACAATTTAGTCCACAAAATCTGCTGTAAATTTAGTCAAATAACATATAAAGTGTAAAGGGTAAGGCATTTTTTAAGTTCCCTTGAATTTCTGAAGTCATGTTCCACACTTGGATAAAATAGTTCTCTTTTTTCTTTTACCTTAGACATGTATTCTTTTCACGTACCTTGACGTGTTTCAGCAGAAACTTCCGCCTTTCTCCGAAGTGTCACTTGGTGGTAGGTGTGTGGCATGTCATATCAGCTGGTGTTATAGTGGCGTGAACCTCTTGTCAAGTTGTTGACAGGACAGTCATGCTTCCCGCTGTCTTTTCATCTCTTCAGGAGGTGTGTGAGAGCATGTATTATTTTGGAGTTTGCTTCAGGCTGATCAAAAGTGGACTCTGGCCCACAGTTGGCCACAGTTTGGAGACCCCTTTAAACCAAGTAAACTTTTGTTGCTCCTCATATGCTCCTTTATCTTTAACATCTTACACTGCAAAGTAGAAAAGCTACCTTGAACTCTACAGCGGTGAAGAGCTCCTCCACCCTCCCTCTTTGCGCTGCATTGTTTGCATTAAAAACAATGGAGGCAGAGAGTTGCAATTCTGCAAAATTATGTTGAAAAGATGTTTTTTTCTTTATTCACTACAATGCTGCTAAAGTTATCTCCTGAAGGAAGGGTCAGCCTTAAAGTGTAGGTGAAGTGGGATCAGGACGCCGCCTTGTGGTTCACTAGAGTTTTTTTCTTGCAGTGTGGCCTGTGGGATCGATTGATGTCTGTGGAAAAGTGATAAAATTTTCAGATCAAGACAGGCAGCAGCTATGCATCTTACTATCAAACTTTGAAGAAGCCGACTCCGTTTTGAGTTCTTCTTTAGGTACAGAAGGTGCCTTCCATTATTCTCCCTACGGCAAATTCTTTAATCATTGATTTTTATTGGCCATTTTATTGGTTTTGTATATCACAAATACAGCCTGTGTGTGTACATTAATAATACATACATATGGGTCGTTATTATTACAGATGGAGCTTTTACAATTTAAAGCATCATCGCAAACACATAAACATAAGAATGAGCCTCATGCGTGAATCAATTCAAGTTTCGTCTGCACGTGCCGCATGAATGAATGACTGCATGTGCTGTTTGATGGCAAGAGAGCAATAAAGAATGAGAGCAGACAGGAGTGGTGCGTTATGTTATATGTGGAGGTGGGGCTGCGTTACAATGTGTGAGATGGACACAAAGCAACAGAGAACAAATAACCCATTAGGTGGTCATGCTTGACTCTCAGGGGCAGCACTACGTGTGTGTTTGGCATTGGTGTGTGTGCCAGAGACAGAGAGAGGACTCTGTCTGTGTGTGACATGATTGGTTCGCATAAAAAGCCTCTTTCTGCTGACGCTCGCAGAAAAGAGAGCGGCGACACACACACACACGTTCACACCGCTCTTCCTCTCCCTCGTCGCTCTGTCGTCGCTTTATTGATTCTTAATGACACCAGAGTCACTGTCATGGATCTGCTGTGACCACTCCGCTCGCCCTGTTTCATTATGTGGAGAGAAAGAGGTTGGAAGACAGAAAAAAAGAGCGTGCGGAGCCTCTGGAAACACTGAAACCCCTATACGCTCCCCTAATTGTAAAATCGCAGCATCTGAGCTAATAACAGTAAAATTAAAAGTAATTGAGGACGCTGTTTCTGCCTCAAACCATGAACCACTCGCCTTCATTTTGCGGGTGAAAAATCTGTTTACCACTCGCTGATGACTGAATTCATCTCTCGCCCCCCCCAAACAAAGAGCTCTCTCTGCTAAATTGTTCACACATCAGCAGACTTTTAGCTAAATGATGAATGTAATTTTGGTTTATCATAATTACTTCCTCCACTCTGGCCAAATGAGCAACAGGGTGGGTTCCGTCGGCTCCACCCGACACACAGACTCATTACGGAGAGCGTTTTGACTGCTGCCATACAATAAATCCACTCCTCGGACGTGCCGCTGTAAATACTGTGGGGAGAGACAAATATATGTGGCAGTTTTCAGCTTTTACTCTAAAAGGGGTTTTTGGTACGGTCAGTAGTCAAGGTTTTAGTCAAATGTTGCATAAAATCTTGAAAGTCAACAAGAGTTAATTAAGCAAATGTTTATGGTCTGAAATAAATGAAGCATCAGGTGCTTGCTACTGACTCAGTCAACAAATGTTCTGAAAGAATCATTGTTTGGCCTTTCTGTTGAACCATAAGGAATAGGGTTGTAATGAAATTTCTGGCCACGAAATTTTGCGAAATAAAAAATGACGAAATAAAATTCAAAGACGCGCGGAATAAAAGCACGAAATAAAAAACGCGAAGGGGCGCTGGAGATTTTTTACCCTCCTCGCCTACAGTAGCAAAACACCCGCTTCAGAATGGAGGAAGACGAGGTCGAGGAATTGGCTGACGCTCCTTCGTCAAATAAATCGGCTGTGGGGACCTCTTTTGACTTCCCATGTAAAAGACGAGAGAACGGTGAGAAGATTGCGGACAAAATAACAACCATGTGCAAAATATGTCGCTACAGTTCGTATACTGCGGCGAGTACAACTACCAACTACTTTGAACTGGAGACAGGCAGCAACTGTATGTTTGTGTAAGTCTGCATAAAAAACAATATTTGATTTTTGCATCGACCGTTGAGTTGACAGAATTTGATCATACTTGAAGATCAGAAGTATATGCACTGTTATAGGCTAAATATTATAGTTCACAGTTCAGACATAATAGGTCTAAACTGCAGCTCTGAGGACTGATATTTGTTTTCCTTTTCATTCAAAAATGTAGTTATCCTGATTGTTATAACAACAAAGCATTTTTTATTGAGATTTTGTTTGTATGTGCACTGTAGTCTAAAAAATCGACAATTTGTTTTTTTCCAAAGAGCATTTATTTTGTACTGATGCAGCAATATTTTTGTGTGTCTGTATTAGGAAGAAAATAAAGAAAATTAGATTTTTGCGCAACTTTCTACTTTTGGGGATTTTCTATAATCTTTATTTTGTATTGTGAGTATTTTGTCCTGTGAGCCCTGTTTCATATTCTGTATTGTTTCGTGAGTTGACTATTTCGTTACACTCCTAATAAGGACTCCATATCTCCATGGAATGGAGCAAATGACCTTGGCTTGAGACCAAAGAGGATAAACTTTGTGCCCCGCAAAGAAGTGCTTTGGGTTTGACATGAATCAAACTGATCAAAGTTGAACTCCCATCTATGCTTGATCAGTTTGCAGCTGAGTGTGAATCATCACCTCCAAATCTGAGTCCATGGTCCTTGACCAGGAGCGGGTGGAGTGCCTTCATGAGATCCTGCCCCAAGTTCAAGTACCTTAGGGTCTCCTTTGTGAGTGAGGAGAGGGTGGAGTGAGGAGTCAACATATAGGTGGATTGATGTGGTGTTGGTAATGATGTGGACCCTGCACAGGTCCATCGTGTTGAAAAAGGAGCTGAGCTTAAAGGCGAAGCTTAATTTACCGCTCGATCTTTGTTCCTGCCTCCACCTATGATCACAAGTTGTGGGTAGCGACTTAAAGTACAAGATTTCAGTTACAAGCAGCTGAAATGGGTTTTCTAATTTCAGAGTGTCCAAGCTCTATCTTAGGAATTGGGAGCAATTCTCGTGCTGCTGCTGGAACCACTGCTCCTCCACGTTGAGAGGAGCCACATGAGGTGGCTCGGGGCACTGAATCAGGAAGTCACCTGTCTGCTTCCCTGGTCAGTTGGTCAGGGAACATCCCATCAGTAGGAGACCTCTGGGAAGACCCAGGACACACTATGTCTCAGGGTCTATGTCTCCCAGCTAGCCAGGAAGACGCAAGTCTTGGCTTTCCTTCTTAGGATGCTGCCCCCATGACCTCACCCTGGATAAGCAAAAGAGGAAGCTGACGCTGACAACTCCTAACTACTCAGGCTACGTTTACATGGAAACCCCTGACTGAAAGACGCAAAGATTTTTCCTTTGCTATAGCTACTTTCTTTTAACTCAGACATGCAGATTCTTCACATACCTTTACATGTTTCGGCGGAAACTTCCGCCTTCCTCAGAAGTGTCACCAGATGATAGGTGTGACGTGATAAATCCGCTGGTGTTACCTATCATCTGGTGACACTTCTGTGGAAGTTTCCGCCGAAACATGTCAAGCTACGTGAAGAATCTGCATGTCTAAGTTAAAAGAAAGTAACCATATCTATGTAATTTAAAGTCATAATGAACACCATTCAACTTTTTTTCCTTTGCGTTTTCAAGTTCTTCTACGTTCATACAGCAACGCTGGAGACGAGTTAATCCGCTGTAGTGTGCATGCCGGTTCAGTAGATGGTGGTGTAGGTCTGCAGAGAGGCAGAGCTGATACAACACACAAACGAAGAAGAAAAACTTTTTTACAAACAACAATGGCAAATAGACGCACAGAGACGCAGGAGTTTCTTTTCTGGACAACAAATCAGTTCAGACAACAAATCTATCTTGATAGTTTTGTCTGGATAACATACCGAGCACGTTACTCGGCAGACGGCCGAAACTGTTGTTGTTCCTGGTACGTGCACAGTCTTAATGTCAAAGAGTACTGCGCATGCGGTGATGTCAGCGTTTCACCCGGAAACGCTCTGATACGGGTTTACACGGAGCTGAATGGAGAGTGTATTCAAACCTTTCCACTCTGGAGCCTGTTTTCAAAAGTTTCCGTTTTCAGTAAAAATGCAGCGCGTTCTATCTAAACGCAAGGCCAAAACGCAGTGAAAACTTATCGGATTTGAGCGTTTTCGTCGCCATGTCAACGCCTCAGATTCCACAATGGATTTCATTGTTGTCAAAACAACAGCTTACTGTAATATTGGAAAATAAAACTTATGAACATTATCAAAGGAGTTATCTCAACCATCCTTATTAAGTTCTTCAAGTAAAGTCTGTCTAATCTGGGAGTTTAAGATGGCAACATTTTTTAAAGAATTATTTGAGGTCAGGTGTGGTCAGTCTAAATTTTGAAGACAGGATTTGCATGAAGACAAATGATGTGTGCAAGACTAGCCCAGTGGTAAGCAAACAAAATATGTTCAAGATATGCTAGAACTAACCTGGATTTGAATCATGCCAAAGATTGTCTTTAATCCAAGTTGTTTTTCTCTCAACTCAAAATTTTGAGTTTTGAACCAAAACTATCCAATTAAAGCAGTTTAAGTCACGTCAATCAGAACTTAAATCCAGATGGTTTAGTTCTGATTTAACTTATCCTTTAAGTTAAAGTTTCACTTGTAAACTTAGAACTACAAGCGATTGCTTTTCTCACTTTTAACATCTAGGAACACTGATTAATATGTGTACATCACAGTGGGAGGGTTGCCGGTTTGATTCCCCCTGTTGGTCAGAGCCCCTCTGTGTGGACTTTGCATGAGTGAATTTTCTCCAGTCCAGCAGACCAAAGCATGCTTGTTGGGTTAATTGAGACTCTAAATAACCCTTAAGTGTGAGCGTAAGTGAAAGTCTGTCCGTCGATGCCAGCACTGTGATTGGCCACTGACTGGACCTGGCATCCAGCCCAGTGTCAGCCAGGATAACCTCCTGCCCCTTGTGACCCTGGAAAGGATGAGCAGTATAGATAATTTAACAGCTGACTTCAAATGAACACATCTATTTCTGATGAAGTAAACAAAACATCAATGCTTTCCCACAGAGCTAGAAAGAAAGTAAGGAAAGCCCTGTTTGAATTTCTTATCCTCTTTTCTGCATCCATCAGCAGTAAAGCAGACCATCAAATAAGATCAGAAACTGCAGTGAGAAGGCTGTTTGATTGTATTTTTAAGAATAACTGTGTTTGCCTCCGATGTAATTCAATCTGCACCGGCAATACTGAGGCAGCAACAAAAGCTCACATTTACTATCGTCTTCAGGAAAGAGGTGGCAGAGGCCAAATAAAACATTTGTACTACTTGAAAACAGTTATAAAAATAGATGGGTACATATGCAGACTGCCTAAAGGTTGCAACAGTAACTGGTGTTTTATGATTTCTAAAGTGTGGTTCTCACTTGAATGTCATGTCAACTTTAGTATGCTTTCCTGTATTAAAGTCTGCAGCCAAAAGAAGTCCCCAGGGCGGTGTGAGAGTGGAAAATCCTTTTTTTCCACATCCAAGTTGATTGTTTTTTGCACTGAGAGCAAAATATGCACAAATATTCACATCAGTGGGTGAAAAACTGTGAAGCCATTGAAGCATTTCAGACAGAAATCAATTCTGAATGCAGGCTTTAAATAAGAAAAATATTAACATAAGGCAAAATCAGAGCATCCTTGCTGTTTGGATTGTCTTGTTTCTTTTTGACAATACTCACCTTTAGAATAAATGCCAAAAAAGCATGACTCATTCATATCAACCTCTCTCTCTATTCTTTCTTTTCAGAGTCTTAGCTGTACTGGAGCTTCACTTCTCTCTGGTGGGTGAGATCTACACAGTTGCTTCTATTTGTAGTGTCTGTTCAACCTAGCTTAACTCTAACATGACACCTTGGATGGACTATTTCATACATCCATAGAATGAACAATCACTGGCCTCTTTATTAGGTACACCTTGCTGATATTGGCTCAACCTTTTCTTGCCTCCAGAACTGCCTTATGTATTCATGTCATACACTGAACAAGGTGCTTTGAAAGATTCCTCTTTCTTTGTCCATGTTAACATGATAGGATCATGAAATTGCAGAAGATTTGTCTGATGTTAAGCATTTAAAGTGCACTTACTCCAATAACAGCCCTGTGTTGGACCGTGGTAGCATTCAATTTGAGACTTTGCCACCACAGGGGTCAGTGATTGGCTTGTGATTTTCCGAAGTCACCAAAGCAGCAGGAGGCAACGCTGCATGGGTTTTGGGTCTATTTATGTACACATCCCTGGAGGTAAGCGCTCTTTGCATGTTTGGCTCTGTGATTGGAGTGCTGGTGGCTTAGGCCCCGTTTTCACCAGAAACAGAAAGGTTTTCCCTTTGCGTTTACTTGGAGTTGTGAGAACAGTTGAAAACGCTGTAGCGTGCATGCCAGGCCAGCAGATGGAGCAATGTAGCTTTGTAGAGAAACAGTGGTGTTACAACACACCTACGCTTTGCAGTAAAGACTTTTCACATACAACAATGGTGAGTGGACACATGAATACGCTGGGGTTTCTTGTCTGGACAACAAGTCTGTCTGGATAACAAACTGAGCACAGCAAACAGCACACATGTTGCTCTGTGGATGGCCAAAGCCGTCGTTGTTGTTGTTCCTGGTATGCATGTGCAGCCTTGATGTGAGGGAGTACTGTACATGCAGTGACTTTTTCAAAACTTTCCAGCCTGAGCCCTGATTTCAAAAGTTTGCTGATGCAGGCACTCTGGGCACCATTCTCGTGTAAACAGAATGAAAAATGCATGCATATAAACTCTCTGTTTTTGTCCATTTTCGTTTTCTTGTAAACAGGGTCTTAGTCTGGTAATATGCTCCATCATCAAATAGAGGGTCAATGTGTCTTTTGAAAAGGCACTTAACCCCGGGTTGCCCCAACTGCTGTGTTAGTGGAAATACGTATGAAGGGTATAGATTTGTTCGTCGATGCTGATAGACAACTTCCAAAGAAACTCAGAGCCATCTGTGAGTGAATTATGAGACAGTCAGTCCACAGGAGATGAAAATGTTTTCACATTGGAAAAGTTTTCAGTGAAGACTGCATCCATTCCACGAATGTGTGTCCACATGAACATATTAAAAATGATATAGTACATACATGTATGTCAGGCCTGTAAATGGGGCTGTAACACTGCAGCACGCTGCACCAAAGCTAGAGAAGTAGACATGAAGCATACATCTTGAGAAATGTCAAGAATCACTGGTATTTGCTTCTTGTTGCTTATGGTGGTTGTGGTGGAGGAGCAGATGATTTTGCTACATCTTTTTGCTGGTACAGCCAACACAAGTTCAGTAGCTTCTGCAGCAAACCCAACACTATGTTCCAGCATTGATGCTGTTGTTGTTGGGTATATGCAGGCAGTTTGAGGGTGAGGTGGGCCTATGGCGTGACAGCTTCTGAAACTCTACATATTTATTATACACATGGAAATGCTCAGCTGGCATTTTCTGACTCATCCACCCTGACAGGTGGCCACTGCTCTCCGGTATTTTTGTTGTTTTAATTTGTAGTGTCCTTGGGTGTCATGAAAAGCATTTCAAAAATGAAATGTATTAGTATTATCATTATCAGTAGTCAATGTTTTGGCCATACTTGACGACCAGCTGTAACAATTGGCAAAATTCCCCAATAAAATATAACTACATTTTTAATGAATATGTATGCATTTAACAATCAAAAGTTCCATTTTTTCATGAGTTAACATTGAACCAAAAAGTCAATTACCATAAATAAGATACTCTATGCTTTTCATGGCATTTCTCGGGATTTGCCATACCGAGTTTGGAAATATCAGCATATTGGACATCGGTGAAAATTCAATATCAAGAACCTCTATCCTGAGTAGGCAGATATGACCTGTGGTGTAAAAGTGCTTTGAGTAGACAGAAAGGCTCTGAAAGTGCTACACAAGCTCATGTTCATTTACCTTTCATAGTTTGGTGAGTAAGTAATTATAATAATGTTTTGTCTGTTGTAATCATTTACAGGCCTATAGAGACATCAAAACATATGATGTGATAGATGGCTGTCATCACCGAAGGGAAAACTACAAACCCTAATACAGGCCAGTTAGAAAGTTAGACTGTTAAAGAGGCTGGAGAGGGTTAAAAATGTGTAATTCCTGTTAGTTCTTTGCTCATGTTTAGCATATAAAACAGCGTTTTCCGGCCTTTAAAACTGTTGCTCTAGCAGCATCCAAGTTAACCTCTTTACAAGCCACAATTGTTTAGAGGCTTGCACTCTACTCTACTAAACCACACCTGTTAGCACCACCTATTTCTCTGCAAAAGATTAATGTTGCTACTCTCTGAACATGAACATGTGGCCATATAGAAAACAGACTGGGAAAAACCAACACGTGTATACTGATTAGAAAATAAGAAATGTTGCACTGCCTTTTTATTTATTAATTAATTTATTATTGATTTCCAGGGAAAAACACAATCAGTGTGTTTTCATGTGTTTGCAATAGTTCACTGTCGATGTGAGGGTGTGCAGTGTTCAAGCAGTGGTACAGTTGTTAATACTGAGTGCAAAGAAAGAGACAGACACACACACTCACACACACCTAGGCTGTATAGTATTGCTTGCTCATTGTAAATAAAACATAAAGTCCCAGTTTCCCAGGAGAGGCCTACATTAGTGTTTCTGCAAAGGACAGCAAAGTTTGCAGCTCCTAGAGAGATATCTCTGTCCCTCTCTCTCTCTCTCTCTTTCCTTTTCTTTCCCCTCTGTCTTTTCACTTTGATTAAATTCCATGTGATTTTCTGACATGAATGTTAAAAAATGTCCTGCTTTAACACAAAAGTTTAACATTTTATTGAGTGAGAGTATTGTGTGGATGTGTGTCTATTTTCTTTAAATTGTTAATTGTGTTTTTAACAGTATGTAGTCATACCAATGAACCCATAGTGAGACGAGCATTGCAGTTTTCACCCAACTTAAGTTATACTTTTATGCTTATGCTTGCAAAGAAAGTTAAATACCCTTTCATAAGCATCCAATGATGTGAAAAGTTGGTATGTTCCTTTCTGAAATATATATAGATATTAACCAAAACTTAAACCATGTACAGTATACCCTGAGTAAAATCTAACACCTGTGGTGCAGCCTGTTCCTCGTTTTTATAGAAAGCATTTAAAGGGTGGAACTCTTCAGCAACTCTTTTGTGCTTGTTGTGACTCATTTTTTACCATGTTAAGTAATGTATCTTCTACTATCTTGAATCATCTTCCTTTACTCGTAAACAGAGGCTTTCGTTCACAAATGAGTTGAGTCTTTTGAACAGTTCTTTTAAGTGAGCAATGACGACCAATTCATAGTTGTGAGTGAGCCGTCTGCTTGAAGGACATTCTTAAATTTGCAGGCAATTTGCATTGATTGCCAGAGCTTGAGCTGATATAACTAGCGGCAGGTGAGCTCGCAGCGGGAGCGGGTCTGCGTGCCATTACAGTACCCAAGCAGCACATACTGAGGCTGATGCTTTGCCTCTTCCTGGCCGGGGTGGCAGAAATCGGCGAGTGCCGAGAAGGGGACGTGGTCTGGGATGCAGGGAAGCTCAAAACACCGCGAAAAGTGACGGTGTTAGGGGGAAAAGACCGCGGAGCTCTGGGTAGACAAGGGAGAAGCCGGGGGTAAAAAGCACAATGAAGGCAGCAGAGGCGTTCATGCTCGGCCCGTAAATTACAGTGATGATGATGATGGGTGGGAAAACTAACCACTTTGAAACTATAGCCTTTTTAAATCTTGATAGCAAAATTGAGTATTTTCTTGAAAAAACTCTGGTGCCTAAAGGGTTAATAAGCCACTTTTATATGCAATCCAGGCTTTTGAAGAGAGAGTATTAACAGCTGGTTAAAACATATTGCTGATTAAATCCTAAATACAGACTCACATGTGATGTGTATTTTTCCTGATATAGTCTGTAGGCATCATCGTTGTTCATCTTTTTCACTGGTGTTAAAAAAGCTAAATAAAGAGAGCAAAAATTGGCAATATCGTAGAATCGCAATTTAAATCGAATCAGCACCTAAAAAATTGCAATAAATCGAATCGGAAGAAAAGTGAATCGTCCCGGCCATATTATGTACTTGTCATGGACAGGGAGTGAGGCATGAAAGACACAAAATAAAAAGTTGGACTACCACTTTAATCTCACTGTACTTTCCCCTGAGACCTGAGGACCCACAGGGCCTAGCTGCTGTCATGGACTGTCTCAGGGACATCAACAGTTGGATGGCAGAAAACTTTCTTCAATTAAATGACACAAAATCTGAAATTATCCTATTTAACATTAACTGCTCCCCCCTCCTACAGTGCAGTCTTGGCCCTCTATCACTAAACATCAAACAATCAGCCAGAAATTTAGGAGTCATTCTTGATTCAGACCCCACCTTTTCATCCCATGTCAATAAAACCGTCCAGTCCTGTTTCTTCCACCTGCGTTCCATAGCAAAAATCAAACATATCCCCACCCTCAAGACCTCATTAAAGTAATTCATGCCTTCATTTTTTCCAGACTGGACTACTGCAACTCCCTCCTCCCCGGTTTAAATAAAAAATCTCTTTCTCGCCTCCAACTGGTCCAGAATGCAGCAGCTCAGCTTTTAACTGGTTTTAGTAGACGGCATCACATCACTCCAGTTTTAGCCTCCCTCCACTGGCTTCCTGTCAGTTTAAGAATTGATTTTAAGATTTTATTAATTACTTTTAAATCACTCATGGGCTTGGCCCCTAGCTATATTTCAGAGCTTTTAATTCCTTATCAGCCAGCCCGCAGCCTTAGATCCTCTGGCGAGGGCCTCCTGGTCGTTCCAAAGTCGAGGCTCAAAACTAAAGGTGATCGAGCTTTCTCCATCAGAGCTCCTCGACTTTGGAACGACCTGCCAGAGGAGATAAGGCGTGCGGAGTCTGATGCTTCTTTTAAGTCACTTTTAAAAACATATTTTTACAGAATAGCTTTTAGGTGATGTCGTCTTTTTAGTCGTCTTTTGAGTCTTTTATTTTCCTTGCTTCTTCGTGTTTTAATCTTCTTTTTATCTGTGTTTTAGTCTTTTTATCCACTTATTTATTTTTAGTCATTGCTCATTATTTTAGCTTCTTAATCTTTTATTGACTTCATATTTGTTATCTTTACTGACTGGTGTTTTATTTAATTTTATTCAGATTTTTTATCTTTGCCTCATATTTGGTAATTCTTTTAATCTTTTTATTGAAGACTTTTAAGCTAACTGTGTTACTGTTCTGTCTCTTTTATTATCTATATTCTACTGTTTTATTATTGTCTTTTATTATTATTTTGATTCATTTATTAATACATTTTATTAAATTTATTTATTTATTTTAGCTTACTTTGGTCCTCACGGTCTCATTTTAGCAGCAGTGTTCCTGTATTGTCTAGGTTCCTATGACATATGGAGGGGGCCCTTTGCTTCATGGGGCTGGAGTCACTGGACATGGACTCATCCATGTTAGTTATCACCATCAGGGTTCAGTTGCACTTGTGTGTTGCTGTGCCCTGGTGTGTTATGTCTCCAGTCCTGTGGGGTCGGGGCCTCCTCTGCGTCCATGATTAGTGACTGGGCCTGGTCTTCTGTGCCCACTTCGGGGGTTTATGTTTTTTATGTGTTATGATCTCTCTCAATTTCACTTTGCCTTTTGTGTTTGTCTGAAATGTTCTTGACTTTGATTAACCTTCTCCGATTGTTCTTTTTTCCTTTGATGTTAAACTCTTGTGCTTTGTTGTTCTATGTTCCTGCTGGCTGTCAAAGCACTTTGTAAACCAATGTTTTTAAAAGTGCTATATAAATAAAGTTTATTCTTCTTCTTCTTCTTCTTCTTCTTCTTATTATTATTATTATTATTACTTTTAGATAGATTCAAAGGAAGTCTTTATCCGGACAGAGAGCGGGGAGATGTTTGCTGTGCCAAATTCTCTATGACCCATGCAGGTCCTTACAAACATGGAGAAGCACAAAGGATCAGAGACTCTTATGCAGCAAAAGAGAGTGACACATGACCCCCTTAAAAACATAATTATGAGTTTCACAATGGTCCAGTAAAAATATGGCCTCTTCCTAAGTGAAAGAGATTGTTCTTCTGAGTGAAATGTGGTGGCATTTTTGTAAAATGCAATTAATCAGAACATCCACATCTTCTTGCAGTGTCCTGTGTGTATTTGGTGCATTAAGTGGCCAAATTAAATGGAAAGAAGTTAAATTGTTTCAATGAAGTTCAAACAAATAATACAATCCAACATGTAAATGACAGAACCTCAGCTGGCAAGATCACACTGCTTTTAAATGGATAGTTCAAGCTCTGGTTGGGCGAATCATTTTCTCTATGTATTATCAAGGCACATAATCCAGCATTTTTACCTTATGCCTGGATTAGTGCTGGGATTCTACACCATCAAGATAACAAAATGTAGACAAACAACACCAAAAGTGCTGTGTGCCACAAACCTTATAGAGCATTAAGCTAAACACAAGGGATGCAAGATATTACCGGTTTGATATCGATTTCAGCCGATATCAGCCTGAAAGATTGGTATTGTATCAGCCTATACTGACATTTTGGCAGATATTTAAAGCCAAAATATTAGTCAAATATCATCCGGAATATTGGCAGATAACACAAATGTACAACATTGATTCACCCTCATATCACTGCATAGGTACTTTTAAAAATCATGAGTTTCATTTTTGCAAGAGTTAAATGCTGTTTTCATTCTACATCTGCAAAAAAAAAAACCTACTATTACACTGAAGAAACAAGTCAGTTTTTTTTGGTCAGTACACAGCTTGAGCTCTTGAACAGAAATATTGGCAACAGAATCTGCGCTAATGACATAAAAATATAAGCATTTTGGATATTAGCAAAAATGCACTATACTGCATCCCTAAATAAGGGCCCCATGAAGAGAGAGAAAAGAACAGTGATAAAAAACACGTTCTTGTCTTTTTCATCATTTGTTATGTCATAAAACCTTCTACATCAAGTACATCCTTGCCAAAAAAGTTTCAATTCAGCCTTGAAATGCAGTGTTTTTCCAGAAATTTACATTTCATTATTTATATTTCCTTGATTAAAAATATGTACTACCGATATGACCCTCTAATTTGACCCTAAAGGGCCAATTTATACTCATAAACACGGATCCCGGATATGGATGGAGTCCTCTGTACGTGCTTTACATTCATTTTGTCTGTTTTTGTCTCTGTCTACATCCTGGAGGTAATTTCACCTGTAAAATAAAACCCTTCATATCTTCGCTCAGTCTGAGTGTGCATAACTGTAAGACTGCTCTCCACATGAGAGGTTATTGATGATGAAGCTGTGCAGCTATGTGAATGCTGCTATTTAGATTGTTTAATTGCAATCAAAAGAACATTTAAAAATGACGGACAGAACTATGGCATGAGGGAAAAGTGACGATCTTGTCCAACAAAATGACAAGACAATAAAAATAAATAGATGAATGTGTGTTTGTTTGCCTCAAACTTCATAGTTTTAAACTGTATTTTTCATTTACGACCACTCTGCTCTCCCAAACTCTCTTTGATGACAGCTGATAGCGCACACAAAATCCTCCTTTAAAGAGAGCGGTCTGCACCACTTCTGCACCTGTTATCAATAGCGCACGCAGTAATAGTTGATCACCAGCAACACGCCCACCAATAACACTTGCAGTTTTTTCGTTTGCACACAGAATTTAAAGGTGTAGTCAGCGATGTGGGAGAAAACAAGTGGAGAGGTTGTTGATAAACAAATTTAGACCCGCCTCTCCCTTCATACCTCACCCCTGGCTCCACCCCCGAAATCTGATGGACGTGCATCGTCATGGAAACAGCCGTAGAAACTGCGTAGCTGACCAATGTAGCAACTCGTCAGACAATAGTAACCACAACTCGACTATCATTATTGATTACATCACAACAACAGTACATTCTGGCAGATTAGACAATAAGATGAACGTCCGACGGCTGTTACTGTTATGTGAAGCACCACAAAGCTAATGTTGCTTACCTATCCAGCACGAACATCCGTGTCCGTTTTTAGGTATTTCAATTGGCGGAGCTCCCTCCTCCGTCGGAAAGCAACACCAATGTTGACCCGGGTCTTCGCTCTTTCATGGTCATAGCCCTTCTTTTCCACTTTTCACTCCTCTGACCTTTTTCTTTTGGGCTGTTTTTCAGCCATTGCTACAGCACATATTGTATCTCTCTCTTACACTAACTGCACATGCTACGCAACCTCCTACTCCCCCTCTATCTGATCTTCGCATGAGAATGAACGCCCCCTGGATGTGGGGGGGTGCACCCTGTTTTGGTGACTCGGCCCGAGCCCCAGTATTTACCTGCTGAAATTCAGAGCTAAGGCTGTGTATTGACACCGGACTTTTTTTCAACATGCTGTCAGTGGTGACATCTTGTGGATGGAGAGGAGAAATGCAGTGATTTTGACAAATAGTGCATTAGATTAGAAGATTAGAAGATCACTGACTACACCTTTAAAACCCGTTATTTTGGATCCCAGTAGATCAGGCCCTATATACTGTCATTTTTTGCTCCTGCGAGTCTCTCTCTCTCTCTCTCTCTGAGATGAGGTGTGTCTCCCAGAGGCTGAGGGCTCCAATCACGATCACCCCTGTACATCATCACAGCAATCACCTGGACTATTCAGACGCTGCTCAGATTTCATCAGCACCACATGATTCCAGCATCTACATGAGGTATTGTTAGCCGACTCTAGTGTGTCCTCTCTTATCTTTGCTAACACCAAAACTGGCTGAAAAATTCTTACTATCATCGTTCATGTTAACTTGCATGGATACAATTTGAGACCTTTTTACCACCAGATGATATATGGTATATGTAAAAATAAACAAAATACCTTTGGACATTTTTTTTCTTGTAACATTCCTACTCTTTGGCCTTTGTTGTGCTCATAATGTGCCATTTTGTATTTGTTTGTTTGCACATCGGTGCTCCAGGTGCCCACTCACAAAGAAGTCTGTTTTTACTTTTTTAACAAATTATCCACAGAAGCTATAAATGCTTGTTTGGAAACCCAACAGATTAGCAGAAAATAAGTGAGTCTCTCGCCCCCTCACAGTCTGGAGTGGACTGGATAAACCTCTAAAGCAGAAGGACTATCAATACATTCTTTATTGTGGCTTCCAACAAAGCCCTTTTGAGTGCTTTATGTCGGCACTCGGCGAGCCTGCCATGAGTAGCTGTAATCATTCATAAAGAGTTATGGCTGGTGGCTGCAGCCTTGCAGAGGGATGGAGGAGAAGAGCAGAGTGGAAAAGAAACAGAAGAGGTGGAGTGAAATGGAAGCAGAGGAAAACTCAGCGAGGATGGAGCGATATGATGAGAACAGCACAAAGGAAAATAGAAAGTAAAGGCACACCACTGCGATCTCTTATGGGATGTAATATTTATCTGTGTGCTGTCTGGATTATTGGATAAACTGATGTCTCAGCACCAAGTGCCACTTGAATGTCCGTGTCGGGCACTGAAGCCAGGAGATATTGGCTTTTAGATGGCACAGAAAATGTACTTCAGCTACCTCAAATACTACAGCCATACTGACAGAGAACTTACTGTCATTACATACTGTCAAAATTATGACAGGAAGGAGTTTTGAGAATTTGGATCCATTATTTACTGAGGATGCATTCAAACTCGCAATCCCTATTGATAAAATAAAGTTTATGTGTTGTTGATCCAACCTTGTCTGATTCATTTATAGGCATAAATTGAACATCATGGTGTTTATTAGGTCAGTAACTATCAGTAAAACTTCTTTTAAGGGGCATCACTCCGAAGTATTATTCAACATAGTGTTGGAAAATAACTGTTTATCTCACACTTTAATAGGAAAAAATGCTCCTGAAAATAAAATAAAACAACAAAGCTACTCAACCAATGAGATGGCAACATTTACTGCATTCAGACACATGAGCTCAGACCAAATGACCTGGTAAATTCCATGGTTCATAAATGTTGGTGCCAGACAAACTGATCTGATTGGAGATTATACAGAGACAACAGTAAGTCAAATCAGTTTCCACCAAGGCATACAGGAGAGCATTTCTGAATGCACATGTCGAATCTTGAAGCAAATGGGTAGCAGCAGCTACACTGGGTGCCACCCCTGTCAGCTGAGAAAAGGTGTCCAGAAATGGGCTCACTGATGGGCACTCGTGTTATATGTAGGTCAAGTGTATTTTCTTGTGATTTGGTCAGTGTTGTTGTTTTCTCTGGTAAATAGCTTCTTGGTAGTTTAGGTGTTTTATTGATCATGTGGTGAAGTAGCCTCTAAACCACTATGATTTAGAAGGCAAGTATGTAACAGTAAAAAAGAAACAAACATAATTAAAAAGCAGATATATTGTACACAAGTGAAACCACCAGAACTGTCCAATGCTATAAGTAGGGATGTATATCATTATGATTTTATCAATACCGATACAAATACTGATACTCCTTATCGGTGTTGATACATATCGATACTCTTATGGATACTACAACATGTAATTTTGTGTAAAAAATAAAGACTTTACAAGATATTAAAAGATTCAATCTTTTTTTATTACCACAAGGTAATAATAAAGCTTCAACAGAATAGAAATAATGCATTACAAATGCTTCTCAGAGAAAAAAAAGAAAGCTAAGGAGATGGCAAAACCCCGTCATGCCACCCAACAGACTGCATGTGCAGACAGACCCATATATCTTGTGGTGCTAAAATCGATGCTGTAATGATGACTACTAGGGCTCTTACTTTATATTGGATAGTCGTATAACCGTTCGAATATGGGGATAAATATCCGTAACCGAACAGTAAATAAATATTTGAATGTAAAATATTGAGTGTACCATCACATCAGGGTGCCTGGAGCAGAGGAGCGTTTCATCCAACAGAGGGCGCTGTGAGGGCAGCTTGACCGTCAGTCACATCCGGTGCTCTCTTGACCTCAGTAAACAAAAGTTTCCGCTCCATTAACAGCATTATTAGCCCTGATTCAACTGAAGAGATCTGTGCCGTCGGCTTTTCATCCAAGTTATACAGCCGAGTGCAGCGGCGCTTCGTCAAAAGTTTAACCCCGTGTGACTGTGTTGTCTAGCAGGATCTTTACCGAAGGGGCGGATAATGGAGTCTCTGTCCTTGTCGGTGCTGGAGTCTTTAGTGTTAGCCGAGCTGCTAACTCTACTCGTGTTGCTATAGCAATCAAACAGCCCGCACTCCTATAGCTTTATACTATGCGCGCGCTCCGAGTGTTTAGCGATGTTGCTAGTATTTCCCCCCTTGGACGCAACTTCTCTCTGGCAAAGATTGCATCGGGCTAAGTTTTCATTAACTTTGCTAAAGTGAGCCCAAACCTTTGAGCGCTTAGCCCTCACTGACATGCTTGAGCCGGACAGCGGTAGTGTCATAACTACGTTGGGGACCGGTACATGAAAGTACCAGTACTGGTTTTGAAGTTAATGTTTGCAGTATTAATTATGAAATTAGCAGTGCAAGCAGCACTGAACAGGCCCTTGCACCAACACCGACCTAGGC
The DNA here is from genome assembly GCA_036419115.1 of Scarus forsteni. Lineage (NCBI taxonomy): Eukaryota > Metazoa > Chordata > Actinopteri > Labriformes > Labridae > Scarus > Scarus forsteni. The sequence goes on from JAZDUH010000414.1 coordinate 5,127,804, forward strand.
ACATGCTAAACACGCAGCACAGCAACAAACGCCTCCCCCTCGTGACTTGTGTCAAAACACTATATGGTGAAACATTTCAGGTCCTTTCATTGTATTCCTGGCTCGTGGTTTATGATGGGCCACCATCCAAGAGCTCACGCTTTCTTTCATTTAACGTGGCAACAGTAGGTAATATGGAGATCAGGGCTATATATACTATGCTAATGTAATGAGCAGGTGGTGCACGTGCCTTACAGCATGAAGGTCGTGGTTCGATTGCCATGTTGGTAAGGGTCTTTCTGTGAGGAGTTTGCATGAGTGGGTTTTCTTCTGACACACCAGCTTCCCCAGAGGAGGAAGAATATCAGTAAAAATAAGAAAATACCTTAGATCTGATAGCCACTTCTGTCATGTTGCTGTAGCTCAGCTTGTGGTTTTTCTCTGGGCTGTAGCTTCAGTGGAGCACTTTTTTTTTCATGAGTAACTGGTAACTTGACTCATAACATTTTTACAAGTAGCTGTCCCATCACTGACTGAGGCTATTCCTTCAAGCTCACTAAGACTGCACATCAGAGGATTTTAACTATGTTGTCCTGTCTGATGAGTTCCAATTTACCACTTTTCATTTAGATTGTAGAGCAGAATGTGGCGTAAACAACATGGAAGCATGGATCTATTCTGACTTGTATCAACAATCTTGGCTTCTGTAAGTGGTGTAGTGGCGTGTGGGATACTTTCTTTGCAAACCTTGTATCCCTTAGTACCAACTAAGCAACCAACTAAGTCCACCACAGCTTATACATATAAACATGACCTTATGATATTTAATGTCACTGCAGGAACTCTGACTGTTGCTGCGTGTTTAAGTGCACTTTCAATAATTTTGTAATAACTGTTTGCTTGATGCTTGGAGACTTGTGTGAAATATAAAGTGCTCAATCATCTTTAACTGGAAGTTAAAGAAATGAAGGTCCGCTTTGTTATTCTATGGTCTGGATTTTATATAATTTAAAGCTTTAAAAAAAGATTCCCATATGGTTTCACATTGTGGTAATTTAACAAAACAAATTTATGGGAGCTTAACTTAAACTTCTCTAACACAATTTAATTTGGTAAACAGAAATTTACATTACTTTCCTCCCGCAAGCTGCACACAAAATCTGTAACAGTATATTTGATGCATAATTGGAAAGCAAAAACAAAAAGACCAACCAATAACGGGACTACATCTTGTTTCCAAATGTTTTTATTCTTATATCTCACTATGAACGTGTTCTATCTATAAGACAGAAGTAAAAAGAGGAACAATCAATGGAGTTGAAAGTGATGAGAGATGAGTGTAGAGAAAGAAGGGATGCAGGGATGTGTAAATGATGAAAAGGTGAATAAAAGGAACAGAATGAGGGAAAAAGGGACGGGGGCTCAGATAGAGAGAGAGAGGCAGGGCTTCTTAAACTAATGAGATATTGATTTGGGAGAGACACACCTCCTCAGGGCTTCCGGCTGACACTCAGATAAATGGGCAGCCATTCATTACCAGGAGAGAGAGACACAGCACTCATGCATGGAGAGAAGGAGAGAGAGTGAGAGAGGGCAGTCATGGATGGAGATAAAGATTGTGGAGATGACTAAAGCTGTTAAAAACAAGAGGATCTTAAACAATGATGATTGAGAATATCTAATTAATGGTGCTTCTCAGCCAAAAGGACTGGGAACTTTTATCTCGAGGGGCTCTTGTTGCTGATTCTTGTTTGTTTTTCATGGCTACCTAAAGTCGCAGAGAGAGAATTCAAATCAGACCTGTAATATATAAAAAGTAAAGTAATACTTCACAAGACCATGAATCCAGACAGTTTTGAGTGGTAACCTCACCTCAAATAACGGGGTCAGACTGTAAAATATATATTTCAGAAACTGTGTCTTCTGAATTAAAAAGCTTTTAACCTTCATCCTGTGTTACCATTAGTAACAACCTGTTATAGGTTTTAAATGCATAAAAGAACCACTTAATATTTTATTGCATCTAGGCTTTTTGACTTTGTCAGGAACCTCTATTTAAACAAAAAGAATATAAACAAATAAAACCAATAAATTATATGTGCTCTTAGGAAATAGTGTCAGCTGAGTTGTTAGGGTTGGTTTTGACCCAGTTAAAAAAATAAGATTATAAAGCAATAATCAGAGCCCAAACTGAAATCACAGTGCATTTGTGAAGATAAACAGATAAATGTTCGAAAACATTCATGCTCATAAAGTTCTCTTGCAGAAAAGGTTTTGCTTTAACTCTTTAAGTAAAAAATATGGGTCAAAATTGTCACAACTTTCATATGACTAATCATATAATTTTAAAAATGTATATTCATATACCTCTACAGTATGTGTTCGAACACTTCCTAGTAATATTAAGGTAACACACAACCTCTAATTTATTTATATGGTTCTCTTGAGGTTCATTTTACTTTATATAAAAACACTGAACTCAAGAAGTATACAGACAAAGAAAGGCACAAAGGCCCACACCAAAAGATATTAAAATCTATATTTTCATGGATATTTTCTAGTAACCAAGAGATAAGGAAATAAAAAATGCATGGTAGATAGTTGTTTTTAATGTAATTTACAGCTGATTTAAAGCCAATCCTAGCATAGAGTGTGTAAAAAGAAAGCTAACACATTACAAAGTTAAAGGTGCTATGAGGAGAATCTATTACCGGCGACGAAAAGACTCTGCTACCCATGAGCACGCGCATCGACTGTCGTAATGCTGTTCCAGTAACCCCGGAACTGGGAGTGACATCATTTCAGCGTTATCGACGTTCCAGTTGAAGTCGCAAAAAACATGCCGATCTACCAGGCTATTGTTAGCTGTTGTTAGCATGCCCTGTGTTGTTGGTCACAAATATCACATGAAGAATGTGATTATCACTATGGCAGCATTTTTGTAAATATAAGTCTCACAATGCGATGTATACAGCTGATCTTTAGCGACACACCTCAGTCAGAAGTGCAAATAAATTGATGATTACAGGAGCTAAATAACTGTTCACACTGGGGGCATTCATCTTCGATTTTCAACTCGGGGGTGGAGGTTTCACCGAGTTCCAAGTAGGAAATTCTGACTTCGAGGGACGTTTCAGTTGCAGTTTCCTACTCGGAACTCGGAAATTCCTACTTCTGACTACAACTGAAACGCACCAAAAGACGTGACCCAAGCCAAAGCGTGTGTTTGTTGTGATGTTAATAAAAATGCAGCTCGGACCTTCCTCAGAACTCTGCATTGCTTTACAACTTATTTTTTCAACAACTTACAGGATCCAAAGTGATGAGGTAATGTATCTCTTTCCAGTTACATAGCAGTAGCTTTTGATGTGTGACAACAAGCAATTTTTGGAAAACTTAGTATCATAGTTTTGTAGCCGCTTTATATTGCCTCTTACAGCCTGGTGCTCTAAGATGTGTCTGAATAATATAAATTTGCTCTAGTTTTAGTTGTCTTGTTCCCGAAGTTTAGTATCCAGGCCAGTCCAGCCCTGTCCGACCTGACCACGAAGCTAAGGAATAGCATTTATAGATAACCTATTTTGATGCTATAAAACTCATTCAAAAGTATGTATTCGATCAGGCATATATCTAAAAGTGAGACTTTTTTTGTAATTACTTAGAAACTCCTCACAGTCCCTTTAAGGGTTCAGCTTTTAACTGATCAAATAGTGCAATAGCATCCAAACAAGCTTCATTTCCCCACAACCATGAGAAGGAGCAACAGAGTTGCAGCAATGCAATTCATATGGTCCCCAAAAAACTTGCAAGGATGAGTACAAGACAGGAGGTAGTTCAGGAGATAGTTTGGAATTTTTGAGGTGGGGCTTGTATAAGGTGAATCACAGGGTGTTTCTCATAAACTTGTCATATGATTGTCCATCCTCGCTTCCTCTCTTCTCCACTGACTTCCTCCTCAGCAATGATAAAGAATCCTCCAATTCCCAAAAATGCAAATGAAGGAGGGAAGGACTGAGGAGAGAGGCTTCTGGAGGAGCTCACAGAGAGGATACACTCCTTTCAGAAACTCTTTGGCACAGGACAAAATGCCACACCTTCACTCTGATAATTACTTTTTCACACTGTTTTTTTTTTTTTTTTTTTCTGACAGTGTTGCCCTAATACACTTTAAACATTATGCAGAAGAATTTATTTCTGAAGAAACTGCTGTTATATGTTTGGCCACATAATTAGTGATTGTGTGGTGGAGTGTTTGACAACCAATTAGCTGAACAGCTCATCTTCATCACCTGATGCAGCTCAGAGTGAGGAAGTGAAGGATTCAGGTATTTTGTGCCTCTTCTGTCCTAATGTCTCTTGGGAGGAGCTTAGATGTGAAGAAACAATGCAAGTAAAGGAACGAGAACAGACAAAGCTATGTACTGAAAAAGGGGTGGACTGCGTCTACTCAGAAATGTGGAAGGCTAGATATTGCTGCCTATGGAGCTTTTAATGTTTAAGTACAGAACACCATATTCATTTTCACTTGGCTTTGCCCCAAACCTAAACACCTAACTGCTAAAGGTGTCGTCTGGGTCTCCAGTATAGTGTTAACTTCTTTACTGGCCCACTCGCTGACCCGCCTCTTCCCCGTCCTTCTTTTTGTCCCCCTTATATATACATCCCTCAAACCCTTCAGTCTTTTTAGACATACATCCACTGCAAAATGTACACACAAACAATGCTGATTGGCTCTTGCAGCATAGCCACACACAACATTGCCTGAAATTTCAAATTTTTCAACTTTGGTCAACTGAGGACATGACAAGGTCACAAGACAAATGGCCCTTTTCCATTAGCCCTACTCTACTCTACTCGCCTTGTGCTGCTTTTCCATTAGCCCCAGTCGCCTGCCCAACGGGGTGAGTGGCACTGTGGTGACGTCATTTTGAGTGCGAAACAACAATCTGTGGCTTTTTGTCCCAAACCAAGTAAAAAAGGAAAGCAGAAGAAGGCTGCAGGTGGCAAGAAGAAATACCCCTTGAGAAGCACAGGAGAGTTTTGGAAGCTATACAACAGAATGAAGCCGAGGACGAGAGCAATCGAACTGCAATCAGAAGCCGGCAGTCGGTGACGTCATCTTTCAGTATCGACTGAGCTCGCTTGGAACCAGAGCAGAGTAGGTACTAAAACTAGCTTGTTTTAGGAGGTACCGGGCTAGTGGAAACACGCTGCAAATCGAGTAGGGCAGAGTAGAGTAGGAAAAGGGCCAAAAGTCACCAAGGTCCCATCAGTTGCAGCATTTGAGGGCTGGCCTGCCCCAGCTGTACATGGACTGTGCATAGAGAGTGGTTGCCTCGGTCACTCAGGTCGTATTTGGTGTGAACACACCTTAGCATATTCTTCAGAGTTTTGAACATATGGTATCAAGTTCCAAGAGTAATTTCCTTTAGTATGAAAAGCACAAAAAGCACAGTAAAAAAAGAAATAAAGACACAAAGAACACAAGTGAGTGCAGTCCAGAGAGAAAGATATTTTAGGATTCAGCAGCATTAAGTTGGCAAACGCCAGAATTGATAAAAATAGTTAAAACTTAGGAAGAACTTGATGTGCAGATCAATACTACCCTCAGATCAGAGAGAGAGCATACTCTGAGTCATGCCGGGCTCCATGGGCTCGCTCTAACAGGGAATACTGTACTTCATTTGGAAGATTCTGACCTTCTTTTCTCTTCTTTGAAAACTGATTTACTTTTGATGGTAAAGCAATGTTCTCTGGTTGCAGTCGTCCGTGAGCTTGACTTTCATCATTGCTAATTAAGAACTACACTGAGATTAAAAAAAAAAGCCATGATGCACTTTTAATCCAACATATTTTATTATCTTATTAAAGGTAATCATCCAAGTTGCATAACCTCACATTGTATTTGATTGATTTGAAGGATTGAATAAAATCTTAATAACAAACTGAACTTCATTGATTGACTGAATGTCATTCTGGCTGCAGAAGATAGTGAAGTAACCCATACATGAATACATGAAATGGAAAAATGTCCACGTTTTCAGCTTAACAATGATGTAACATTCATGGGACAAAAGTGTTTGGAGAAAATAAAAACAGAGTGAGTCAGTGATGGCCTGAGGATCTGTAGTTTAAATCCCTGCACTAAGTGAGACAGCAAAGAATGGTAAAGTAAATGAGCAATACCTCTATCACTATTCCATCAGCATGCAAGTTTACAGTGCTTGAAGAAACATGCAACTGTAATGGAAGTGCTGCTCAGATGGAGCACAGGATGGCTCCAAGTGAGTGCTCTTTACCAGTTAATACTTTGAAAAACAAATGCAAAGTGTTGCACAAAAGTTAAGACTTTTACTTAAAACTAAAACCAGGAATGGAGAAAAACATAAAAAACACTGATTAGCTTGATTAGATTATAAGATTCCTTGACCTTGAATAACAGCAGCAGTTTATGGTTACAACTTTTAACCACTGCTGTAATTTTTGCACTGACACAGTGTCACAAGATGCAAGTATGTCACTGTAAATGCCTTTATAGAGGCAACTGTCTATTTTAATTTACAGCATAATAACTCTATTTTCAATAACAGTTGTATTTTTATACAAGATGTTACTGTATTTTTTGGCACAGTATCAGTGCTGCATTTTATTCTACACCTTTTTAATGGGCTCAACACCCTTGGGTCCTATCTACACGGGGGATATAACAGTATGAACATTTCATATCATATTGTGATATTGTTCATATTGTGATCAAAATTATCATGGTTATCATTTTTATCATGGTATTGTTGCAGTGTGCTCAAAATGTTCAAAAAGTACTTTGACACAGCCTTGAAATCATTTAGCCCCTTTAAAATTATAATTGAAGTTCTTTTGTCTTTTTTGTCAAGAAATGTCCTGACACGGCTATTTAGTTTAAATTTGTTTAAACTTTTTTCATTTGAAATAAAAGTAAACAATTCTGGCAAGCAGTTGTCATTATTGGGTCATATATTATTATATATGTTATAATCGCTTTAAACGTGTGTAATTGCAAGAAAAGAAAAAGATTATTTGAACTTTAAACAGGATTCTCTTTATAAACAATTGTTAATAAACATGATCAGTTTTGAGACAGCCAAAAATAAATTCAACCTATCTTGCCTACAGCTTTCGTGTCCATGTTACAGCTCGTTATTTTAGACCATGTCCAGGCCTTTTTATTTATTTTTATTTTTTGTTTTACTAACGATAGTCCCTGAAGCAGTTAGCCCACTTCATGACTTTCTTCTGGTCTCCCCTTTCCATGGCAGATCTCCTCGACATCTCCTCCTTCAATATTTCCAAATTACCATTGACTTAATCGATAAAACAGGAACTATGACGGAAAAGACAATCTTACAATGGAATACAGTGAAACACAGCAAAGAAACAGCAAAAGAACAGCCAGAACAATCTCCAGATTGATACTATTGTCGTTATTTACAACCTTTATACATTATTTAAACAGAAAATACTGATAAACTCCCTATAATTCACTCAGGTATGGCTCAATGAATCCTCTCTCTCTCTCAGTCAGCTCGTTTACTTGAGGAGTTACAGCAGTTTTGATCACGCGCATTTTAGTCTTTCACCGCAGCTTGATGTTTTAGACAGGGTGACTGTCATCAATCAGTTTCCCCTCGACATCCTTTTAAAAATCCAAACTTCAACCAAACTTTAGATTTTGTCTACGGAGCTCCAACTGCTGGACTTTCAGAGGCCAAACAATGCAAAGCGCGCATGCGCACCTCTGTTTGCGAGGGGAGGCTTCATCAAAGAGCGAAGAGCAGAGACACATAGTTCAGGCTTTTCCAGGCAAAGAGCAGCATCATCGTGAGTTACTGACACAGTGTGGTGATCAAACACGGTAAAACGGTAATTTTAATAGGACATGGTTATGATTATCATGGGAAATTTTACCATTTTACCTGTAACCGTTACATCCCTAGTCCACACAGCTGCAAAAACATTTTGTATTGAAAATGTTCTTCCTGCATCTTTTCTGTAAATGTGTACATCCACACAATAACTCTGAAAATGCTGTATGCCAGACCAGCGCCGTAAAGCTGCTACTGACATACACCAAAACCAGAGAATGAGACAGAGTACAAACACATATCATGAGAAATGTGAATCAAATATGACTTATGTTGCTCTTTATGTCCTGTTCAAATGAGATAAAAATATATAAATGTAAATTTCTATAGCAATTTTTACTTGTTAGGATTTCAGTAGAAAGTTAAATAGACATTTCAGCTCTCAAAGTTTAGAATTTTTGGCTATATTTGTGTTTTCAGGTATTAAAGGGTTAAAGCTAAAACAAGCTCACTAGCTTGCTCAAACATGATACCATATTCTGCCATTGTTTCTGTTATCATTGGGCTTTGCACCTGCGATGTAAGGAAGACCTGGGCCTATGATGTTAATGTTTCTTAAACCACCTGTATTCACCGTCCACACAAAGTCTTGGCCAGCATTCCCAGACTTATCCACTCAAAAATGTGTCTTTTCAGGCACCTGAAATCTTGTATCTGTGTGGAAAAAGTATCTGTACGATCAAAAGCTTGCTTGGAAATGTGCTTGAATTTGTCTCTCTATGGACAGCCCATAAGAGACATGATATTAGAGATGGGGGCACACAGACTTGGGGGGGAGACAGGACCACTGTTAATGAGTGTCTCTGCCTTTATGTTTACAGGGAGCACAGAGAAATGACGCCTCCTGTGAATTATTGTGAATGGCTTTGTGGTGTGAAGGCAGAGCTTTGTTGTGATGTTTTCTGTTAAAAGGAGCTTTTGAGAAATGACTGTCATGTGCTTCAATTCTGATCTGATATTTGTGTTTTAGTACTCGTAACTGCTTGACTCTGATTCCTGGGCGACATGTAGTTTGATCTTGGCAAATGTCTGAAGAGTCTTCAGAGTCAAGGATACAGACTTGTGTAAATTGCTGAACAATGAGGTCTGCAAAACATAACAATGTGAACCATGTTCAGTTTGCAATAAAGTTCAGAGGAGAAAGTGTTCAAAGGAAAGTCGGTACATCGAGATGACTGCAGGTCTTTAAATTGAGCTGCAGCTCTGAGCTAAAGCCTGCCTCTCTCATTCATCATTAGGCTTATAGATGCATGCATCAACATACACACACATATACACACACCACTGCACGGTCACATCAGCATGTGGGGCCATAAAAAGGATACTTAGAGCACACTTTGTTCCCCCAGAAATGCAACAGAAGCAAACAGAGCTGCACCAACCAAGCGGTTCCTCATTGCTTTATGATCTAATTTCACTATCCAGTGAAACAGATGACCGCATTAGCAATCTCTATTGTATTCTCATACTGCTTAAATGCGTTATGTGTGTTTTTAGTGCAATTAGCTGTGTTTAGGTATTGTTCCTGCGAGTGTGCTTGCGTTTGCCTGTACAGCTTCTTAAGTGGGCTCGCAGTGGAAATTCATTTAGGCATGCCAACATATAATAATAGTAATGAACTGACAAAGCAAAAAGTTTTGATGAGAAAAACTCAATAAGAAAAGGTTTTTCAGTGGAAACAGTGGAGTTTGCTTACAGCTGGATCTCTGGTTGATTGAAAAAAGAACAAGCATGAATAATGCATGTAGCAAGTATGAAATTACACTATTACAGCTTTAAGATAATTTGTGTTTTGAGAGCTGAATATAATTGTTTTGAGACTGTAATTTTCCCTTTGCCTTGAAAAAACTAATTGAACTAAGTGGGAAGGAGGTGTTGGTGAAGAAAGACTCGGCTCCTTTCCAACAGTGGGCATCTAAAGGTGCACAGATGAATGGAGGGTTTTCAGCCTCCACACTGGCAATATGTGTGCATCCATGGGGTTCTCATGGAGTTTGAGGGCTGTGGTTGTTTAACAAAGGAGTATAAAAGTTATTGAGTAAAATCTAAAAAAAGACTGCAGGGAAAAAGAACAATGACATAACAGAATAATGAGGAAGATACAGAAACAATGCTGATGTGTGACTTTGTTCAAATAGATCTATATGTGAAAAGCTTTCTTTTCATTCTTTGAGTCAAAATCAAGCCATTGGTTCATGTTTAACTTTGCACATAATGTTTAACTTCATAGACCTGAGTCTATTTGAACACTGGCAGAAGGTTGAGAACAGGAAAGTCAAAGTTAGATTGGGTTCTTAAAATCAAACTTGAACCAAAAATTTTAACCACATCACACTTTCTTGCATATTCAACAGGGTAGTTAAATTAAAGCCTATCATTGGGTACATATGCACAACTGCTTACAAGGAGCTCACCAGCCAATCACACAGCAGAAACTCAATTCATGTAGACTTTGACAGGTATCAATAAGGTGTAATCAGCTGTTCATTGAGCATCTAGACATGGTCAAAACAGTTCCTGAAGTTCAACCTGAGCACCAGAATGGAGAACAAAAGGTGATTTCAGTAACTTTGAACAAGGCATGGTTGCTCTCATTGCATTTTCACACAAAATCTTATCCAGGGTTTTCAGAGAACGGTCTGAAAAAGGTTTAATGTACAGTATGTGGTAGTTCTCTGAAACAAAATGTCACAATGATGCTGGAGGACAGTGGAAAATGGCAGAGATGTTCAAGCATTATAACTGAAAATACTGATCTATTGGGATTTTTGCACACAGTCATTATTTTTGTCATAGTTTTCATTAACCCTCCTATTATCCTTGGGGTCAAAATGACCCCATTCAATGTTTATCATTCAAAAAATAATAGTTGACTTTTTTTTTTCTTCATATTTCATGACTTTCCTAATTTGATGGGTACTATTGATTTAGCATAAAATTATTATGATGATATTTTTTCATTGTGCTGTACACATATTGCACAAATCTTTTCAAGATAAATTATTTCTGATTGAAAAAGTTTGGCCTGATGGTGGCGCTAGAGGACAGGTCAAGGTTTCATTATCAAGGGGCTATTTATGTATTCAACAAATAAATAAAGTTCCTGACACAAAAACTTGGTCAACAATTTTCTGTAAATCATTTTCTGGAGGCAAATATCCCTGGGGTCCCTAGAAACTAATAAAAACAAGTCCTCATTGACAAAAACTAAAATAAAATAGACTGACATTTTTGGTTAACAGATAAAAAAAACTAAAATATCTGACAGAGACTTAATCCAATTGGACCTAATTTGGTCATGTAGAAAGTAGGGACAAATTTATCCAATCACAGCTACTTGGTTGTGTGAAAAGGTTGGATGAGTTAAGAGGGACATCCAGTCACAGCTGCCTTAGCTGTGTGGGGGTGCGATAAGTTGGCCAGTGATCCAATCAGAGCTACCGTCTTTATGAATTGATAGATTCAAGTAATGCAGGTTCACTGGTTGTTGTCAGTTCTGGTGTTGTAACTGAGATGCTCTGCCAGGAAGGCTATTGCAATTCACACAAAAGCTAAATTGTTACTGTTTATTTATGCATTCAAACTTGACTGGCAATTAATAAAGGATTATTTAATGCTCCATATTATCCAAGTGTTGAACATGACTTCAAAAATTTAATGAAACCTTTAAAAAAATGCCTTATTTTATATTTTAGTCCACTAGATTGACAGTCGATTTGGTTGACCAAATTGTGATCAAATTACATCAGCTAAAACTCGACTAAAATCAAAACAATTTAGATGACTTAATTCTGACAAAAACGTAAAGATATTTTAGACAAACAACGCTAATTAAAACTAAATATAGAAGTGCGATCAAACTTAACACTTGACCACACCTGGGGCCATTCCTATCAGGTTAAATAGAAAACTGACACAACAATGTTTCTTTTTGAATGATACATTACCCTTTTGCAACTTCACACAAATGTTCAAAACACAGGGGCTTGGTAATGTCAGATCAGGTTTGGAAGCACATGCTGTGATGACACTTGGCTATTCATCATTCCTCACACCTCATCTGCACCCTTCGCTTCTTCCACCCTACTTCATTCACAAAGGTTACATACGATGAAGTTTATGGGCCCAAGGGTGCAAACCTAACATTGAGGGGCCAACCCCCTTTCGGCTGTGTTACCAAGTGCCATAACCAGTAGCAGCAACCGCACCTCCTACGCCCACCCCCCACCTCAAACCGACTCCAAAGTGTGGTTCGGTCAGGACTTAAACTGGCCACCCTCTGGAACCCAGCACAAACCCTGATAAACAAAGCGGCACTGCTTCTTTTTGAGGAAAAATTTAGATGTTGTAGAGCAGGGGTCACCAACCTTTTTCAGCCTTGGATCTATCAGGAAGACGATCAGTATTTTCAAGGGCAACTTTTTGGATTGAAAGTTTTTAAGTAATATACATTATATAGTTTATCTTAAAATAATGTGCTTTTAATAGGCAACATATGACACCTAATATTTACTTTCAACATGTAGTGTGTCCTGGCAATAAGGATAATTTATAATTATTATGAGAAAATTATTCAATTTATCTTTCATAATTTGGGTATCTCTTAAACATATGTTAAACATTCATACTTTTGTGATTTTCTTTTTGAACATGTGACACTAGGGGCCCTAGCTACTGATAGTGATGTGGCATCAGTTCACCAAGTTATACTTTGACCCTACGCAGGTTGAAGCTAAGAAAAAACTACACCATGTTAAAATTCAATGCACATGCCACATGCTTGTTATGTTTTGATTTTAGTATTATTCATTTGAAAACATAAAACCTGAATTAAGAAAAGGCTATTTATCTTAAACTCTATGGTGGTGCTGGTGATGCTATTTCTATTGTTCCAGCTGGCACCTCAAAAGCACCCTGCAGGCCACAGGGTGCTTGCGGGCACCCTGTTGGCTAACCCTGCTGCAGAGGTTCTTGGTGTGTCTAGTCATGCCAACATTGTTTGTTGTGTAGTTTTAACCCAAAAGTGGGGCAGTTGTCTTAGTGGCACCATGAACTGCTGTGTATTGCCTGGTTTTCCTGTACCCGTCTATATCTAAACAGGGGCAAAGCTGGCCAGTTGCTTGATTGGCAATTACATTGCAACACCATGGGCCTCCAGCATCCCAACTTAAGGGACTGTGAGGAGTTTCTAAGTAATTACAAAAAAGTCTCACTTTTAGATATATGCCCGATGGAAATACACACTTTAAGATGAGTTTTATAGCATCAAAATAGGTTATTATGTTGAAATGCTGAGTCAGCATTTCAACATATTGTTCTCCCTAAACTCCATTTTGTTCTTTTTCTTCTTCTTCTTATTCCTTAAGATTTTGGCACCTTTCACAGGCTTCAAATTTGCACAGATTTTCACAGAAAAAAATTGACATATGCAGCATGTTCATGAGAAGTGCGCTTGTATTTTTCACAGGTCTAACAGTTATACTTTTTACAGTAAAAAATAATTTCTGCATGTATTTTTACATTGAAATCAATGGGACATTTCCGCAGGTCTGCTGAAAACTTCAGCAACTTTGAAGCTCCATAGATTGGGCATGCTTGCACCTACATTCGTGCTTTAAAAGCTGCACTGACTTCTCAGCTATTTTTACATATCTTCAGCTTTTTGTTGGCGTCTACGGTTTTTTAAATATGAATTTTTGAGCAACACCAAGTTTTGCAGTTTGCTCTGGACTGACTGCCTGTCACGTGACAGATTAGACCGTAGCCCTCCTTCACACACACAGAAAACTTCAGCAGAATTATCTTGTCATAACTTCATCAAAACGTCCTCCACAGACATGATTTATGCATCAAAACGTTGACTCACTTCTCCTCTTACACGTGAAATCCGCTTCAAAGTTTAATCTGACATTGTTTTGTCTCAGTGAGCTTCAGCTTTTGCGGTATGCTGCAAAATCTTCTATCTGCGGTAATGCAGTTCTTTACCTCGGGACAGTCGAGTGCTTCACTTTGGAGCCCGTTTTTAACTCGCCACTATGTCAATATTTTCTACTTTATGGACATGAAACTTATACCCATGGCTTCAGCATGTTCTTGGGATGCTCACAGTGCAATCCCTTTTCTGATATCTACCACGGTTTTCGCACAGCGACCGTTCGTTTACCCGGAAGTACCAAGCGTTATTACAGTTCAAGTTTGAGACAAAGAGCATAACTACCGTGCTGTCCATTGTTCAGCGCATATAACCCTATGGTTGAAAGGCTAGAGCAGCGGACCTGGGAGCGAGAGGCCTGGGTTCAAATCCCGGTTGAGGCAGATGGAGTTTTCTTTCCATCTAGTACAGATTCTTCATTACAATGGCGTAATCATGCTTGTCTTAACACTCTCAGCCTTATTTTGGATGTATTACACTGACTGGCCACTTTTTTAGGTACATCTACAGATATCAACACATTGAACCATGTTACAAAACAGTCATTCATTTTCTGCTTTCTTTCACAACTGCAAACAGTTTTTAGTGCACTTTTCACTATCTGCTACAGTTTCTAAGGTATGACTGTCGAAGCAGCATCAACTTTTGCACTTTTCTTTGAAGTTAGAGCGTGGTCACGTGACCTGCATACCTGAGCTCCAGTATCGATAATTTTCTGCAAACATTTTTATTGCACATTTCACACATTTTCAGCCCTGATTTACTGATTACAACTATTCATGTCACATTTTCAACTTTCTTTGCATTACTTTTAGCAATTTCATTTCACAGTTTCAGCAGTCACACTCAGCATTTAAACGCATTTCCTGCATGGAAATGTAAATTCTCTAGTCTATAAATGCTATTCCTCAGCCTTCCGGTCGGGTTGGACAGGGCTGGATTGGCCTGGATATTCAACTTCAGGAACAAGACAATTAAAACTAGAGCAAATTTATGTTTTTTGGACAAGTCTTAGAGCACTGTAAGTACCGATATATAGCCGGCTAAAAAACTACGATACTAAATTATCCAAAAATTGCTTGTCGTCACACATCAAAAACTACTGCTACGTAACTAGAAAGAGATACATTACCTCGTCGCTTTGCATCCTGTGATTTGTTGAAAAAAGAAGTTGTAAAGCAATGCAGAGTTCTGAGGAAGGTCCGAGCTGCATTAGCATCACAACAATCACTTGCTTTGGCTTGGGTCACTTCTTTTGGTGCATTCCAGTTGTAGTCAGAAGTAGAAATTTCCAGGGGTGCTGGTTTGGCATAGTGGTTAGCACCCCATGTACATGCTTCTGCCGGTCCAGGTTCGAATCCCGCCTGTGACCAGTTTGCAGAGTGTCTTCCCCTGCTCTCTCTCCCCCTTTCACAAGCCTATCCACTGTCTCTCTCCTATCAATAAAGGCACAACATGCCCAAAAATATACATTAAAAAAGAAGTAGAAATTTCCGAGTTCTGAGTAGGAAACTTCAACTGGAACATCCCCTGAAGCTGGAATTTCCTACTGGGAACTCGGTGAAACCTCGCCACCCCCGAGTTGACAATTGAAGATGGATGCCCCCAGTGTAAACAGTTATTTAGCTCCTGTAATAATCAATTTACTTCTGACTGGGGTGTGACGCTCTCGATCAGCTGTATACATAGTATTGTTCGACTTATATTTACAAATATGCTGCCATAGTGATAATCACATTTTTCATAGAATAAAACAGGGTGTGCTAACAACAGCTAACAATAGCCTGGTAGATCGGCATGTTTTTTTCCAACTCCAACTGGAACGCCGGCAAGTCGGAGATGATGTCACTCCCAGTTCCGAGGTTACTGGACCGCAGCATTACGACAGCTGCCGCGTGGGCTCATGGGTAGCAGAGTCTTTATGTTGCCACAAATAGATGCTCCTCATAGCCCCTTTAAAGTAAACCTGAAATATCCCTTTGATATACCAATCATTGCTTGTATTCAGAAGATTAAAGCTGCTGCTTGTGAAGGACAATAATTCCATGTAGATGAGGTATAACCCCTTTCAGAAAAAAAGTCCAAGCAATGATTTTAGAAAATTCTTTGCAACACAATATCATCTTTCACACCTGCTCCACTTACATTTGACCCAAAACTACGGGCTAAATGGCTTCCAACACTGCTTTCTATTTGACGAATGCATCAAGCACTGGGTGGCTTAACCTCATATTCAGCTCCTGGGTTTGGAGGCTACTTTAATATTGCATCTCCACAAACAAAGTTTCATTTATAAGTGTAAGTTTAGAAAGTTAATTTCACTGAAAGGTGCCCAGGAGTGTGCAGGGGTAAGAGTAAACAGAGGGAAGCGCATAAGCATCACAGTGGGAGCTCCATAATGAGTCTGTTATGATTTTGGCCAAACTTTTTCCCACTCCGGTACGGAGAAACAAATACTTTCTAACTAGTAAAATGATGCTGTCTACAATTTTAATGAGTCATTCTGTGCAGATATTAAAGTACTCCATATGGTCCCATAAATCTGGAGTCAAATATGGATTGTCATTTCAGTCTCCCTGCATATGTTTGACTTTCTTATTCCCACTGATTTCACCCTTTGCCTTTACTTTCCTGACCTTTTTTCCCATCATGCCTTCAGTTGAAGAGAGCATGTTGTAGTTTTTGCTTCAAGTCCAATCACTACAAATTTTCTAGGCAGAGACAGAGTTACAAAGTGGATTAGAGAATAAGAGACAGAGACGGAGCTTCAGGGTCCTCATGAGCAGGCACACGGTTCTTGTCTGTGTCTATCAAGCCCTTTAACAATTCTTAACTCAAGGCCATCACAGTAAAGCACAATATGTGACATATGGGCAGTGTGAAATGTCACAAAGTGCAATAAATGACGGGGAGATAGGGCAATATGTCAAAGGTGCAATGTGTCATGTGGACAATGTAATATGTCAGGGGTGCAATATGTGGCATGAAGACAGTGCAATATGCCACACAAGTGTAATATTAGACTATTAGTGTAACACAAGGCTGCCAAATAAAGACAATACATCAACTCCTGTAATATGTGGAGCTGTATGTGAGCGTACGTAGGTGCACATGATTTCTCTGCAGTTACTCAGCCTTTTGTATCCACATTCTTGGTGTAGCTGTCCAAAAAAGATCCTGCAATGAATATAATATTCAGACTATTATGATTTCTTTTCTCCATAGATGTCTTCATTACCTCTACTGACAGTGCTATGCTTTTGGCGGTGTATGTTTGTCTGTTTGATAGCAAGATTACACAAAAACTGATGGATGGATTTGGCTGAAATTTTCAGAAACTAAAAAGATAAAAAAGAAATGGTCAATATGGTCAAAGTTCTAATTTTAAGACATTCCGTCTGGGGGTGTGGGTCATTTCTAAATCCCACTCAGGACTACAACACAGGACAGCAGCAAATAGCAGGAACAGTCACATTCATGTGAGCGATGGACCTTTGGGTTTGTGGAAATGGACTCATATCGCTTGCTTTAGAGCTATTTGTTATCTGACATGCTCTTTAGTTTCGACTATCCCTCATTCTACCTATGACTTCATCTGCTAAAGTTCTATCACTAATATTCCAGTTAATAAAGACATGATCTAGTACCCACGACTAACAGCACATCATCATCATTTGAGTCAAGACCATTTTTTTTAGTTGAGTTTTAGTGAAGTTAGTGCTTTTTGTTTCTTGTGACAAGCTAACTGGTTGATGGCAGAGGAGTTCGCAATTCTTACGTCCCAACAAACTGAAGTTTTAAACACAGGGACTTTGTTGGGATAATGTTGAGTGTTGTAAGGAATTTTACAGTGGCATACAGTTAGGCAAAAAGGTGTTTTTGAGTATTTCATCAAAAAAATGGTTAATTACTGACTTGTGGTAGCACCATTTACTGCTATGTATTAGCTAGCAACTGCCTCCAAAGAAGGTAGCAAGCTGCTTCATTGGCAATCATATTTACTAGTAACATGGACCTCAAGCTATCCTACTTTAGAAACTTGAACTATCCCTTTAATGGGCTGATAGCTAATTGAAATTCCATACTTTTTACCATTTAGATTGGGAATGTCTGGCAGCAGCTCTACATTTATGCATGTAGACAGGTTGTTTCCAGGCGCTCCCTCTGTTCACCTGTGCACGCTACTCACTGTATTTAGCTACATGTGATAGCTGGTATTGCATTGGATTTAACATTTAAAGGTTACATAAAAAAGCATACTTCAAATTGACTGGACTTGGACTCCAACTGCAAGGCTCCAAATCCATGTTGTTCCAAAAATAGTACTGCTCACACCACAACAATGCCTTTGGTCCAATCAAACACTTAGAGCCCCAGTCTTCTGGCCTGTCTCTTGCTCCCCTTTCTCTGTCCTCCAATCTTCCCAACCTCCAATTGCTTCCTCTCTCCCTGCTAATGCAAAAAGATACTCAATACGTGAACCACCACAACGATTCTCTCTCATGACCCCTCCAGGAGTCCCAGAAGACATCATCGATTTCAGCGGGTCTTGGCTCTCCTCTCTCCCTCTGTCTCCTTCTTCCTAACAGAGTAAAGTATCTACAGCTGGCCTGTTATTGCCAGTCCACATCTTAATGGCTCCAGTATTGAGTGTGTGCTGATTGTTTTAGTTGGTTGACGAGTGCCATTGACCCAAGAGGGCCATCTTACAATAGGCTTGGTGGGATAACAAACCTGCTCCATGGACAACAGCTCTGGAGATAAGTGTCCTCTCTGTTGAGGGTATGGGCAATCAAGAGGCCTAATGTGCAGATACAGATAGAGAGGAAGAGACTAAGACTGAAGACGGTGGTGGTCTCGTGAAGGGGAGAAGTGGGTGATAAATGCGTCGGTCAATAGGCAGAAACAACCAGAGCTGAGAACGAGGACTGGGAGGACTCTCTAGCTGTTTAGATTAACAGTAATGGAGGGAACAGGAGGGAAAGGTGTGATGCTGTGTGTGTCCTCGTGGGTTAATTTGTTCGCAAAGGGCTATCACAAAACATGAAAACTGGAGAGCACACTTACCACCTTTGAGATTCGTGGCAGATATTCTGAGAGTGTCATAGTTTACACTGCACTCAAGTACAATATCTTATTTCGGACAGTATGATAAAATACCAACTTATGCTGAGGCTACACGGATTAACTGAGAAACTATGGGAGCATTTTGACAATGTAAAGCATTTGGGGCATGTCGTCCTGTATTTTGCTTTTTTTTACAATGGTAATTCTAGACACAAAGCCAAGATTCACATGGATCATATTGATTTACATGCAACATAGATCAAATCAATGAGGGTGTCAGCTTTCATTCCCTTTAAATCCATGCACCAGGTGGCTAGTGTTTTTCAATTTAAACAGCAGGTTAGTTGTCAAATCAGAATTCGGGCTGGATTTTTTTATTCCCGTTCTTTGTTTGTGTGAATATACTCAAAGAACACACAGAGGTCACTGCATTGTATATGTTAATTCTTCTATTAAAATATTCCAGAGCATTATTACCTGAGGGCTGCACCTAATGTTAATGTCTATAAAAACAAACTCAAAACCTACTGTTTTAGTCAAGCTTTTACCTGAATTACATTTTAGGGTCTTTATTTATTCTAATTACAGCCCACTTTTATTATCATTTTATCTTATGTTATTTTATCTTTTATCTTTTCTATCTTTCCTTATTTTACTTTCTAGTTTTTTGTATTTTTATTTTACTTCATTTCAATGTATTATTATTATTATTATTTTAAATTCTTTTTTTATTTTATTTTATGATACATTTAATTTTGCACTTCAACTTACCTCCAGTGTTTTCTCATTTTTAAACCTTTAAGATGGTGTTTCCTCAGTATGTACGGGGTATTACTGTCTTTTTTTATGATGCTTTTTACCAACACTGTGCATGGATTGTGGTGTGGGTGGGTGTTGTGTGGGTGGGTTCAAGGGCGGAGTGGAGTGGGTTTAGGTCATAAATCCTTCATTTTAATTAATCTGTCTGTTTGTAAAGCACTTTGTGCTACATTTTTTGTATGAGAAGTGCTATATGAATAAAGTTTGATTGATTGATGGACCAAACTTCCTTATTCATTAATATCTCAAGATAAAACTAAAAGAATTATCCATACAACACAATCTACATTTACAAATTTAGGCTATCAGAGCTATTATTATTATAGAGTTGTTACTTAAGCTCTCATAAAGTGTAATTATGTTGTTTTTGTTTTTTTTTGGGGTTGAAACTCAAGACTTTGTAACACTTAAAAGTGTAACTCTTGTGACTCAGCATTTTTATGTAATATTAAAGTATCTTCACACCGGAAGCGACTTGGTGACTAATATCACCACGTGTTTGAATTGAATTGATTTATTTAATTCGGTCACGTCAGCACACTTATACAGCATCACACATTGTCAATAGTTGATCAAATGTACATGTCCGAAAGGGAAGACGGGAGAAGCAGAGCTTATCTAGTCCCGTCCCCATTTTCTCAATATTTAGTCTCCTCTTTTCCAAATATCATGAAATTATTATAAATTTTATTCCATTTACAGAAGTATGACATAATTCTTGACTGTCTTTGAGTGTCCGTATTTGACCTATTATGACTAATCCTTTGTTCCACGTAAGGCAGAGTGTTGATAGAATAGCTCCTTTGTCTGGGTTTCCACCACAGTTTTTCGCAAATAGGCGATATTCCTAAAATTTCGACAAAGGTTATTTGCGCTTTTAACATGTTTCCATTGAAGTTTGTTCTCGGCAGGGGCATCGTAACTCTCGTGAAATATCATCCCGCGAAGTTTCACTGCAGGAAGATGGACGCATGAATATGCCAAGGCTTGTTGAACCCTTCCTCCCTCATTTTCGTTTCTAGCTCCTTATAACACTCCACATTCCTCTGTTGTTTGCTGTCTAGTGTGGCAGTTGTGTTTTTTCTCTAGAATATGAATATCGAACCTTCTGAAAAACCACCTCATGAAAGTGTAAAAACTTTTTTGTGACATTTTACTGCTTTTTCTAAATTCAGATTTTTTTCCAAGACCAGTTTTTTATTGCACTATTTACATTTTGTGCATATCCAAGGGTAATGGAAACACACTTACTGTTGCATTGCTTAGTGACACCACCCCCGCTCAAGTTTCACCTCAATCAAATCATATCATATATTTGCATGCATAGGTTAAGCTGACATTATTCATACTGTATCCCTTTCACTGTGGCATCAATTGTTACTTCTCCAATGATGAGAGAAGAGCTGATGATTGGCCTTAAATGTATCACGCACAGAGGCGGACGTTAGCTCAGTTGGTAGAGCGTCCGCCCCATGTAAACCCCAGCAGCAGCCGCTGGTTCGATTCCCAGCCGCACCCCTTTGCTGCATGTCATCCCCCCCTCTCTTCACCCGCTTTCCTGTCAATCTTCAGCTGTCCTATATAATAAAAGCCCGAAAAGATAGCTTTAAAAAAAAAAGGATCACATACAAAGTTAAAGATTAAACATTAGCACTATTGCATTTGATTCACTGAAAAATTAATTTTCCATGCTGGTTATTGGCCATACTGGTATACTGCCCTAATGGGTACTCTTGTTGATGTCAACATCTGTTGTAAGCATGACAACCACAGACACAAGAAGTCATGAGTCATAAGCTAACACCATCACTTGTGAAACAGTAATGTCATCGAAATGTCTTGAAAGCAGCATCACAGTGAGGAAGCGACAGGAAGTGTGTGCTGGGAACACTTGAAACAATAGTATTGTACATTTTCAGTGACCTAAAATGCTGTTAATGTGTGCACAGAAGAAGCTACTTTTTCAAAAACACCTACTGATGTGTGGACAGAGCCTTCCTACGTGATATTTATTTGGAAAATGTTTTCTGTCTTCCAAATGTCAAATTGTATCCTTTCTTTGAAATTATTTCGTTCCCTGTGACAAGCAGCATATTTAACCCTTTCATGCATGAATTTATTAAATCACACGGGAATGATTTTTAAAATATATGTTTTTCCTTTTAAACAAGCCAAAAATTATGTGCAGTTTTTAACATGTTATATTTTGAGTGAGTTAATAAATAAATAATAATAAATGAAACTTATTTTAGATCTGCAAACATATATTTGTCACAAACATTTACTAAAAGTATACAAAATAAAATGCAAAATATAAAGTATATTTAATATTGAAGTTTAATTAAACTATTAACATGTGACTTTCAATGAAATTTTTTTTATAAAAAATACAAAATTAGGTAAAATCTGAATACAGCCATAATACACAGAATATACTTTTTACTGCATTAAGCAATCTGGAGTAGATTAATTTTTGGTCACAGATGAAAATAAATCAATGAAAATATTTTTACAATTTGCATAAAAGTGTTCCTTACATCTCATTGAATTAGAGTGTATGTTTTTTCCTGACTAACTCTAAAGAAGGATTTAACACTTAATCCTGAAGGGTGTGGTGCATATCCCTCTTTGTTGGACATTTTGGATTTATGATGTAATATCTCAAAATGAACAAACAGACACAAAGATCATATTTTTATGAAAATTGAGAATGTAGTTTTGGTGTTTACCACCTGATAGTTTGGACGTTGTTAGCCTAAATGGTCTAAAATATAAAACAGACATCTGTCCACGGTAGGCAACACTGTGCATGAAAGGGTTAAGCTTAGCCTGCTACTAAGGACAAAACTGATACAGTTACAGCTATTATAGCAATAAGCCCCTTATTTTGTAAATTGATGATAAAGTACACTATTAAATACTGAAAAGATGCTCCATAAATAATTGGAGAGTACAGTTTCAATTCAATCCCTGCCTTCTTTTGGCTGGAGGCTGTTGTCTTAGACCAGTCTGCAGAAGGTCATACAGGGGGAGAGGCAGGCAGCTCGATGTAACCCTTGGGTAAAATGAATGTACAATGCAAGCATGTCTTTGTATTGACTAAGATAGTACATACACACAATACAGATACAACAATGATACACACAAAAATGTATGCAGAGAACAGGCTCTGATACTGCAGCACGCACTCATATACAAGAAAAAATATATACAAATCTGTGCCTTTCTTAAGGGGCCCTGTGCCACCAGAACAATAGTTTTGCCCTACAGAATACCTGTATGAAATATAACCCCATTCCCTGAGCCAGGACCCTGTGGTTTTGTGATAAATCGCTCCCTGAGCTTCGAGACAAGAGGAAAACATGCATAACCAAGACCTGGGCACAGGGCATAGCTCTGCTGCTTACAGCCTGCATTGGATTAAAGGGAAAAAAGTCCATGCAGTTTTCTAATCAGTGTTTTTATCGAGCTTCATTTGAGGAGGCAGCTTTATCTGAACTATGCTAACACTCCTCACTGAGGGGAAACAAGGTCGCAGTTTGACTTTTAGTTATGTTTTATCTTTATCTATGTGCTGCATCTGTTTCTTCTTCGATGTTATAGCTGCTGAAAAAGAGGAAATATACTCCATTTATAGAATGGATCTTAGATTCATTATAGGGCTGGATATTAAGTATATTTTGTAATATATTATTTCAAACAAGATACAGAGTAAACAGTGTTAATTTTGTTGGCTAATTATTCCTGTCATAGTTTTAAACAACCTTTTTCCCCTGATGAAAATAAGACAGTAACTACTTAAAACAAATGCACATGGATAAAAACCAAAATGAAATCATTTCGTCAACAAATAAAAACTAGATGAAAATGTCTGACCAAGACTGAATCCAGTCAGTCCTAATTGGTCATGTAGACAGTAGGGAAAAGTTAGGAACATAACCATTTACAGCTACTTTGGTTGTGTGGAAAGTTTGGATGATTTAAGAGGGACATCCAATCACAGCTTTCTTAGCTTTGTGGTAGTGGGATAAGTTAGGAAGCAATCCAATAAGACTTCTCTTTACAAACTGATATATTCATGTAGAGATTCACATTTTGTTGTCAATTCTGGCATTGTAACTGAGATGCTTTTCCAGGTAGCCTAAATAAAGGTGATTACATGTCACACAAAATGGTAGATAGACTGAAAGCACCTTCACACCCATTTATGCTCACATTCATTCACTGATGGTAGAAGATTCTATCTAAGTTATCAGTTTTACCAACACATCCTTTCTCTTTCAAACTCATTTGCACACCACTAATGCAGCAGTAGGAGCAACTTGGGGTTTAGGGTCTTGCCCATGGACATGTGACTGTTAGATTGATGGTAGAGAAAACTGCAAGGCAAACTCCCAATGTCTACATGTCCACCTGTGTAGGACTCCATGTTAATCAGGAGCATGCAGGGATTAACAACTATTAGTGTGTTAAGAGTAAAGGTGATGTAACACAGTGGTAAACATGCCCCTGTCACAGCTTTGTAGGAACGTGTTACAGGTATGAAAGTCAAAATGAGTGAATTATGACTATTATGACCACCTGCCTTCCCAGCTGCTCTGCAGCTATACAGCCCCATACACAACCAATCAATCAATCAATCAAACTTTATTTATAAGGCACTTTTCATACTTAAAAGCAACAAAAAGTGCCTCACAGAGGCTAAAAACAACATAAAAAGAGAAGACCCTGCCATCCCCCTCCCACAAATACAGAGATATATCCAGACACACACATTCATACGAGCTGTCATAAAAGAGAGAGAGAGAGAGACAGAGACATAGCTGGGCACCAAGGACTGAGGCAAGGAATAAGCTACCTTTTTTAACCAACTGTGATGCTCTGTGTATTCTGACACCTTTAGAACCTGCATTAACTTCTTCAGCAGATCAAGCAACAGCAGCTTGCCTGTTGGATCAGACCATGCAGGCCAACCTACATTCTCCATGAGCATCAATGAGCTTTGGTTGCCGGTTCACAACTGTTCCTTCCTTTGACCACTTGAGATGGACACTGACAACTGCAGACCAGGAATCCCCCGTAAGAGCTGCAGTTTGGGAGATGCTCCAACGAAATCATCTAACCACCACACTTTGACATTTGTGAAACTCAGTCAAATCTGAGCCAATTTTTCCTGCTTCTAACATCAAGTTCTAGGGCAGAATGTTCACTTCCTGTCTAATACATCCCACTTTCTATCTTGTGGCAATGATGAAGAGGTGATCGGTGTTATTCACTTCACCTATCAGTGGTACGACTGTTATGCCTGATCAATGTGGGTAGAAAGAATCTGCATAAACATTATACATAACATCCCAACTGCACTGGAATAAGGGGTTTAAATCTCCAACCTAAAACTACAAAGGGATGACTTTGGGTTTGTATCACCCAGCCCTAATTACTTCATTTTGGCTGGTCTTAAACTACAGTTTAATGTGTCACAGAGTTCATTTCTTCTGTTTTCTGAAGCTGCACATGTCCTGGCAGTCTCTCTGTCTCTGTCCATGTGGCTGTTTGATAGATGTTAGTCTTTGAACCCGCTCTTGCCCCTCTGTTCTCAGGGTTTCACACAGACCAAAGTCAAACACAAACCAGCTTCCCCTCTCCTTTCATCCCCCTAAGCTTCTGTAACCACTCTGTTGTCTTCCTTTTCCCTTTCCGGCACATTTGGTCCATTTCAAATACTGTAGTTTGCCTTTCAGTTCCTTTCCATCTCTCCGTCTACCCCCGCCCCTCTGCCATCCCTCTATCCCATTGAGTTTCTGCACAATTAGCCTAGTGGGAGAGATGGATGGCACGGCTGGTGAAGGTGACGATGGGAGGAGAGAAAGTGGGGAGAAGAGGGAAAGGTAAAGGGGAAAGCAAGGAGAGAGGTGGGGCGAAGAAGGAAATAAGCGAACAGGAAATAAGGACAGAAGGGGGGAAATGAGAAGAAGGGCAAGGGGGGTGGGCTCTCAGCTCTGCAGTAACACACAGACAGTACACGACCATTTGTTCCTGCCCAACGCAAAAAAGCAAAGTAATGGCTTGTGTCGGGCTGCTTCCTGCTCTTTAATGAAAACACATAACCCCCTCTCCCCTACAATCTCCACTGGATTCCTTCTCCACAATGTCACAAAGTCCCTTTAACGACCCAGCATACAGCGGGGAGGTGTGAGAGTTGGCAAAAAGGAATCAGATGATGGGATCCCATACCGTCAGATACAGTTTGGCTGAAAAAAACATACCAAAAGTTTATGGGACATATCAAACAGCAACAAAGTCTTGTGCATCCAGCTGGAAAAGCACATCTGGATCTTCACCTGACTAAACAAAACTACTCCTGCCAAACGTCATAAGGTTGGCTGCCAAATCAGACTTTCTTATTCATCCATCATGCCTAAATGCTGCATGACACGACTTAACTGGACATTATTTTAATCCAAACCTATAACTTGAGTTTTTGACCTAAACATTTTATGATTCTGGATAAACAGAGATCATATAGTCATGATTAAAGATTGTGGTACCTAACAAGTGTGAGGATTCAAGTAGAGACATTAGCTGTATGAACTGGCCAGAAAAGCATTAACCTCTGCCAAGGCCTGGCTCTCCTAGCTGCGTTATCCTGGAAAAAGTTTAGATGGTCACCAAAATGGAATCCCTCCTTCCTTGTACCCTGACCAACATATTCTGGGAGTTTCCTACAGTCTGTTAGGAAATTGACTTGTCTTGCTCAAAGACAAACAGACAGACCAACAAGGAAATTGTAAATACCACCGAGATATAATCATGTTTCCTCAGTGGCACACGACCAACATTTCCATGCCTAAAAATGTCTACAGTTTATACTGAAAATATGAAAAACTTACCTTTAAGTTAATAAATCCTGAAAAAAACAATCCTCGAACAGCATCCAGATTCACAGCAACACATAAACTGTACGATGTCCTCCTTGTGCCATGATCAACATTACCCAGAAACGTCACAGAAATACGTTCAACTCTTTAAATTAAATCTTATTAACTTATAACAGCTGTTATGCCCTGTCCAGGATGGTCAAAATACAACACCAGTAATCCAAAGCCCCAAGCAGCCACTGGGGTCAGTCTGCAGTATGAACCAACGAATCTGTAAAATTTATTTACAATTTCGGTAATACAACATTATCATAACTTAAATTAACTTGAGACGACCGTCTCTACTAAGCGTATAGGACACAAAAGGATAACAACAGAAATAACACTCGAACAGTTTGTTGTGTGCACATTACAATAAAGGAAGTAGAAGGGAAAAAAAGCAAGACTCCAGCCTGAACTTTCCAGAACTCTTTACCACTCTTCTCCTCATAATGCAAGTGCACTGCGACACCTAGCATCGAGGAATACCAACTGAACATACAACACAGTTAAGACCCATTTATGCTCAACATTAAATATGAACCTGGAAACAGACAGAGCATTCTGTCCATGCTCTGCGTTAATTTCGTCCATATTTCTGCATGTTTCCATAAAACTTACAGATACAGGTCAAACAGAGCAGTATCCATGGAAACCATGGGAGCAGTGTTACTGTTACTACCCAATATGCAGCTCTAGTGAGACAAAGAAGAAGAAGAAATAATAATGGTGGAACTTTTTGAAGAGAATCTCTGTGAGTTAGTATGTGTTTGTTTCTGAGTTTGTTGTTAACATAAACTTTTCTCTAGACTGCCCCCCCCAGAAGATGTATTGGATGTATTGCAAATGGAAAGGACACATCAAAGTTTGTCAGCAGTGATGGTAACATTGTTTGAAAAGGACATATACATTTTTGGATGTAAAAGGAGCATAAATGGGCCTTCAGGATGGCATGGCCGGTTGGAGCTTATAGTTCAGCCAGGGATTCCCTCCTTTCTGTGGTCACATAAGCAATCCGTTGCAAACAAGCACTCTTGATGCTCACACGCACACAGTAACACCAAGGGCACAGGAGAGCCCTCCAGTTACAGCCAAACAAACACAAAAAACACAACACAAAGCTAAAGAACTACCAAGGTCATAGCAATAGCCAACAGACAAACAATGCCTAAATATATATCTCCTTGTTAGAAGTAAAAGACAACACAACAACACTACAATTACTACTATGACGTCTACATATGTATATAAATGCACCATGCCTACATTAGGAGGATGGACCCAAGAGATGAAGCACTGAGTGAGACAATGGTAACTGATAGAGATTGAGGAACCTTCTGGAAGAAGAAGCCCCTTCATGGGATGTACGCTACAACCGACAGATAGCTGAAATGGCTCACAGGAACAAAATCTACCAATTGCTAAAGAGGTCTGGACTGAAGGACAGCTCAGAGGCACTAATCATGGTGGCACAGGAACAAGCCTTGAGCATCAGTACAAAAGAGGCCCAGATCTACCCCACACCAGGCAAGATCCCAGATACAGGCTGTGCAAAGAGGGCCCTGAAACAGTCCAGCACCTAATAGCGGGGTGTAAGATGCTGGCAGGAAAAGCATACATGGAACGCCATAACTTAGTATGCAGGAATATCTGTGCAGAATATGAACTGGACCCCTAGGTCAAAGTGGGAGGCATCTCCCAAGGTGATGGAGAATGACCAAGCCAAGATCCTGTGGGACTTCCAGGTACAGACCGACAAAATGGTAATGGCCAACCAACTGGACATTGTGTTCATAGATAAGCAGCAGAGGAAAGCCGTTGTAATAGATGTAGCCATCCCAAGTGATCATCAAGAAAAAGGAACATGAGAAGCTAGAGAGATACCAAGGGCTCAAAGAGGAGCTTGAGAAAGCCTGGAAGGTGAAGGCAACAGTGGTGCCTGTGGCCATTGGCGCACTCGGGCCAGTGAATTCCACACTGTTGAAGTGGCTCCAACAGATCCCTGAAGAAACATCAGACATCTAACTCCAGAAATGTGAAGTCCTAAGAATGACTAAGACACTGCGAAGGACCCTTAAGCTTCCAGGCCTCTGGTAGAGGACCCGAGCTGAAAAGAACGAACAGCTACCCACCCAACGCAGGGGTAAAGGGGATGCATGAGAGAAGGGTTTTATATACAGTATACATCAGGGATGTAACAGTTACCACTAAAATGACAAACCATGGTAACATTTCAGATGGTTAGTATTATGATTCCTGTTTTAGTATCAGTAAACCATGTCCACACTACATCAATAACTCATGGTGATGCTGTTCATAGCCTAGAAAAGCTGGAACTATGTATCTGATCTTCGGCAAAGAGCTGTGGTCCCTCGGACGGAGGCAAGCATGCCTGTTTGCAACGTTTGGCCTCTGAAAGCGAAAGTATATGTAATCAAACAAACTAACTAAAAATTACTTACATTGCAGCTTTTTGTCCATTCAGAGTTCATGTTAACTCTAATAATGACCATAGCAGGTGAGTATCTCAAAGAATCAAGAAAAGTCTTGCATTTGCATGTTTGCAAACTCAGAAATATGTGAGCTGCATCTTTAACTTGTCCAGGAAGTTTATTACCAAAGTAGTCAAAGTCAGACTCTGGACTTTTATAAACATGCAAGGGAAAATACATTTGTCTCATTGTTAATGTTATTTTGAATGTGATTAAGCATATAACTGTCTGATAGATAGAAAGGCAAAAACTGTTACTTTTGTATTTGTCTCTAACGCAGACTCACATTGCTCTTTTATGTCAAATGCTGCCTCTTGACATCCCCTCCCTTCCGTTAGAGAAAGTCTTCCATCCTGTTTCAGGGGCAGCTTGTATCAAATTTTCATGAAATTTCAAAAGTTCATGGCTTGGTGCAGATGTCGATCAAAATGTGATCCGGAGGGACTTCACACCCTTGACAAGTAGTCTAAACAGTGAGGTAACATGATCTTTGAGCAAGGTTTTCTGAAAGTAATGAACATTTGGAATTTTACAAACTCTAGACTGCAGCTCAAAGGTGTAAAATCCCCCCAAAAATAGAAGTTTTGAAGCTTAAATGTTAAAAAATTTGAAATTTTTTGGCCTGACATTCAGGGTTTTTTATCATCTCCTAAACCTTAGTTTTTCCTATTTCCACTGTAATTATTCTTTTTAAATTCAAGATTATAAGATACAGCTAGAATTTTTCGTAAATCATATATGGAGCAGTTGTGAGCCATGACTTAAGATGTACTGCCAGGAGCTCATTCAGTTTAAAATAATAGGCCATAAAATAGTCCCAGGGGCTGCTTTTAAAAATTTAAGCCATCCTCTCTCCTCTGTTTGTAAAGTTTCACTGGTATTTTTCTATGTAGCCATCCCATAAATTTCCCTCTGCTATCCTCAATGGTCAAACCAACATATCAAACAAAGAGGAGCAGTGGGGAAAAGTTACAGCAGCTTCATAGAGACACATTATAAATTGAATTTCTATCCTTGAGAGGCCGATGCTTTCATTAATTTGTCCTCGCTGCAAACACTGGCTCCTTAAATCCCCCTTTGTGTCCTGTTTTATTGTTTGAAAACTTTAATACTGCGCTGTATTAATTAATGGATGCTCTCTCAGCAGAGTGTAACCAACAGGAGGCAGAGCTGCTGCAGGAAATGTTGGATATCAGGGATTTATTTGGCATGAGCGATTTAATTCTCTGAGCGACCATTTAAGATACTGTCACTGACTTCTCTTTTTCCTTTTTTCTCCATTTGCTTTTTTTTTCATTTTACATGACTCTCTCCATGCAGTCACAGGGCCTAAGGAGGACTTCTCTACAGTTCAACCTGGAATCACCTCTTGTCGCTACTTGGTAAAAAATCTTAACTTTCATTTGTAGGTTTAATTCCTCCTCAGAAACAAGGTCCTCTTAGTTAAGAACATACTATAAATACAATCACTTACCACTTGATCAGTACATCTTTAAAAACAGGAAAGAAAGGGGACATAAGTGACAAGCTGGGTTTCCATTACAGTTTTTCGCAAAATAAAAGCGATATTCCTAAAATTTCGACAAAGGATATTTGCGCTTTGAACGTGTTTCCATTGAAGGCTGTTCTAGGCAGGAGCATCGTAACTCCTGTGATCCCGAAAGATTTCACTGCAGGAAGACGCCCAAAACCTGTTGTGTTCCGTTTCTATCTCCTTATAGCACTCTGCATTCCTCTGTTGTTTGCTATCTAGCATGGCAGCTGTGATTTCTCGAGAATAATGGCAAGAAAAGTCTCCGTCTCCTCCTCTGTCCAAATGTACTGCGCCATGTTTACGCCGAGAGAAGTGATCATGTGACCAGGTACGTTACCTCCTGTGACGTATAATTGCGGAAAAAGTGTTTCCATTGCGCTTTTGTAATATATTTGAATATCGAAACATCTGAAAAACCACCTCATGAAAGCGTAAAAACTTTTTAGCAAAATTTTAGTGTTTTTTTTTCGAATTTCAGGTGTTTCCAATACCAGTTTTTTATTGCACTATTTACATTTTGCGCATATCCAAGGGTAATGGAAACGCATTTTCTGACTGGCTGGTCTGAGTGTTAGGCCTCACAGCAAATGATCCAAAAAGGAGAAAATATCCAGCAGTTAACAGTCCTCTAAGCAAAAAATCCTTGTTAAAGTAAGAAGTCAGTTGTTCAAGATGACCGAAGGGCAACAGTAAATCAAATATCTACTTGTTACAGCTCAGGTACCTAGAAGATCATTTCTGAACACACAACACATCCAATCTTAAAGTAGATGGGCGTTAACAGCTGCAGATCACACCAGGTGCCACACCTGCCAGCTAAGAACAGGAAACCA
This sequence comes from Scarus forsteni, assembly GCA_036419115.1. Lineage (NCBI taxonomy): Eukaryota > Metazoa > Chordata > Actinopteri > Labriformes > Labridae > Scarus > Scarus forsteni. Next base: position 5,159,278 of record JAZDUH010000414.1, read on the forward strand.
AGGCTACAGTTGGCATGGACCCACCAAACTGGAAAGGCAGGAGAGTAGAAATACTGCCTGGTCTTATGAGTTTCTTTTTCCATATTCAGATGTACACAACGTGAAAGCATGACTCCATCCTGCCCTGTATCAATGGGTAAGGCTGGTGGGGGTGTAATAGTGTGGGGGATATTTTCTTGGCACGCCTCTGTGGCCCATTAGAAAAAAAAATGATAGGCCAACATTTTAGTTTTTTTTTGTGTCTTGCCTTTCTCCTGAGTCCATGACAAGTAGTTTCTGGATTGTTTTATTGAGTTTACCTTAGTGTATAAGTCTATAGACAAACCAGGAATGAGACTGATTTGTTTAAGTGTTCAGATAAGAGACAATAATGAATACAAGAACAAATAAACTTGAATATGTCTTTCTTAAAAGTCGAGGTTAGCCGTGGAGGTGCTGAAAGTCGTCAGTAGATTTTTTTTACTAACTCAAAGCTGAGCTGAGGAGCATCAAAGTAACAGAGACTTGTATATCAAAAGTGCTTACGAGGTCTGTTTGTGTTATAAAAGGGTGAGACCTTTGCAGATAATTTGGCTCCAGTTTAAAAAGTTGTTAACAATGAGCAGTAAAGGCTTCCTGACCTTAAAAACAAGCTGAGCACCTAAAAACAAGCCGACAGCAGCTTTTCTTACTGTCCTCCTGATTTTATTTATCCACTAAATTATGTTGGAGGGGCTTTGATTTTAGCACCAAACTGCTTTTTGACTGTTTTCTTTGTAAACAAAGACTTAACTTTGTGAATAAGTTTGCTCCAATACAAAACTTGAAGATGACAAGTTTTACAGCCATACATGTCAGACCACCATGCTCTTGCTGTGTATACTGATTAGGACCACGACATATGCAGAATTAACAGATGCTTATATTGTTCAATCCTTGGACATTTATATCTAATTGTACATATATTTTAATTATTGATCACAGATAATGTTTGGTTAAACGGCTGGTGATTTTCCAAATTCATTAACGTCTGCATTAATGGACAGTTCAATGATAAAAAGCAGAAAGAGCCACTTAGTTTGCTGTAAGTGATTCTGGTAATTATTTGTTTATTCTGTTTTTATTTTTTGTCCCTTGTCTGTAAAGCTGTATTGATACCAGCTTAGGGGAGATGGGCAGGCTGGGAACCACATGTGGCCCCCCAACTCACTAAGTACGTCCCACCAGATGTTTTATGATACCACACAAAAGATGATTAGAAATATGGACAAAAAGTCAAAGTCATGGCAATATTAAAAAAGTAACATTTCAGAGAAAATAGTCATTATTTACCTCTGTGTATGAATATATATATATATAAAGTAATACATATTCATACAATAATATTTTTTGTCTTATTTAAGAATCCACAACATGTTTGAGATTTTTTCTTCCACTCGCACTGTCTACCATCCAAGAGTCTAACAATAATAAATGGGCAGCATTTATTTATTTATTTCATTTTTAAAGACTAGCTCAATCTTAATTAATCAGTCTGCTGTAGCTGTTACATTTGGTTATGTGTTACTCAAATTTTTGGGTAAAATTTAAAGTCAACAAGTGCGAATTGTTACATGTATTCAATTATACTTTATAGTTATAAATTAACATATTTGTTGGATATATTAATGTCCTTTTGTAAGTTGAAATAACTGTCACGGCACAGATTAGACTTCCCTTCAAGCTGCAGCATCCTTTGGTAATGAGGACAAAATTAATGGGGCCCTCTTCATAAACAAAGTTTCCCACCCCTGCCGTAAACCATCAGACCATCCTCTTGTCTCCAGCCACCCAGACGCTCTTCCGTCCCCCTCTCTTTTCCACCTCATGTCATCCCATCCCTGCCCCTCCTCACCCTTCTTTCACGGTAAGTTCAGTTTAATTGTGTGTCATAAAAATCTAATTTGATCGGGAACAATCCAGAGCTGCCTAATCAAATTAACAAAGTCCCCCTTTGATTTTCAATTATCTCTCCTCCAGGCTGCAGATACCTTCTCTTTGTCCATCGGCTGTTAGCCTCAGGAAAGAGATGGACGGATACACACACTGGAAACCCCCTCAGATTACACAAGGATTAAATCAACACATGCAGCCCTGGCAGATTACTGTTAAGATTCTCATTGTCCCACATCAATTAGTGATGAATAAAGGTCAGCAGGTCAGGACAGTTAAAAGCAGTCAAAGGTTAAGACAACACGTTCCCTTTAATGGTCCCTGTGAGGGAATAGAGTCCAAAGCGGGGTACATACATAGAGATTATCGGGCTAATTTTGTCCTGATTTACCCCGTTTTAACCAAGGACAACAAACTTCAGATTATGTTTTGTTGCATCAGATTATCCTATAAGGTTATCCTGTGGTCTGAGGTGTTAAGAGTGAATTTGTTCTGATAATCAGCTCTGAAACCGGTGAGGGGTGGACAATCATTAATATTGAGTCTGCTCAATATTAACAAACAAAAAATCTTCATATGTGTGGGGAAGACGAGTCTTGAGTCTTGACTCTGTGAATTGTGATGTGATACAGAATGTAGACAATCAAGAAGCGAGATGACTCTGGAACAAGGAAGCAGTTGTAAATAAAAACAAGCACGACCAACCTGAAACAGAGGCTGAATCCCAAACTGCTTCCTCCACACTACTCCTTCACCAGACAAGCAGATTTGCTTGTCTTTCAAAATCTTTTAAAACCACGCTTTTGCAATTTTCTGTCAGTGTGGCAAAGGTGTGGGGAACATATGGACACATGCGGCACTAACACTTATGTTGTTTCCTCTCCCATTTAGATACTTTTATTTTATACAAATAAAAGAGGAGAGAGGACACACCCCAGTGGTGACCCAGTGGAAGATAAAAGGACATCAGATAAAACACTGTTTACTCTCACACGTTGGGTCCGCTCAGACAAAAAGTCCATCAACCAGGATATGAGGCCGGGCTCGATGCTGTGGATGCTCTTCAGTGTTTCTGCTAAAATATGCGGTTAGATGCAGTTAAAAGCTGAGGAAAAGTCAATAAAAATCAGGCACACAAAAGTCATTGCCCCTTCCAGGAGAGACAGGATCATATGAAAAAGGGTACCTGCCGCATCATCAACTCCCCTGCCAGACCTATAAGCAAACTGGAAAGGATCCAGATTTGCCTGAACAGCGTTTAAAAGCTCCTGTTTCACAATTTTCTCAAAGGTTTTCATGACCAAAGAAGTGAAAGCCACAGGTCTATAGTCATTAAGAGCCTTGGGACAGTTACTTTTTGGAGCAGGAACAATAATAGAATCCTTCCAAACACAAGGAACCCTTTGAAGTTGGAGAGACAGATTGAACATTAAAGAGAAGATGCCTGCCAACTGGTCTGCACATTTTTTAAGAATACGACCCCCAGTACCATCAGGGCCAGGGCTTTTCCTCTCTCTGACACCTTTAAAAAGTTTCAGGACCTGATCCCTGCCCACCTGCACAGTGGTCTGTTCAGAAGTGTTTTTAAAATCTGACAACTCCCTGCAAAAATCCTGGATATTAAAACGGTTATGAAAAATGTTCAATTCATTTGCCAGGTCAAGATCAGACTTGTCTTTCTGGAAGATTACACTTTTTTTAAGCAGCATCCCCATCATGGATTTGACCCCCTCCCAGGCTGGGCGGGAGTTTCCAGAGCTGAGGAGCTTCTCCACTTTGTCCTTGCAGGAGAACGTAGCAGCCTTCAAGTCTTTCCTCACTTGTCTCTGAAGCTCCCTTGTCGGGTCATGTCACCATGGTTAAAACATATTACGCTGTGTGATGGAGTTTTTTAGAGATTTAGAGACCCACGGCTTATCATTTGAATACACAGAGATCAATTTCCGTGGAATGATCAAGGTTTCACAGAAAGATACATATGCAGAAACAGTCTTAGCCAGCTCATCTAAATCCACACAGCTTTCTTTAAACACGTCCCAGTCAGTACAGTCATAACAGTCCTGCAGACACTGAATGGAGTCGTCCAACCAGACCGGAACCAATCTTCGCTCCAGTTTGTTTCTCTTCAGGACCGGTTTGTATGATGGAACTAAATAAACAACATTATGGTCCGTGCCGAGTGGAGCTCTACGGAGGGATTTAAAAGCCCCTTTCATGGATCCAAAACAAAGGTCCAGACACTTCAACAGACGTGTTGGACAAGTGACATACTGGTAAAAGTTACCCAAAGACTTTCCCCCTTTACAGTTGTTAAAAGCACCAAACATGATAAAGTTTGGTGCATCTGGCGCAATGCTTTGAAGCCGGTGCACAGCATTAGCCGTAGCCCGGGTTGCCTTATCAACATCTGCCTTCGGGTGAATATAAACAAGTGTCACAAACAGTTGTGGCGATTCCCTCGGTAAATCAAAGGGACGTAGAGATCCAGACAGAAGCTCAGTGTCAGGTGAGCACAGTGACTCTCTGACAACCACAGTGTTGCACCAGTTTTTATTAACGTAAAGGCACAAACCTCCACCAAGTGACTTGCTGGTCACCGCGGGGTCTCTGTCGAGGCGATATGGACAGAGACCCCGTGGTCTCGAGGGCTCCAAAGCCCTCGACTTCTAAGTCAAACTGAAGATCCGTGTCTTTAAGCCACGTTTCTGTTAGAGCAAAATGGCAAGCACTGTTGTAGTCCGTCAGGAACCGGGTGTTTGCCCGAAGCTCGTTGATCTTTTTGCGGAGAGACTGGACATTAGCAAGCATTATCGTGGGAAGAGGCATTCTGGTGCCCTCGTCTCTTCAGCCGCTGCCGCACACCACCACGTCTCCCCCTCTTCCTCAGCCCCGTCGGCTTGGATGTCCAGCTCCGGGCACCCGCCAAAGTATCAGACCGGATGATCTCCGCGGGGAATCCACGATACCCAAACCAGAGTCATGGAAAAGCAGGAGGAACTCCCAGCCCTACTGGAAAGGCTTCCGGGGTTCACAGAGGCCACATAAAAAGTGGCAAAGAAGCAGTAGGATGAGGAATATGTCCCTCAATCCTGGGTGAGTCAAATTTGCTTCCATTACGCACAGATCAGTAAAAGTAAACAAATGAAATAATGATATATATATTGATATATGACAAACACTGGTTAGAGACTACTACACACTGGTTAGAGACTGCCACACACAACACACTGCACAACTGCTGCTGCTTGTTGCCATTACCAGCGCCATTTTATGTCTGCCCAATATATGTGTGTGTGTGTGTGTGTGAAATATATGTGTGCATATATAAGTCCATATTCATGTAACTCTTATATGTTTAAAAAAGCTATTGTATGTTAAAAATACAATCAAATTTCACTATTTTATGTATTTTCTCTGCAATAAATATTACAGTATATTATACTTTAGGGTTGCCTTGCTTTTGTCATAGCAGCAGACTCATACACGCACAGCATCTACAGACTGTGCTGAATATTGTGATGTCAAATATGTGACACAAGTATGCAGAAAATCAGCTGTAACAAACTCTAAATTTGACAGATTTTTACTGCAGGTTCAACTTTTAGAAGAATTATGGTGTGACACTTTGCCCAAGATGATGACTTATCCTTGAAAATAATTATTTATACAGTTTTATACACATATCTGATTCACATTTTCAATTTACTGTGATAAACCACTGATGTTTGCTCACCTCTCTGTATAAAAAGTGCACCTGATAAAGTTTACCTGCACATGATATGCTGATGCTGTATTGCTCTGGCCGGAAACAAAAATAGCATCACATACACAGGGAATATTTGTACTTTTATTGTATTCTTACTCATCTTCTAGGTATAACTTTTATCGAATATTCTCCCTGCTGCAAACTTGATTTTTATGACCTTATATTCTGCTGGAACAATATTGAGTAAACTGCATTATTGATGAAGCAACAACCTTACTGTTGGACCCTTTGGGTGCCACTGCTTCAAACCAAACACTGTCTGCATGCCCCAACTAAAGTTTTCCTGCTTTAGGTCAAGATATGGACACTACATGATATGACAAAATGCCAATAATCTCCTTGAAATGACTAGTAAGCCAACAAGTGGAGGCAGTTACGTATGTGTAATAGGTGAGTCCAGGCCTGAGAACGACCCCTGCGTTAGGACCATATTGAAACGTGCTTTGTCTGTGCATTGCACTCAACAGCCGAGGAGATGCATGGCTTTTATTAGCCCCTGACAATAACTGTCAACCAGCATTTCATATTCAAAGTAATGTGTATAATTACAGTTTTACGAGCAGCCTCTGAATACATTTAGACAGCGATTTTATTTCTAAATGTGATGCTGTTCCACAGATTATCAATAGTTAATGTGCTCTCTGTCTTCCTCTGGGTAGCAGGAAAGGGTGAGCGAGGGAGCAAAGATAGAAGAGAGAGAACTAACCCTATAGAAGAAGTTTATTTTCTCCATTAGACAGAGATGGTCAGCCGCAGCACTTTGTTTCATACTTAACATTGTTGAGGCTGTTTTTTAAGTTTTAAAGGTGTAATTTGTTTGAATTCTATCAAACTTATTATTCTACTTAAAGCTGACGTTTCTCACAATTTCATGGAACAAATCAGACTGAAAGAAAAGGTTTGTCTTATTCTAAAAGCAACCGCTCAGAGTGAAATGCAAACCTGTGCTGGCGAGCAGATAGTGTCAGGGTGCTGGTGCTATTTGCATGTATTAAGATTAGGCAAAGTGTATATATTTTGGCGCAAATTTGCTATTTCTATGCAAATGTGAAGAATACTGTGTAAAAAGCAACACGCAGTTTGAGTGAAATGCTTATCCTCTACACAGAGCTGCTATCAACATAGGGGGCTCACACACAAGCTCTCCATAGATGGTGACAATTTCATCTCGACAAAAAGGCCGGTTGGGTAAAAACAGCTTAGAAATGCTATTTTCAAGGGTTACATTGGTTTTAAACTGTAAGAGGCTTGACTCAGGAATATAAGGGCAGCATTTTGTCAGATATCTGGAGACAGGTTCAGATCTGTTACTCATGACAGGAATGTGGTGTGTTATCTTATCTGGCTAGCTGCAGGAAGGGAGCTGTATTACAGAGCTGGTATCACATCTTTCAGGTCCGGGCTTCATGATAAAATACAGAGTCATCCCCCACATTTAAAATCAATCTGAGGTTAGATTTGAACCCAGCATAAGAGTGAACTTTGGAAGGGGATTTGTAGCTTATTTTTGCACATTTCTGGGCAAGTTTGGCTGAATTGCATAACTGTGTTAGGATGGTATCATAATTAATTTTCTCTTTGGACCAAGACAGGAGTTAGCAAGAAAACAGTCTCAAATAGAGACAGCGGGGAGGTGCACAAAGCTGCAGTTCCAGGAGTGTCCACTTGAGACTGCAGCACAAAGAAATGCACTATAAACCCCCGGGGTTAAAGAAAAAAAGGATTAAAGAAAGTCTGGAAGAAGTCTGTCAAACAGCTACAGTAAAAAAAAAATGGTGAAAAATGATGCTGCACTGCTTGTGGTCTTTCAGTCTCTAAGGGTGCTTTCAAATTAGGCCCACTTGTTTCGAACCCTGCTGCAGCGCGGTTTCTCCCCTCCCCCCACTGGCTTGAATTCACACTTGCAACTTTGAACTGTGCACGGACCCACTTGTGTATTAACTCAGTTTGAAACAGCAGGGGGCGGTATGCACGTAACTGGTTACCAAACCTACTACGGAGGAGAACGAAGAAGAGGCTACCATGGTAACCATTTCCCACCCCAAACAACCAAAGTTTACGTTTCGCTTTTTTCTTTCTTCTTCTTGCTTCTTCTTTTTTTCCTTCTAATGTGTTTTTTTGTATTGTGTTTGAAACAGCATCAGCGACCCTCATTGTAAATAAAAACAAAGAAAAAGTTTTGAATGTGTTTTTATATTAGCAAAGACGGTGTTTAAGCACCGGCAATGGAGTCCTTGGTGCTTTTATGGGTGTTTTTACATAGTTTGAGATGCAAGCAACGATCTTCCCCCCACTCCCACATTTATTGTGCAGCTCGGAGGATGAAATGGGCCCATTCTGCATGGATGAGATTGTTTCTGAAGAGGCAGGAGACATTGAAAAACTTGCCTTTGTATCACTTTTTCTACTCGTCAACTCGTACTCTTCGGTGAGGTGAGTGAAAACAGACCACTCGTTAACTAGAGTCTAATGATTTCCACAAGGCATTCCAAAAAAGTGCGGACAACCTGTAGTTGTTAGAATTTACAGTGACCACAACACAGGCAGAGCTTACATATTCAGGGAATGGTACAACTGTGGCGTCACACAGCAGCGGTCCTGTTTCCTGGCGCACTAGCATTCACATCTGAACCGAACCATGACCAATCCTCTTCAACCGCGCTGGAGACCACCTCCCAAAATGGGCCCAGGATCCGGATCCAGGACAGGGCCCCTTTGGGGGAAAGCACCCTAAAAGTAGGATAGAGCTTAAAGCCTTCAGTTATCAGGCCCCATCTCTTTGGAGAGTAAGTAGGTAGTAAGTAGTAGTAGTAAGTAGAGAAAGCATTCTGGCCATACTAAAAATGGCTAGCAAGCAGGAGCTAAATCATAATGTATTCATCTGCACACTTTGGGTTCACATCCAAAAGGTGGCACTCACAGATGAAGATGCTGGTGCAAGTAGCACTGTGGGCTCACTCGCAACCACAACAGAGGATCCTCTCCCACCCAGTGACTTATGTGTTCAATAATGTACAGTACATGTCCGATCATATTTGCTGTAGATAAATGGTACAATAATGTCACATGATTGGGCTTGCTGCAGGCTAGTATCACTGATTGAGTGCCAACAGGCTTTACCTGACATTTATTCAGTTGGTTGCTCTTGTAAGTGCAACAACTTGGTGCCAACTGTTGTCGTGTCTGAATTGTAATGCACAACTTTTGCCTCTCCTTGTTATAAAAAAACGTGCATCCATATGACTTCAGCCAATACAACCGCCTTTGTCAGTGCTGCTTTATGATTAATATTGGACAATCAAAAACTGTTGAGTGTGCATGTGTGTTATAATGCAGGCTAAAGAGTGACTGTCTTGGCTTGCATCCATGAAATATTGTATTGCTATAGCCTACAGCATATTGAGAAAATTAAGATCAGTATTGTGCAACAATCGGAAGATAGAGACCCCCAGAATGTTGATGGGTATTATGCACACTAAGTCTGACCCATTTGCACACCACTGACACAACAGTGGGCGCAACATGGAGATAAGACCCCATTTACATGGCAACAAAGACAGACAAAAATGGAGGCTTTTGGTTGCATTTGTGCTTTCTGTTTGCATGAGAACAGTGCCAGGTGCCTGAATCTGCAAACCTTTGAATCCAGGGTCCAGAGTGAAAATTTTTGAAAGCATTTTAGTATTCATCTCTCTAACAGGAATCAGTGTTTTTAAAACATTGACTCACAGCAGCTATGGCCATACTGAGCTACATGTGTGCTACTTGATGCGTGCGGTTTGTCATCCAGATAAAAATATCCAGACACATTTGTTGTCCAGACAAGACAACAAATCTGTTTATAAAAGATTTGTCTTCATTGGAAAGCGTACACATGTTGTAACACTGCTGTTTCTCTACAAACCTACATCACCAACCACTAGCCTGGAATACACACTCCAGCGTTTTAAGTCGTTCTCGTGTGTCCGTGTGAGCATGGAGCACTTTTTGAAAATGCAAGGGAAAACTTTTCTGTTCCTGGTCACAACATTGTCGTGTTAATGGGGCCTTAGTGTCTTGCTCATGAAAACATCGCCATGTGATGGATGAAGCTGCAATTTTGTTGTGAGGTGAGCACACCCAAAGAGAGAAAAGCAAACTAAAAGGCTTGAACCTTGCCTTCATGTCTTCCAAGCTCTCATTGGAGGCAGCTTAAATTTAAGAACACAGATCAGCTTCTTCATGTGTGTGCCAAATGAGTGCAAAGTGGAGGTGATTTCAGAGTTTAAGGCTGAAAACTGGTAAATCAGTCATCATCATGTTATGGCTAAGATAGTGAGGAAGGGGTGCAGCTGTCTGCATGCACACACACTCTCCCTTGCACACACCCGTGGTGATCATGCATACACAAAGGCTGGTTTCATGGGCTTTATAGTCCTGTTTGCATCTGCTCCACCTTGTTTCCATCCTTTATTAACATGCTTAGGGAAGCAAAATGTCATCTCCAGAAAGGGCCGGCGCGGCGAACACTGTTTAAGAGATTCCCTCGCTTACATTTAACTCATTACTTTTCCTTAATGCATGCAGATTTACTTTCTGCCTGACTGAGGGAACAAACTCAACACTAAACAAATGGATTTTTTTCAGCCTCGCTGTCTCTCTTCTCCGTGTTTCCCTGTGCACCATTCATCCTAAATTTGAATAATGTTGAGATAATAACAGTAGAATGGCGGCCTGTATCATCCCTGTGAGTGTGTGTTCATGTGTGTGTGTTTGTGGATACAAGGGGAAACCGTCTCTCATTTCCCATTCATCATGATCATGACAGCTCTTTGTAGTAGAGGCCTTTCCTCCTCATATCCAGCAGTGTGAGAGGGTAATCATAGGTGTCATTCAATCACCCTGAATGACTCTGCGCAGACACGCTAACACACACGCTAACGCACACAAACACGCAGCCCTTTGATCTAATTACAAACCTGACCTTTAGTTAAAATGATCGCTGCCATAACCGCTCATCCACCAACACACAGACACACACATTTCTCCATTATACACACACCTCCGTAACAACACAAGCACATGGAAACATTAGCACACATTTAAACACATTGATCTACTTAAGGGTGGGCAACTGCTGGCCCAGGTGCTCCGTTGGGCCTCCTACTCACTCAGTATGACCTTCAAGTCAGTACTATATGAAAATAACTTAAGTTCATGAGGACAATCTGATAAATATCTGCATGACAACATTAAAAATAGTACTATTTTCAAGAATGTACAGCTATGATAAAGAACTAGAGATAATATTCTGTGAAAACATTATATAATTCATATGTCTAAATAAAAAAATATATTCTGAAGTGATGAAATGCTCTGCTACCTTTATAAATAATGTAAACTGTCCTCAATCTTGTGTTAAGGTCATTAGATTAGGTATAGAAAGTTAGAAAGATATATGTATTGACATTTATATAATCATATATCAGCAGCTTGTTCATTTGCATCACATCAAGATCACTGAGTCAAACAGGGCCTTTCTGTGTGGAGTCTTCACATGCATGTACGGGTTATCTCTGGGTACTCAAGCATTTAAGATATGACCCAAAACATGCTTTTTAGGTTGTTTGATGTCACCAAATTGCCTTTAGGTTTTAGTGTGAGAGAGAATGGTTGTCTGCCATGCATATATATATATATATATATATATATATATATATATATATATATATATATATATATATATATATATATATATATATATATATATATATATATATATATATATATATATATATATATATATATATATATATATATATATATATATATATATATATATATATATATATATATATATATATATATATATATATATATATATATATATATATATATATATATGCATTGTTTTGTTTTATTTTTTTAGATTTAAAACAAGCTTAAATTGCATATATAAAAAGTATATGATATGTTTCAGTTTACATCTATAACGGGTGAATCAAACTGTACGTTGAGCTCTTGACTTAGGGCCAATTTTGGGCATCTGTTTTTTTTTTTTATTTTAAGCAATATGGAGATGACCTGAATGATGCCATTTTCATAATAAGCAACAAAAGAAAGAAAAACATTGTCTGAGAAAGGTTGTCATTGAAAGGGTAAGTTAATAATTTATTTTAAAAAAAGTAAAATTTGAATAGATTTAGAGCCCATGCTAACCATGGACTCTGTTCGTACATTAAACTTCTTCCTGCACTTCAAAAACACACACATGTATCAACTTAAAGCTGGGGTTGGTAATTTTGGAAAACTAGCATGACTCTGTCTAGCCCCTCCCTACCCTCCTCCAAAATGCCCCCCCTGCTCACATGCACGTGCGCGGCTGATATATCCAGAAGACTGATTTAACTCCAAACCCTCAGCACAACGTCTTTGTTTTACACTACATCAAGTCATGTTAGTTAGTTAGTTAGTTAGTACTCACAGCCCAATGTTGATCTGATTTTAGGTAGTTCCTCTGCCATTCTCCATATAGCTGTCAAATCTCCCGTTTTGGCCATGAAACTACCGAATTTTATGTATTTCATCCTCTTTCCCGCCATCCTCCTGTATCAGTATTCTCCCGTAAAACTCCCGTGTGATGATTTAATAATAAAAAATATTCCTCTGCCTCTCCAAAATGAACTCTGTCTTTAGCCTGAATGGGGCGGTAATGCTCCAAAATGATGGATGCCAACCACCTTACAACCAAAGAAGAAGAAAAAGCCTCACAAGAACGTCCACCTGCAGTAGACTGGGTGGCAGCTGTCGCGAGATTAGAGCCAACAGAACAAACCAAGAAAAAACAAAGAGTTTATTTTAGATTTCTTGTACATCTGTCTTAAAACATGAGGGATACTGGAGCTTGCTTGGGGTTGTGGGACGGCCCGTAGCGGGCTTCCCTTATTTTGCAAAATGTACGTGCAGCAGGCAGGCGGAATGGCGACGGGATTCGATTGGTTTAAAAACAGGTGTCACGGCATGATTATTGGTTGTTTTTTCCCCTGTTTTACTCCTGCTGTAGATAGCGGATATTTTTCGCTCTGTTTTAAGAACACATTATAAGTTGATTACCGTCAGCTCATGAAGACCATTTTAACCAGTATTACAAAAAGTGTATCTAAATCAGATTATCAACCTCAGCTTTAAACTTGTGCCTGCAGGAATGTGATAACGTTTCAAAAAAATGTATTACCTGTCTGGAAACCTTTTTTCAACTATTTCTGTGGTTCTGTTGTCTTAGCCTGTGATTGGTGCCAGCAGCTTATTCTGGTAGTACACTCTATCAACTGGAAGGTCAAGGGCTACAGCCCAGCTCCCCAGTCAAATGCTGATGTGTCCTTGGGCAAGACACTTAACCTAAAGTTGCTCTCACTACTGTATCAGTGGCAGGTAAATGAGTATGAAAAAGTGTTGGTGTCTTGGCTGATACTGATAAATTACACAGAAAAAAAGAGGTGTGAATGTTTCGATGTGACTTACAGTGTAAAAGCGCTTTAAGTTAGAAAGACTAGGAACTTTCTATACAAGCTCAGGTTCATTCAACCTTCAGTAGACCATAACACTCAACATAAGCAAGTAAAATACCTTGAACAATGAAATTAAATCTGACATTTCTGACAACACAAATGGCTATAAAGATATGTTAGCATGTCCATATTTGAAGAATCAATGAATATTCTAGATTTGGACACACTCCAACCATCATGGCCTTACATTTATTTTGGAAGATAGGTACTCCCTTTGAATTGGTGCTCAGTTAGCAAAATACTTGTTTGAACCAAAGCAACATAGCAAAATTAGTCTTGAATTTGCTCAGAGTGTACCTAAGATCTTGTCAAATCTCAAGGCATACTACTCAGGGTAATGTTTCTTGCCCAAGGACACCCCTACACGTGACAGCTAGAGCTGTGCTTGCACCTTGGACCAAACTTCCAGACTAAGCCACTCAGAATTTGTGATTTTATGATTCACTGTTCTCAGATCCACACTTTTGAAGGGTGTAAATTAGAAATGTAAACTTTTGTACACCTTATTTGTTCAAATGAAAAGGGCTCACGCTTTTACCTTATACCCTCAAACAACCTGGATAAAATTGATCATATTTTAAAATTTGGTAATAAAAAACATTCTTTTGCTCCCTGGAGGGTAAGAAATCATGAAGTCAAAGTCAGAAACAGCAGAGCAAAGACATACAGGAATGTGAAGAGCTGACAGGAAGATGGGCTGAGCTAGCAGAATGGAAAATGATGGAGAGAAATAAAGAGAAAAAGAGAGGAGAAGGAGTGCGAGCTGGGAGGAAGATGATGCTGATGAGCGGCTCGGCAGCCAGCGTAATAAAGCATGCTAAGTGCAAGTCACCAGATTTACAGGGCCTTTACACCACAGCCGAATGTGCCATCATTTTCCCTCCCAAAACGTTAATGTCGCGCAAGACTGCCATAAATACATCACCGCGCTAATTTAAGGGTCCACAATAGAGAAACCCCTCCATTGTTCTCTCCTGAGGCTCCAAAAACGCTGCGGAATAATGGGAATTTTTATGAACATGTGGGAAGAGGATGTTCACGATAGCTGTCTCGTGCTCCTGCAGCTCTTCCTCCAACAATAGAGCGGATGTAAAACACACAACAAACAAATGAGCTTTAGGAAATGGGCTTTTTCTCAGATCTGTCATTTCAGCTTCCCCGCATAACAAGCACTGATTGTCATCCTTTGTGTAATAATGGCTTGGGAATACATCCTGCTATGCATAACTATGCGCACTTGTGCAGAAATATGTTTTGTTTTTGCTCGCTAGTTTTATTGGTGTCATGCTCAGGCAATCTCATTTTTCTTCATCTGCAGTGCTGCGCCGACACACTGTGTAACTCATGAAAAGTTACAACAGAAAAAAGAGAATTTATAACAGAGAAAAGCATCAAAATGCATACAAAAATGCTTTCAATTAAAAATACCATACATTAGTAACAGTGGATAGGGGGGTGTAAAGACAATATCCCCAAACCCTGTTATCTTGTATATTTTTAAGGCAGACCAGAGTTGTCAGTATTAAGAAATTAAAACTCTCTAGCCAGGGGCACTGCAAGGAACTGTGGGCCCCATGTTGGGATAGCACATTGGGCCCCATCACAGTGGCAAGAAGGTGCATATATTGTTAAAGTTATTACATTGGGCTGCTATATGCACTTGACAAAAGTTAACTTTAAAAACTGCCACAACTCTGCATTGACTTTGAAAAGCTAATTACTACAGGCCAGTTTATCTGTTTAACCCTTACAGCTCTAAAACATTTTCAGCTATTTTTAATCTAATTTCAAATTTAAAGGTGCTCTGAGAAGAATCTATTACCGGCGACCTTAAGACTCTGCTACCCATGAACACGTGCAGTGACTGTCGTAATGTTGCATTCCAGTAACCTCGGAACTGGGAGTGACATCATCTCCGACTTATTGGAGTTCTAGTTGAAGTTGGAAAAAAACATGCCAATCTACCAGGCTATTGTTAGCTGTTGTTAGCACGCCCTGCGTTGTTGTTCACAAATACCACATGAAGAATGTGATTATCACTATGGCAGCATTTTTGTAAATATAAGTCTAACAATACTATGTATACAGCTGATCTAGAGCGACACACCCCAGTCAGAAGTGCAAATAAATGGATTATTACAGCAGCTAAATAACTGTTCACACATCTTCGATGGATGCCCCCGAGTTCCCAGTAGGAAATTCCGACTTCGGGGGTCGTCCAGTTGCAGTTTCCTACTCGGAACTCGGAAATTCCTACTTCTGACTACAACTGGAACGCACCAAAAGACGTGACCCAAGCCAAAGCGTGTGTTTGTTGTGATGCTAATAAAAATGCAGCTCGGACCTTCCTCAGAACTCTGCATTGCTTTACAACTTCTTTTTTCAACAACTTACAGGATGCAAAGCAACGAGGTAATGTATCTCTTTCTAGTTACGTAGCGGTAGTTTTTGAAGTGTGACAACAAGCAATTTTTGGAAAACTTATTATCGTAGTTTTGTAGCCGGCTGTCCGACCCAACCACTTAGCTAAGAAATAGCATTCATAGATAACCTATTTTGATGCTATAAAACTGTGTGCATTTCGATCAGGCATATATCTAAAAGTGAGACTTTTTAGTAGTTACTTAGAAACTCCTCATAGCATCTCTAATAATGTATGGTAATTCTCGACCCTTACAAGTACAATCAAATAAAAGTCATGATGTCAATTTTTTATTGAAAAAATATTTAAAAAATTTGAATAGCTTTAGAGCCCATGCTAACCATGGACTCTGTTCGTACATTAAACTTCTTCCTGCACTTCAAAAACACACACATGTATCAACTTAAAGCTGGGGTTAGTAATTTTGGAAAACTAACAACTAATTTTGGATTAACTGATGTGGATCTTCAAATACATTTGCAGAAAAAAATAGGGAAAAAAATACTACTGCACTCTACAGCTGGATTTAAACATTTTTAAAGGGACATATTTGACCTGGAGCATCCTAAACATTGACAAAAAAGTAAGCTTCAAAATGCACGGTTAGGTGATTGTTGACTGGATTTTTTTAGCCTATTTTTTAACTGATAACAGCAGTAGACACTGAAAGTTCACCAAACTGTTATTATCTAAATATGCATCTCTTTAATTTTTTGGGACGTGCGTTGCAAGACAAATATTTTCCACATAAGAAATTGTGCTGTCTGTGGGGACACTTGTTACGTTGGGGACACAGCCAGCATAAAACAGGCTAACTCTGCATACTGGAGTTTCAACCAGAATATGTCTTAAAGTTACTGATTCCAATAAAAACAGAAAAAAATGTTTGGAATAGAACATTTTTTTCAGTAGAGTCTAAAGAAAATCCTCTCTTATGGCTGTAAAATATGTTTTATGTTTAGAACACATGAACACCTGTATACTTTAAAGGGCCCCTAGCATCTCCGCATCTCCCCAAACTCCCTATACACTCTCCCCTGCCACTAGCCCAGAGTGAGCCAACGATTCCAACAAGTATCCAGTGTGAGAGATAAAACAACCAGACTTTTTTAATCTTCATTTTTCCCTGCATACTGGTGGACGGCCTTTCACACAGGTAATACATGGCAACAATTACACAGCGTCACATAATGAGAGGTGTAAGGAAGAGACAATGGCTAATAAGCGAGGGAGGGCCATTCGGCACTTCCCAGGGAGCTAATGAAAGCTTTAATTAAGTGTCAAACAGGAGCGAGGCCGGGGAGGCAGAGGGGAGCGCCGCTGAGGCCCCACACTGGGTGTTTCTTCAAATTCATCTCCAGACCAGAGCCCAAACTGACGGCTAGACTGCTGAGCAGAGGCAAGAAAACCCTTTTACTCCACACACACACACACAGTATACAGGGCACACAGTGGAGGGATTAAAAATTTAGCATGTTTTGTAGCCTTTGTTTCTGTTCCAGGCCTGAGTCAGGACCAGGTCACTTACTGTTGTCAGCTTTCCTCTGTGTTCTCAGCTCTGCTACTGGAGCCGCTCTGCTGTGGTAATGGAAACGAACAAGATGCAGTGGGGAATTGTCAACACAAATGGAAGAGGAGAAAAAGAACTTCCAAACTAAGATATCGCAAGCAAAACTTTAGTTTCACAGGACAATATAATCTACAAGGAACACAATGTGCTGAGCTGGGCCCATTTGTTTTGTTTGCTATTTTGCAAGTCAAAGATGTGCAGAACTAACAAATTCTACTTTTACAGTGGCTGTATTTTGCCCAAGATTGGTACATATATGATTTCAATGACCCCAATATCATGTCTCCAATTACTGATTTTTAAAACCTGCCCGTATTGACAGTCTGAGTACCCTTGCAGTCCTTGTTTTATAAGGCCCAGCTTTCTTTTGTGAGCTTGGGATGTTTTTACTGGTTAACTTTTTTGGAAAGTTCAGTTGGCTTGGGGTGGTGTGAAGGCTTGCATAAACTCTGTTGTGGACCAAAGGACGTGAAATCAGGGGGTCTCGTTTCAGTTCTAAGTAGACCAGAGTTGGCTCACAGAGACGTGAAAGCCATCTGAACCAAACAAGGAAAGCAAACAGAAAAGCAGTGAATGGTTGGTTGAATTGACTGAAGTCCGCTGTGGGGCATAGATTGTAGAAATAATAAAAAGTGGTGCTGAACTGACCAAGAACCACAGAGTGCACAGGTCAATCATCAGAACACCCAAAGCTTGCTTTCACACTTTAGGTGTGTCAGATTTGGATCGATTCAGGGATGAATTTTTGGCATTGTTTCATTTTTTACTTTATGTATAGGTTTTCTTTCACTCTGGACTTTTTCAAACAGACCATAATTCACAATGTAGCAAGCTGCCACAAGTTGGGGATAAAGCTGCAGTCCATGTTCCTGTCTTCAGGTCCATCTTTGCAGTATATTCTGGAAATAAACAGCCAGTCTTTGAGTAAGAACATTGTTTAACTGGAGGCCTTTGGAAGTTATCTGCACCAGAAATTAAAGACAAATCTGCATTTAGATGGTCAGGTGATTCTTGCATAATGACTGGATCATTTTCTCCATGGCTATGCAGATGATAACCTGTTGATAGGACATGATCTGGAACTACCGACAGTGCTAATGTTAGCCACACTCTACTTGATAATGTCAGTGAATGTTACGTTTACCCTTGGGACCCATGGATGTATTATAAGAACTGGATAGCCTGGCTCTGCCTTCCACCATGTAACGGTTTTGAAGCCATAATATCCTCCGTCAGGGCGCTGCCATTGTGCAGCCAGTAGAGAATCTGGACCATATCTGGACATAGCTGTCGTAAACGGACGCAAAGCTCCGCAGCATACAGCGTACACAATCATTGTGAAGTTGCCATAAACCGTGGTTATTTTTTAAACTCTAATAACTGATGAAAAACAAACTTTTCAGAAAAAAGAGGACTTGGAAAAAACGCAGCCCAATAATACTTACATATCACCACAGTATACAGATGGGAGAAATATTTCTACAAGGAGTATTAATTTTTTGAAGTTTCACTATGGCCCGTTCAGATGAATGGGGGAGATGGAGAATTGACCTATACTGCAGCCAGTCACCAGGGGGAGCAGTTTTTGTGGCAACTTCAATTCAAGCCCAGCGACATGACGTCCATGTTTTTTACAGTCTATGTTGGGGCCTGGTCTACTAAATGTTTGCATGTATGAAAACACGTTCAAACTAGATAGAGAGTGCAAAGTTGATCTACTAACAGAGAATTGCGTCTGTCAAATGAGCAAAATAGCATGTGCAATCCATTTAGGTGTTTTCACTTCATGAATATGCAGAATAGATGTGGATTATCAGAGCATGCAAAATACTGGGAGGAGGAGATGCAAATGCAATCATTTAGCATCCACAAACCCACAACTTTTTGGGCTAAGTGTTTTTGAATTGAAATTTAGCACATTTGAAAGGCAGGTGCAAAACAGTTAACAGCGTTACACACAGAGGGCCACCGTTATTGTGGCTAGAAACATCGGTCGCATTAACTGAATATTTTTCATTGACTTAATTTTTTCATAAATGACAAAGATTTGGAGGCTGTCTGTCATTGTGAAGGACTGGAATAATAGGGACGATCCAGAGTGCCATCATATTCAAACAGGCACATGTGTATAGGAAACCCTCTCTGTTTTGTGCTCTACATCTTGGAGGTAATTTAACCTATATAAAAAAGAGCTAACTTCATCACACTTCCCATGCACTGACAACAGGCTTAGAAGCTGTCAACGCGGGGACAGTGTGATGAAGACAGTGTGTTAAAAGCGCGGTCTGTGCGTGCAACTGTAAGACTGCTCTTCTCATGAAAGGTTACTGATGATAAAGCTGTTGTGCTGTTATTTGGATCATGTTTAATTGCAATCAGAAAAGGAAAATTTCAATTGACAGATACAAATATGGCTTGAGGGAAAAGTGATGACCTTGTCCATCACAAATTACAGACAAGTGTGTTTATGTGCCTCAAAATCCATGGCTTCTCATTTGGCATTTATGGTCTGCTCTCCCAACCTCTCCATGGTGACAGCTGATAAAGGGGGCGGTCCACATCACTTTTGCTCCTGTTATCAATTTCACATGCAGTCATAGTAGATCACGTGCAATCTTTTAGTTTGGACAAGCAATTTAGCACTTGTTATTTGGATCTTAGTAGATCAGGCCCTTTGTTTAGTGCCCTGTTGTTGGGCAGTGATGCTCTTGATGCAACCTGGCACACCAGACGGACATTTCCATATATCTGTCATGGAAGTATTTTACTAGTCCATCTGGAGAAGAGCCCATAGAAAATGTATTGACCTTCAAAAACAACAGCCGCTGTTGATTGGACAACTGTTCTGCCAGTCACACTCATCACAGACCAACCATATCAGGCCACGGTATAACACAGTAGCTAGACCCTGTTGTCAAACTCAAGGCCCGAGGGCCACATCTGGCCCGATGGACAATTATATCTGGCCTGTGAGATTGCTTTATATAGTTTTTGTTTTTGTTATTAATGGCCTGGCGGTATGAAGTGCTGATAACACACAAACTACAGATCCCATAATGCAGTGCAACAGCTGCCTTGCTGAACAATAGACAACTGGGAACAAAAGCACAATTCTTATATAATATTTTCAGGGTTTTTTTGTTGCATGTTCATATTTCCAATTTTTTATTTTGACAGGAGATATTTTTATGGAGAGCAAAAGTTTTTTAATTTATTTATAGTTTAATTTTCTTTATTCTGTAATAATAGTATTTGTGTCCATTTATTCATATTCATTAAAAAAAAAGTTTAGTTAAAATGTGTTCAATAAATATTTTTCCTTTTCGGCCGTTGACCTAAAGTGTGTTTTGAGTTTTGGCCCCATGTGCAAATGAGTTTGACCCCTGTCTTAGGCTATCATCTTACATCTTATAATGCCGTTATACCAAAATGATTCATCTTTTACCATTTACATGTGGGATGAACCTCGCCAACAAGAATCTCGGCCAAGTTCTCCTGGTAAACTTCTGAAGGGAGCATGTATCACTAGATATCAGTGAGTAACCACCACAGACTAACCGGTATTGTCCGGAGGATTTTCACAATCTCTCCCAGTTTCCAAGCCTCCTGGCTTTACTTATTTGATCGTTCTTGACAGCAACTAGCGGAGTAACAAATATCACAACAGGGTTTGGAGTCCTTCCCTTCTTTTTCATGACCAGAGGAACCAGTTTGTAGATCAAACTCTTACCAAAACAGGTCAAAAGATGAGCAAAAACATTTTTTTTCTGTTCAAAAATGTTTTAAGTGTGATCTTTTCTCTTCTTTCAACAAAGAAATTGAGTCTTTTTCAAACGTTGTCACATCCATGGAGACCACTTCAGAAGCCGCCATTGTTTAAAAACATGCAGTCACTTCCTGCATGATTTTAGACATTGAATCAGGCAAGTCCACGTGCTCTGCAAGGTTACTCTCATTGGCCCCGTTTACATGGGTCAAAAAACCCTATTAACAATCAGATTCAAAGGTCAATAAGTTTAGAAATGTCTCATGTAAACACCTTAGCCAATCTGATTCACCCGGATTGGATTGTGAGAGGTAGTCTATGCCGATTGATCATCAGCTGCATGCTTCATGTAAGCGGCTGAGTGGAGAGGATTGGGTTGATAGAGAGGATTGTTCGGTCTGCGCAGGCCCTCCGTAGTACATAAGAGGCACATAGTGACGTACGCAGAGTGTGGCCAAACAAACATGGCGAACAAACAGAAGAACTGGACAGTGGTGGAAACAAACTTTCTAATAGAAACCCTGCAAGAGTTAAAAATTGTTGATGTAAATGTAACCATAACACAATAAGCGTCCCCAACAAAACACGACGTGGATCCATCTTTCTAGAGGTAAACAGGAAGCAGGAAGTGCACCTCTTCTTCTCTTACACATTTGTAGGTAGTGGCAGAGTGACCTTCTGCGCATGTCAAAAAAACCCAAAACAATTGGATTCAGCTGGGGCCATGCAAACACGGATTGAACATGGATCTCTTTATTCAAAGTTCATGTACACAGATCGAATCAGATTCACTTAATCCGATCGATTTCAATCAGATTGAGGAAAACTACTCAGCAAACGGGGCCAATGTTAAAAACTCATAAACCTATTTTCTAAATAAGAGAAGAATGAATGGGCCTGTAGTCCTGTTGAGTTTTTGGCACCGCTCCCTCTGTTAAACCATGTCAAAGATCTCCCTAACTCCTCCTCAGTGAGCACATTTTTCCCAGGAAAGAGCTGTCAGCCAGCAGGTGTCTAAAACAGCAAGTGTAAACGAGGAGAGCAGCAAAAACCATGCCAAGCTAATCTCTCTGTTCTACTCGTTCAATCATCCTCTCATCTTCTCTCTCCATATTTCTCCTCTCTGCCCCTGCACCATCGTTTTTTCTACCCTCCTCGTCCCTCCTTTTCTTTTATTTCTTACCTGCTCTTTTCTTCTCTCCCCTGATCTGCCCCCTCCCCCTCAGCGGGAGGAGACAGCAGTAATGACTATAATTAATAATGGAAATAAATGCAGCGTTTTAAAACTCACCGGGATTTCGCTCTTATTGAGTCTTATTTCTCCTGTACAGCTGTGCCTCTGCGCACAGGCTGATTGGGGAGAGAGCATACACACACACACACACACACACACATTTTCAGAATGTGTTCAGAAAGCATCAAAAAAGGAGGCTGTCCGTATGAAGTTAAAAATAACACATTTTGCTGGGGTGATTAATATTTTAAGGTCTCACAAACATAAACAAGACAGTCAGCAGGAGGATTATGAATATTCCAATCATATGTTCACACGAGGATCCTCAATAACACGCTGGAATTTCATCAGAGTTTCTCCTTCATGCACTAGAAATCCAGTGACATGTTTTACCGTTTAAAAGGATGTAA
This sequence comes from Scarus forsteni, assembly GCA_036419115.1. Lineage (NCBI taxonomy): Eukaryota > Metazoa > Chordata > Actinopteri > Labriformes > Labridae > Scarus > Scarus forsteni. Next base: position 5,181,904 of record JAZDUH010000414.1, read on the forward strand.
GTAAAAGACGGGATTCAGCGAACAGCAGGGATGAGCAACTTTGCCTCACAAATGGGCCACATTAAAATGTCCTCAAACCAGAAGGTTACATTTCTAATGCAAGATTTTGTAATCTATCTTACATCATAACTATATCTACTTTCAACTCCAAAGAATGAACATTGTGTAAACAAAAAGGCAGAAAACAATAACCTTTAACTCCCTTTCAATCATAATTCATTTGAAAGCCTACCTGAATCTAATGTTAATTTTTTAAAAGCAAACTCAAAACCTACCTTCAGTCTGGATTTTATCTGAATTTATTGTGCCCATCTTAATCTGTTCTAGAAATTTAGGTTTTCATTACAGCACCTTTCTGTTATTTGCTTATCTTTTTTACTTTTTAAATGTTTTCTACTTGAGCTGCTGTTATTTTTAAGTTACACTTAAACCTACTCTCCAGTGCTAACTCATGTTAAACCTTTCAGATGGTATTTGCTTGATGTGTACTGGGTGCATCTTTGAGTTATGGAGTATTCTACCGATACTGTGTAGGGATTGTAGGGTGGGAGGGTTAGTGGCAGGGCTGCCCCTGGCCAAACTGGGGCCCTAAGCAGAATTTTATTTCGGTGTTTAGAGGTATTTAGATCAAATGATCACATGTCCATCAGCTGCACTGCAAAATGGCATTACTGACAGACAACAACAGTTACAGCCACACTTTAAATAGAAAATATCAGGCCTGTAGTTCACAGAGCGGCTCATGGCTGCATCAGACAGCGGAGAATACGTCCTCTTGCGTAAAATGGGCCCCCCCTCATGGATCGTGGGGCCCTATGCACAGCACGAGTTTTGCATATAGGGAGGAGCGGTGCTGGTTTGGGGTTGGTGAAGTGGGTTTGGATCATACTTTCTTTTATCTTCTTTAAATTTATTTGTCTGTTTGAAAAGCACTTTGTGCTACAGTATCCTGTATATAAATAAAGTTTTATTGACTGACTGATTGATTTAACTCACCACAAAGACAAAATACCTAATGTTCAAACTTCAATATTTTCTGCAAATATTCTCTCATTTTTAATTTGATGCCTGCAACACGATCCAAAAGAGCTAGTTTGGAGCTGGGACTGGAGCACCAAAGACTGGGGAAGTTAGGAAATGCAAAAAAACACTTGTCTGGAACATTTCACAGGTGAAGATGTTAACTGAAAACAGGTGGGTCATTCACAAAAGAATAAAAAAGTAGCATTACGATGTGGCTCTCTAGCCCAGGCTTAAAGTGCCCATGCTCACATGTGATAACCTTGTTTACCATTGAACTGTGTGTGGTTTAATTCAAGAGTTCAAATTAATTGATGACAACTGAAGGACTGCTTTAGGGTTTATGGGGCCCAACATTTTCTACTCTGATGTATAACATCTCCTCAAACGACATTTATAAACTGCTGCCGGGTGGAGTGAGGCCCTGATAAGCCTGAAAAACAAGATCATAAGGCCAAAGGAAAACCACAGTTTCATGATGCAACTGTGAGATCAGGATGAGGAAGAGCAGCATGCGACATCATTATACAACATTATCAACACTGTATGCTGTATTTTGAAATTCTGTAAAGTGAAGTTGCAATTTTGCTGTTTTAGGCTGTTTTGCTTAGATGTTGATGTGGGGCTGAAGCTGCTCTGTGGAAAAAAAAGATTTGCTATGTATTTCTGGTATATACAGTAATTTGCTGTAAATACAGGTGATATGATGCAGAGTGTACAGCTCATACAGAGCATAGTAGGAAAATTAGAGTGGTGGAGTTCTCTTGTGTACAAGACAAAGTGTCCCTGTCTACAGCACCAGTAGCTGTCTTAAACCACTTTTATTCTGAGGAGGTTCCTGGTCCAGTACGTTAGTTGTTGATGTTTTAACATTCATTGTTGTGAGGCTCTTTTCATGTATCTTTTCTCAACTTTCCTAACCAATAAAATGACATTTTGGATCGCTCGGGTGTTTGTACAGGATCTATAAATGATATACTTAATCTCTGCCACTCTCTGTGTGCAGTTGTTGTGCCTGTAGGTCAGTTTGGAGTACGTTTTATATCACTTTATGAAAAGAAGAGTTCCTTAAACTTTTGTCCACATCATGTGTGACAAGCAGCATGTGCAATAGAAAGTCATCAGTTCTCTTTATGTCACATATTGATTTTATTTCAAAGTAACACAGTCCTTCAACCTTGTCTATAACCAACAGGACACACAAAATCGAAAAAAATTACAAGATTTTTTTTAGAAAATCCATAATAATTTTCTGGGTCAATTGATTTAATCATTATAATGTATGTGCCCATATTTCAAAATCAATGGGTATTTGTGCTTCACAATGGTTATAATAATGGTTATCTCAACTGATCAAAATAATTAAGATTTTAAGTTTTATTCAAAATAACTTTACTGTATTGTTGTGAATAATGACTGACAAGTTTGTGTGTTTGTGCTTTTTGTATAGTCACATTTGGTTATGTTCTGTACATGGTGCTTTTGTTTCATTGTTATTTGATGGCACTTTTAAATTTAGTTTCAGTTTTAATCTTTTCCTTCAATATCTTTTGGTTTCAGACATACTTTAGTCATCTCATTTGTTTTAATGCCAGTCTAGTTTTAGTTAGTAAAATTTGCCGACATTTTAGTCGACCAAAATCACTGTAAATTTAGTTGACTGAAATAAGAAGTGTAAAGTGCAAGGCATATTTCATGTTTCCTAGAAAATCTGATGTCATGTTTTACACTTGGATCCCGTCACTACGAAGATAAGGCAGCTGTGATTGGATTCATTCCTAATTTGTTCCTTTTCTCTACATGACAAAATTAGCTCTGATTGGAGTTAGTCTCTTACAGACATTTTAGTCTAGGTTTTATTTGTTAATTTAGTTTTGCCTTTTGTCCATGCATACTTGATTTGTTTTAGTTATAGTCTAATTTTCATCAAAAAGGTTGTTGACAAAAACTATGATGAAAATAATATGTCAACAAATTGATACTGTTTTGTATGTTAACTTAAAATCATATCCCTATAGTTTCAATAGCTTCAAATAGAATGGCACAGGGCCTCGAAGAGTACTTTCTGATAGAGGGCCTCAAAACTGTCTTAATCGCCCTGCATGCTCTCTGCACCCGGTCGATTGGATGCTGCTTTTCATTGTATGAACTATAAAAAGAAATCATAATGCAGCATTGATTACCACCCGATGTTAGCCAAGTAGATTGTGACACTGGAAGTTTGTCCTCAAATGGGAAAAAAAATCAAAACATAGACATCACATATTAAATATATTATATTACTAACAGGTGCCTCTTTAAATGTTGTTAAAATGTGCAAAAACTCTCTGGTTTTGCACATGAATGTACATTAATTTGCACATACATTAAACATGCCATACTAGCAAAGAAAAGAAGAGTGTAAAAGGCCGGATTATGTATTTGAAGTCTAAGAATGTAATAAAACTGAAATAATGTAAATTATATTTTAAAACAATGTGACTTCACCATCCATACAGTTTGTTAAGAATAGTTTTCATCACTATAAAGTCTTCATTATAAAGCTGCTATCTTCATTCTGACAGTAATAACCTTTATTATTTATATCTGGTGTATGTGTGAATTAAATGTTCGCTGCTCCATATAATTTTCAGTCATCCATCTTTAATATTCTTGCAAATGAATTTCAAAGCTTCATGGCTTGAAATGCAAATTCATAAAATATGAATCATTAAAAGTAATCGATGAGGCTTAAGCTGGAAGAAAAAGTCTTCACATGGCTCAAACATCTGTTCTAAGTGTTTCTAAGTAAGTATTAGTTAATCCAAATGTTCAAACAGACAAAAACAACCCTCCCCCATGTCTTTATTCCACATGCTGTGTAACATCATGATGGGATAAAAAGGATTATTACTCCTCTTCAGCTGTGAGTGAACCACAGTCATCTCCAGTCTGTATCTCATTTATACAAGCAGCCTGTTAGGCCTGAATGAACAAACTGACAGCCGTAAAGAGTGTGTCTACACTGTAAAAAAGACCATTGGTCAGTGGAACACTATTTATGTGCGAGTGGGTCTTATTACTCTGAGGGCAGAGAGGCGGTACTGAAGGTTTACACTGCCATCTGTTGGCTGCTCCAGTATCCTGCTGTTAAACACACAAGCTCCTCTCTGGAAATAAAGGTCAAATTATTTAACACTTTTCATCCTACAGGAATCAAGTCTCATGTTTTGGATTAAGTGTTCTTACTCTCTTGTAACAATATTTTCTCAGAAAGTGAACACCGAGCCTGCAAATGAATTGAAAACAGATCATAGCTCAATTCACAAGATAAAGGAAAATAAAAGTATGAATAATATTTGATTAGCTACACAAGACAGTATGAGCTGATTTCACTTTTTAACAAGAAAATAGTACATTAAATGAGGTAACATTTTTTCTAATATGACATGACATAAATAAACAGGGTTCAATATTGGGACTAAGGGCCCAAAACAAAGATCACTACATGACCCCTGATTAAAAAAATACAACTGCATTATAACAAAGAATTTAATTGGTTAATACATCTTTTTAACGCTTTTAAGAGATCTCTGGATCACTGGAACAATAAACTTTAAACTTTTTTTTTATCAAAGACAGTAATGTTTGATATTAAGTATGATACAAGACCTGAAGACTGGCAATCTGGAAATATTGGTTGTAACTGGCAAAGACAAGCCTCTACTCTGCTGGACTTCTACCCACTTTTCAGATTTTGTCAAGCTTTAAGTTCAACAAAAACAGTGTGCAGAAATTTTTCTCCACAGTTTAACATATGTACTTTTATTTCCCCAAGCATTGTGTACATAATAAAGAAAGCAGGCAATATTATATTTCAGAAACACAATTTAGAAAAATAACAGTAAATTGGAAAAATATTACAATGAATTGCAGGAAATGCGATCGACATTGTATTCATTTGCATAAGGAACTAAACCTATTTGAAACCTACAGGATTTGCCATCCTATTTTATATTGTCCAAATATTTGCTTCATTAGGAGAGTCAAGAGAATTGCTAGGAATTATTAGTACTTTTCAGCCATATCCAAAGTTCTTTTGATTTTTTAAAATTATTTAATCTATCTTGCAAACTTCAGGCAGACATATTTGCTCTGGATGTGAAACATGACTGTGTTGGACTGCCCAAACAGTCTTAGAGAAACTGCTGTGAAATATATCCTATTAATATGAGAAACAGTCCTCCGGTCCTCCTGTCAAACCTTGGCAGCACTAATTTCTAACTCTTACTTTAATGCTAGCGTCCTTGTATTCTATTTACTGTTTTTAATGGAAATGTTTTGTTTTTCTCAGCATCTTTGTGTATTTTTCCTTTGGTAGACACACACTATGAAACGTACCAATAAATCTGATTCTAATTCTTACTGTTATCTTTAAAACTGAAATATTAGAGAACAAATACAAAGTAATAAACTGTACAAACACAGATGAGTTGGCAATATTTGGGAAAATGTGATAAAACTTTGAATTTCTACTCTTTTGTCCATAATTTCCCAACATTTTTATACAACATAAACAGTGCCATTCTAATAGCTTGCATCTTTAGAATTTATTCTAGAAAGAAGTGGTAATTTTCTTCACAAGACAGCTTATATTAATGATGAAATTGCACAAATATGTAGGCCCGGTGAGGAGGTTCTCTCCAGGAGGTGGATTTGGAAGTATTTGTGCAAGACTTTTGATATGATTTGAATTAATTTGAAAATACATAATGCTCCCTAAGGTCGATGTGGGTTACAAAAGAAGTTAAACAAACATTCTTACAATACCTCTCATCAGAGTAAAAGCATACAAACAGATACTGCAGACACAATTCAAGTAAATACACAGAGTCAGCACAGTTTCACCGGAGCATCGATTCCATCAAGCTTGCATACGGCTTATTTTAGAAACCCAATGGCCGCTGGGACAAAGGATTTAAGGTACCTATTTGATTTGGCCTTGCAAGTTCAGATCTACCTTCTCTTTGACGGGAGAAGCTGAAACTCTGCTCGAAGAGGATGGAGAGGGTTTGCCAGAATGGCCTTTTCCCTCAGTGGCTCTGGCTTTAAAACCAGTCAAGATCATTTCGACTCATGCCAATAGTGTTTTGGCAGAGTTTGACAATGTTCCTCAGGTTATTTTGTTTTAAGACACTGAGGTTACCAAACCCACAGATCACAGCAAAGGTTAAAATGGACTCAATAAAAGAAGAATCAAACATTTTAGGAAGCTTTTTGTCAACATTAAAACACTTCAATTTCCTCAAATTCTTTGCCTTTCTATAGATGGCATCCAAGTTCGTCTGAAATTACAGTTTATAATCCAGGATGGGCAAAATATTTGTATGGACTGACTATTTTCTACAGCTTTAAATTTGACAAAAGTTTGGGCAACTGTGTCTTAAATACCTGACAAAGAATGACGGATCAACCTATACTGCAATCTATAACAAACAATCAAACTAATTATTTCCTGAAACTGATATATAATGCTTGTATATGAATATATTTTTTTCAGCTTATCTATTGCCACCAGTCACTCATCTGTTAATATTATTCCACTTTTATCCATGTTTTTTATTTATCTACTTGTTACTCAATTTTTTACCTTGTTTCTACATATCTACATCTACTTATTATCTGCTTCTACTTGTTTCTTATCTGTTATTATTATCCGGCTTTTATCCATGTTTTTATTCTTACCGTCGTAACTCGTTTTTTAGCTTGTTTCTGCTTACTTTCTCTGCCTACTGTGACGAGCACTGCACTTTGACATCCTTGTGCAATAACTTCTGACCATGCTTGCTGCCAACCTCTTGCTTATGTTACTGTTGTATGTTGTCTAGTGTCTTTGTTATTTATAATATTGCGGGGCCAGTAGTACTGCTGTCTAAGACAAATTTCCTGCAAAGGACAATAAAGTTGATCTATCTATCTAAAAACATATGTTAGGAACATTAAAATAAAGCTTAAAATTGTATCAATTCCTGTGACACTATTAAAATTAATTTAAAAAGTACAATATTTGCAATATTTGACAAGTAAGGGAAACAAACCCTTCTCATTCCAAGTTTGAACACATTTGTTGAAGAATTGCCAGGTCTTTTGTCCAATTCAGTCACAGTGCAAAAGATATAAGATGCAAAAACTGATCTTTGAAATTATTTCTGGTGTTTACTCCTTGTGTGTTGCTTGTATTAACTTACTTTTTCCCAAATATAAAACTGCATGTTAACACTTATAAGGATGCAAATGTCGATGAAGCAGCAACACGCAAAGAGGAATGCTGATTTTCTTTGAACTGCTATAATGTAAAACAGTCTCTGAAATACATGTCAAAATGATCCTCACATAGAAAGGTATCCTCTGAGTGAACGGTGAGGTGTGCAGTAGAGTGTTGTATCATGTTGTGTGAAGCAGGCGCAGCAGCAGTCCCCCTGTGTTTGTAGCGAGGCAGTGTAGCCACTAGATGGAGGGATCAGTACATTAATAGCAGGGGCTCCAGCTCCCCTGTAAATGATGCTATGTTTTTCATGAAATTAAAATCAAGTTAAAAATAACTATTCCCACTGTTGCAATTTTTATCCCTCCAAATGCATGGTTATTTTATCATCATTACCAAACGCTGAATGTTCCCCCTCCAGCTTCTTCAGCAGCCGTTTCTTCTTCTCTCTTGCTGCTCACAGTTTGACTCAAAGAGACTAAAACTGAATACAGCCTCTCAATGAACCATATATGACAACATAAATATTTTTAATTCATGCCTCGACCCCCTGAACTCAGCCTCTACAACAATTTAAACATTTATATGACATTCAAACAGACTGAGAAAGGCTGTCTGAGTGTGAGTGATGACTCCTCCGGGCTTATTTGTTTAAAATTAACACAAACAAGTCCTCAGAAAATCAGAAGTGGCACATTAGGAAGTCTAGGTCTGTTTCTAAAGGATGATCTTCAGATTAATAAGGATACAAAGCAAAGATGGAAACTCTATGTCCACATGCAGGCAAGTATTTCTGAACATCCTGTCCACATGCTAATGCCATTTTAGCTCACTGAGAATTGGGAAAATTCTGCCAAGTTGAAGATTTCTACAAAAATATTTGGTGTCTTCATGTTGACAGGAAAAATGGGGACAAATGGCGAAAAACATCACGATCTGCACCAACCTCTCCTTGGGTTTATGTCAATCTCATAGTTGCCAGGTCTGCTCATTATAAGTGAATTTGGCCTTTTTTATTTTGCCTGTAATTATTGGCAGATGTTGGTCGCATTTTTTTTGGCCTGTCCTAAAAGTGCAGTCACTTGTTTGTGGTTGTTGTGCCCCCAAACTCAGGATGGATCTGATGCACATTTTGCCACAAGTATAAACTCAATTCAGAAGTCACACTCTAAACCCAAATGTAGATTTTACTGTAAAAAGAGGGGCAAAAAAGTGATCCTTATAGCCAGAACTGAATCAATTTCTGATGTAGTTATGACTGTTTTCACAATAATAAAGCTAAAGAGGATAAACATAAAACTTAGATTAAAGCCGTGATAGTTATAACACAGTTTTAAATAAACTTTTGTAAAAAGTACAGTATGTTCTCCCTCCAAACAAAATAATTTTGAAAAAAGTAAATTAAAGCCCCAGACACACATTCCTGTTTCTCATGGCAATTGTGCATGATTGTCATAATCCTGATGAAGCGTGCTTTGGTGGTGGTGCATGCGCTACTTGGTCTGGATCACCGTTGTATAGTCATGGATGAACGGCGGGGAACGTGGAAGAGTCCCAACAGTTTTGAACTGTTCAAAACTGTCGTGGAGAATCGCCGCCTAATACAGTCCTAAAGTGAACGGTATTAGCACGGCATGTACTGAGCTCAGTCGGGCTGATCGTGGCTCAATCCTCAAAGCTTTATGAGGACGACTGACAAGGATGTATCTGTTTGTGCCCCAACTGTGTCCCGTTCAAGACGGCGCAAGAGACGGGGCTCAGTTGGGGCTTACGTGATGCGAACTGAGCTTGAGCGAGGCTGACGTCATGTCAGCAGGATGGAAATTCAAGGAGTCCTTGTCATATGGCTGTATTAACCTAACTGGAGCGGGACGAACGCCCCCGAAGCGCTGTAGAAGCACTACTGACGGTGTATTTACGGGGTGTGTCCAGGGTGAGACAGTCATTTCATCCTGTATCATAGCGATCACATCGGCCTCGTCAACCGTGTACAGTTGAGCACAATCTCCATGAGAAACAGGAATGTGTGACTTAGGCATAAGATACAAACAAGAAAAATGTCACTGTGAAAATAAAATGTCATGTGGATTAAATTTTTTGTTTTGAAAAATCATTATTAATCACATTAGGTTAAAAACTAGCTGGAAGCCGGTTGTGTTGTTCTTGTTTTTATCAACCTGGTTGTTATTTTAGAACAAAAATCTGGCAACACCGGTCACACTTTGCAATATTATCACTGTTGTTTCCATTTAGAAGCTAGGGATGTAAATTGATAAGATTTTAATACGGCCATAATTGGTCTTGTTTTTGAAACAATTCTTTAACAATTCCCATATTGATTCTTGTGGATTTTCTGCATGGACATACGTTAACCTGCTCAGGTTTTCAGAGTCAATGCCAACCACATCACTCCAGATATTCAACGCCATACTCCATAGATGGATGCATCAAGTTGTGTTTTAATTCACTTAGCGTTGTAGAACATGCCTCTTTTTATCAAAAATCAAGCCACAGTTTTATCCATTTCTGTTTTCTCTCTGCCATTATTATATTTTGACTTTGTTATTGATTCTGCTGACTGCAGAAGAAACTTGAAAAAGGCATTCAAAACTAAGTGGAAGGACCTGTTTAGAGAACTGTAAAGACAACAGGAATGATATCAGTTCCTTGAGGGAGTTGTTATTGATTCTCATCTGGAATTGGTTTTCAATTCACACAGTTGCACAAGATGTTGCTGACTTGTTGCGTTTTTAAGTTTTGCTGATTGGACTATAAACACAATACTTCCAGAAGCCCCTTCACTATAATGTCACTTTGAAAACACTGACTTTACAAAAGCTGCTGACATTTTGGGTGAGTCCTGGTGTTAGTGCTAACGTGGCTGTGATGACTGGTCACAGCTTGGTTAAGTAGTTAAAGCAGTTGTTGAAACCAACAAGAGAAACCAACAATTTAACCATGATTATCAGACATGTCTTTAATAGAAAGATGAACAAACAAATAATTTCACAGTACACCTGCTGACACCAGTTAACATAGCCACAAGATAAACTGTAACACCAGAGATCACCCTTGTGGACAATATTTTTTTTGAAAAGGCGAGAGGAAAACCTACGTTATTGAAGACAAAAAATCTTCTGTGTGTGCATAGTCTCAGACCTGAGTCTCACTCATGTCATACCCTGAGGTGACTCAAGACCAAGACTTGCCCCTCAAAAGGTCTGATCTAATAGGATACCAAATCAATAACGAGTGCTAAAGTGCATGCGCAAACTAAAAAAAATTGCTTGTGCTATAAGTGAGTGTACTGCAGATGATCTACCATTCTTTCCTGGAAACCCCTAGGCGGGGCGTAACACTTGACATTGTGTGTTTGTCACAATTTGTGAGTCAGGCTGTGACAGGAGGCTTTACTGTAAATAGGCCACCAATTGATGTCAAAATCTTGCCTTAAAGCTATGGTCTACGATTTGGAAGCTTTGTACATCTTAATAACACCGTTTATAAGGCTGTTATGGTCCTATGGTCCTATCTACACAGTATAAAGACCAAAAAGAATGAAAACAATCCATTCAGTATATCCGCTGAAAAGCTGCATACTAGCTGACCAATCAAGCCTAAGAACCTGCAACTATTAATTGGTCCGCGAGTTAGTCCATGAGTCCATCCAATCCTCGTCTCCCTCACTACGCAGTACGCAGCATCTTGCCCATGGACCCGCCTCCTCCCCTCTACCACTGGTGAGCAGCTAGCAGCGTTAGCTACTGAACTATCATGGTGCCTGAAAAGCCTAGAGCTGGACCCGGGAATCCGCCTCCCTCTCCCAAGACAGTCTGGCTGCAGACCACCCTTCTCCTCTCCCCTCTCCCTCGTCTCCCTCACTACGCAGTACGCAGCATCTTGCCCATGGTCCCGCCTCCTCCCCTCTACCTCCGGTGAGCAGCTAGCAGCGTTAGCTACTGAACTATCATGGAGCCGGGAAAGCCTAGCGCCGAACCCGGGAATCCGCCTCCCTCTCCCGCGGGGCCCAACGGAGCTCTGCCCGCGGGTGGAGGGAGGGTGGAGGCCTGTTAGCGGGCTAACGGCTAACGAATAGCCTCAGCCGGCCGTCAGACCTTCAGCATCGGCCGTTTCGCCCCTGGTTGATCAGGTAATGGCTTTGTTTACTACAGTGGGAGATGTCTGCTGAATAACTCTGGTTAGTTTGTGCCTGTACGGGCTAATAACTTGTAGGGGAGCGGGTTAGCCTGTTAGCTGCTAATCGTTAGCACTGTAAGCTGAGCTGGGGAGGACAGGCTGAGAAAGATTAATCCTCCCCCACACTCGGCTCCGCTCTGGCGGCGCCAAACCCGCATTGCCGCCGGTCCAGTTGAAATGGCTACTGCTGTGTGTTATAAGGGAGATGTCTGTCGTGTTTGATACTTTCAGTTGAGCTGAGCTGTTTTTGATTGAGTTTGCTGCTGATATATTGTGCTAGTCGCTCGTAGCTCTGCCGGAGGGGGCTTATATGAGCCGACACGAGCTGGGGGCGGGATCTTGGAACATGGAGGGGAGAGGTGAGGGAAGGAGGGGCAGGCTGCGGTTTCAAATCATAGACACCAGCTTTAAGTTTTATTCAGTGGGGAAACCAGGAGCAAGTTAACAGTGAACAGTTGTAGCATACTCAATAAAATAAAATAAGTGGTGTAAACAAGAAGCATGTGTCAGTTATGAAGGACACTGTAATTAATTGTTAAAATTGCCCTCATCAAATTGTTAAATTCTTACATTCTAGTGAATCTATAGCAAAAGTACAGGGAGGAAAATTCTTTACAAATTTTCTATGAATATATATCATTTGATTTTGTAGGCCCTAAAATCATGACAGCCCTAGTTTATATTTGATGTCTTATTGTAGGATAAGACATCAGGACAGCCCTAGTTTATATGATTTTTTTACTGAAATGGTGTAACAGCTTTTTTGGGCATGTCACCAGGTGGGAATCCTTAATGCTTAAAAAAGCCCATAACGTACCAGTTCATATTTTTTATATGTCGCACAAACCTCCAATTTGTATCTCCAATTTTTTTCTTTTTTTTTTTTGGAAATGAATAAAACACTACTGTATTGTCCTGATGTTGTTGTTGTTTTATTATTATTATTTAATATTTTTTTATTTATTTATTTTTTGCACTTATAGGTCATAATGTATTAAAAAATGCCTTCCTACCTGAAAAGTGCCAGCAGCATTGTTTAATGAGGATAAAAGAAAATCATGAAAAAGAGAGATAACAGATCTGACAGTGATGGCATGTTTCCTTCATTTTAGAGTACTTCTATTCACAAGACAAACAGCAAGCAGCACCAGAACTATCCCCACTCTCCAATACACCTACCAGTGGTATGTCCCGTCATTGTTTCACCAGCAGTAAGATCATTGGTTGGGGGAGGCAAGCCCAGTGGAACATACCCAAGACAGAATGCAGAAAAACTGAAAACATGGCATTGAACAGACCAGTTACCACAGAGACGACAAATAAACTAATCACAACACATAGGGACATGATCCTGAAAAGGGCAGGAGCTTTAACAGTGCAAATCAGCCAGCAAAAGTGGGAATAGAGGTGGATCAGGGGTACTCAGTATAAGAAAAGTGGAGGATTTGAACATTGACGGTGGTTAGTACTCTAACAGGCATCGGAAAGAAATACATGAATCAGAACAACTGAAAATATGATTCCTGAAAACTATATGGGCACTACACCAGCTGCACCATGGGTGGTCATGGCATTATAATAGAAAGTGAGACAGTAGAGTTGCAAATAAATATATATATATATATATATATATATATATATATATATATATATATATATATAGATAGATAGATAGATAGATATATAGATATATAGATATATATATGCATTAGTGATAATAATTCTTAAAACAACAAGGGTTAAACAGAGGAGTTGAGCAGCAGAACAGCAAAGTCACATATTCGTTAAGTTTTCCCTTAAACTGCTGACACAACTAACTTACTATCCAATGTTAATTTTGCCTTTCCAGGAGACAATATCCCCATTACTTCTCAAACTTTTAGGTGTTGTGCAGGTGTAGGTTGAAAGCAGAGCTGGAGATTAAGAAAAGAGCAGCCTGGCTTTAAAGACAAAAGTCAGAGGAAGAGGATAAGTACCAAAGAAAACAAAAGACAGAGCGAGGCAGACAGTGAAGGACGTGAGAACGCTGCCATGCTAAGCAGAGCGGATCAGAGCCAGAGCCCTCCTGTCCTCCCAGGAAAACAAACTTTAACAATTAACAATCACCTGAATTTGTGATGAGCAAGCAGAATCTGCAGCTGGAGGACAGGAGCGGAGGAAGACAAAGAGAGAGAGAAGTGAGGTGATTCGCTTTATCCTCTTTTTGACTCTGGCCTCGGGCTAAAGCCGGATCTTTGGGAAAACCTTTCATCATCCCCGCACATCTACAGTCCAACCTATCACCTTCTACATAAACAATGGCTCAGCATCAGCGGGGGAAACACGGTTTACTCCACTCTCCGCTCTGATTTCCTGAACTTTACTCTGTTATTCACTGCAGGGACAGAGCAAACTCGGCCGATGGAGCTGGAAGGAGATGGAGATGAAGTTTGTTTGAAACTCCTGACACAGCAGGATTAGCTCGCTCTCATATTAGGGGAACATTATCGAGGGAGGGTCGGAGTTCAAGCTCCGCTCTGTCTGGAGACTTTCTGCCTCCAGACGATGTTCTCTCGTCTCCACAGCAGCCAATCTGATAAACAGAGCAGCTGTCTACATCCTCCTGGTAATTAGGCACATAGGATCCGCACAGATTCAACTAGTAAGCAAAAACAAACAAAAACTAAAAATTGTGAGTTTGTGGTCATTTTGAAACTGTCAGCATTTTCTACTTAGTCAGAACTGTCCCTGAGTGCTAAAATGTTTCATAATTAAAAACGTACGTATCTGTTTGTGTAGCACAAACTTTCTGCATCCATTTGACTGAAACTAATTTGAAAACAAAAGTTTTGGAGTGTCCCCTAGAGTGACATTACCCTCAGGAGAGGTTGGTGCAAAGTGTGCTTTTGGCCCTGTAAGTGCAGAGACACTGTTAATGTTTTATTAAAACTGGAAAGCACTTGGAGAGTATTGCTGTTAGTTTAGTTTAGTGTAGTTTAGACAACTTTATTTATCCCAATGGGCAATTCTGTTTTTGGAGTCCATCTATGGCCCTTTTCCATTAGTTCTACTCTACCCTACTCTACTCTACTGGCTCTACTCTACTTGCCTTGTGCTGCTTTTCCATTAGCCCCAGTCGCCTGCCCAACGGGGTGCAGTGTCGCTGTATACAGCTGTAAACAGACATCATTTGGAGCGCGACACAACAATCTGTGGCTTTCTGTCACTAACCGAGTAAAATAGGAAAGCAGAAGAAGGCTGCAGGCGGTAAGAAGAAATACCCCTTGAGAAGAACAGGAGAGTTTTGGAAGCTATACAACAGAATGAAGCCGAGGACGAGAGCAATCGAGCAGCAGAGAAAAGACGTATGAGGGTAAGCTAACGGTAGCTACCGCTAGCATGCTAGCACGCTGACTCATGGATGACGACATTGTCTGACCAATCAGTAGCCGGCAGTCGGTGACGTCATCTTTTAATATCAACTCAGCTCGCTTGGAACCAGAGCGGAGTAAGTACTAAAACTAGCTTGTTTTAGAAGGTACCAGGCCAGTGGAAACATGCTGCAAATCGAATAGCGCCGAGTAGAGTAGGGCCAAGGCGTGCTACTGGAAAAGGGCTACTAGACCACACATACATCTAAAAAAAAAAAATATCTTAAATATAAATAAAATAAAAGTCAGTACATGACAGAGATGCTCATCGATACACAGTGGCCCTCAACAGATCCTTCCAGTAACCAGGGTCGGGCAGATTACAATACACAATTAGTGGTAGGTCAAAGAGAACATGGAGATGCTCAACATCTATAAGCAATGGTTCCATAAAGTTTTCATCATAATATAATTCTTTTATCCTGAAAACCCACACAAGCACTCAGAATCATGTTGGCATCATTATTAGTTAGGCAGTTATTGAGCATAAATGATCATTCTTACATGGCGTCTACCTGGATCACCACCAAGATGTAATCATTTTTAAGTTGGGCAATTACCAACCTTTCCTGAAAATTTCAGCAAAATCTGTCCGGTAGTTTTTACATAATCTATTGCTAACAAACAAACAAATTAACATATGCTGGCAAAAACATCACCTCCTTGGCAGAGGTAAAATATCACTTTGGCAGGAGATTTCAAAAATATGCATTTTCAGCAATCTAAAATGCCCTTTTCATGGGGACAGAAGGCCAAAACACACAGCAAAACTTCAGTTCTTAAAAACACCTGCCACCTAGTGGACACAGCCATAAAATCTAATTTAGATTAGGGATGGTCAACTTTGGTGAATGAAGGGCCAAATGATTTTTATTACTGTGGCTAGCATTCACGCTACCTCTTACAACTTTGCTTCAAGAATCCCTAACTTTTAATGGACAGATAAAAGACCAAAACAAGCATTATCACTCCCTCTAAAACAGTCAGGTTCCCTCTTTCATAGTCTTAGAAACTCCAAAAGACGTGCAGCTGTGACCTAGCCAAAGTGATTTCAGATGTCATGCTAAGTCAGAACAACAAATGCCAGCTCTAACTTAATATTTCAAGTATAAATTCCTCCTTAAAACATGCTATCTTAAAAAATCAAGCTTACCTCAGTGGCTGTTTTGTTTTAGGCCCTAAGAAGAATTCACCTGCAGCTCTGACTGTTCACATTCAGTTTGTTTTACTCTAACAAATCCACCAGCCTCACTTCTGGGACTAAGCTAACCTGGACCAATGACAGGGCAGGAAGCACAGACCAGGTAAATATAGCAGCCCAGTGTGAGCTTTTGTGTGTGTGTGTGTCGGTGTGTATTTCCTGACAGAACAGATAGAGGAAGCAGTTACTCTGCCATGTCCATCTACCTCAGCCATCTTCCAGGCCTTCCGGCTGCCGGCCTCCGTGCAGAGCCAGGACACAGCACATGAGAGCTGGCCACAGTGCACCCCACAACTCTCTGCACCTCCATCCTTTCCTACGCCCCCAAGCAGCATGGCAGGCGTATTGAGCAGTTACAGCCCATATGTTTACAGGCAGAGACTGACTCTCTGACATCTGCAGCATCACAAGCTTTGGACAACCACAAACACACACAAACAGGTTTATAGTCTGCTTTTTCTTTCTCAGTCCCACTGTTAAAGTGAACTCATGCAAACCATAACAGCAAATTTAAGGAAGATTGAGGTTCATTTTCTAATAAAACTGCAAGAAAACAATGTAACCTCGCAAGCAGCTGGATTTACCTAATGTCATATCATCAGGCATATCCTGCTAAATGTCAGGCTTAAGCATTAGCACCCAGTAAAAAAACAATACCAAACCAATCAGGGCCCTTTGAGGAAAAACAGAGTGGCTGTGACTGTTGTTAAGCTGAGATGTCTGCAAGCCACTGGCTGGCCAGTAAGGAATGTGAAGGACTAAAACCATCTCATAATTCAACTTTCAATTATTTTAGAGGATTTAGACCTCCAAAACACTGCCAATGATGTTACCCAGACAGACAAATGTAACACATTCGCTTCGAGGGAACTGTTTACACTTTGCTAGTACCAGATTGGTGATTAAGTCCTTGCCTCAAGTGATGGAGTTCAAGTATTTCTGGGTTTTATTCAAGACTCAGGGTAGAATGGATGGAGAGTTTGACTGGCAGATCTGTTTAGCATTGGTAGTTTTGCAGGCGTTGAACTGGACTGTTGTGATAAAGAGGGGGCTTTACCAGAAGGCTAAGCTCTAAATCAACAGCTCCATCTTCGTTTCAACCTTCTTTTGGAAAATAACCAAGATGGTGGACACAAGAGGTCAAAATGAGATATTTCAAGAGGATGGCTGGGCTAAGCCTGAAGTTACTTTTACACTTAAAATTCAACAGACTGGGTTCATTTTGAAGTTGAACTTGCAACCGCATTTCATTTTCTTTTGGTTTGGTTTGGTTTCAAACTGCACCTAGTCCAGACCGAAGACTGTCAAATGTTGAGTAATTTAGCATCCCATCACTTGATAACATCGAAGATGGATGGCAACTGTATTTTGACTGGAGTCATGTGTAAACATATTGTATGCAGATTTATAGATGTTTACCTGTTACAATGAAGAGAGGCTGGTTGTGCTACCAACGCTAAAATTAGCTGCACTCTGCATTAGCTTTGTTGTTGTGGTATTGAGCCAAATCCAAGCCACAAATCTCTTCCTTTTGATCCGCTTGCTTTGTTGGTCCTTTTTTGGCTTGGATAACGTTCACATCCATCCCAAACCGAACTCTAGTTGACTTGGAAGCGAAGACTCCTTGTTTTTTGGTGGACAAGAGTTTGGTTCTTTAGTCTGCACCAGAGTTTGTGTGAGCTTTCATACCAGCCCAAATGAATCAAACCTTTGTTAGGTACGAACCAAACATGATGAGAGCACCCTTAGAGATTCGGCACAGAATGATGAAGTTTGCCCCACAACAAAAAGGCAGGAAAAAACAACTGAAACGAGCCTTTAGCAGGTGAAGTCTGGTGCTGATTTATTCGGGAAGACAAACAAGTGAAATACAACGCAAAGCATGAAGAAACCTAAGAGATGAAACTAGAATCCTCTGATTTGACTTTCTATAACATGCAAGTGGGTCATTATTTCTTCCTGATCACAACCACATCTCCCTAAACCTAACCTGACCATGAATTTGAGTGCTGAGAAATCTCATGTCCTGCAACTGCAATTTGAGATACCGTAAGTTGAGGTGAATCAGGCATCTTTAAAGGATGACTCCTTCTGCCATTAGAATTTTAAAACCCATCCATTGATTACATTGTGTTGTGGTCAATACTCGTAGAAACCAGACTCAGGGATTGAAATCCAACCAACAGCAAACAACAGAGGACAGCAGATAACATGGTATTTTATTACAACAAAGCACCTCTAGAGGAGTTGGCAAATAAACTGGCATGGAAAGAAGAGAGTAGTTTTGTATAGGTTGAGGTTCAAGTGAATTAAAGGATGAATTCCCGTATTTGAACATACTGACCTCAACATTGAGCGAAACAATGTTGCTCATTGTCAAAACAATGAGCAACATTATCCTGTAGCTATTTGTTTACTGTGTTGTATATGTCCAAAGAAAGTTACTCGATGGGAACTAAAACATTGTTATTGAGAAAAAAGCTTTGTTATAAATTGACATCAACTCGGCCTGGTTGCATAGTAAAATTATTACAACCGCTACAGCTGCTTATGTCACTACAGCATTGTGATGAGTTAACTTGTCACCCTGCTTGCGACGGTCCCGGGGTCTATTATGTCCATACTGCAAACAAACTGCTTCAGAAGTCCGCTGGAGGTGAGCCAACACCAGCTCATTCAGGTGATCTTAGTGAGTAACAAAAAAGAGTCCTATGACTGCATTTATATATATTTAAATCAATGGAGTCAAACAAGAAGCACTGTTTTGCATCAAGGAAACTCCTAATGATCTCGATATGAATAGACCCTTAGTATGTCCAAGTCCTTGATGATCATTATATGTGTTAAAAAGTGGAGGAAAGGAGTGACCCCCTGTCGGTTATTTACGCTCTAACGCTGAAAAAACGAGAAGCTTAGGCAATCATGAGGGAGCCTGCTTCATTGTAGAGTCCTGCTGAGGACAACTGATTGGGATGCATCCTGGGTGACTCCTTTTGGAGCTTTTCTGGGATGTCCAACTGGGATGAGACCATGTGGTAGACTCAATCAATAAACCAGAACTCAGTGAAGGGATTAGATATCTAATCTAATGTGGGAACAGCTCGGGATACCCCAGGAGGAACTACAAAATAATGCTCTGAAAAAAAATAAAATCTGGACTCCTGTGCGCAGCATGCTGCCAATGTAACACGATTCCAGATAAGCGAATAAAAGAGAAGGCAGATATTTATAGTTGCAGTTATTCTTGGTTTGGATGGTCCTTCACAGACCCAAACACATGCCTGTGAGTGTGTGTGTTTTAAACCTCCTCCAGCTCTCTAAATCTAAATCACGACTTTCAGCAAAGCAGGCCTTTCACAGGCCGAGGAGGCAGCATTGTATCATCCTCTTCAACACACACACACACACAGCAAAATAAACACACACACAAATGAAGAGGCTGGCCGCTGTTTTCTATTTGATTTGTATTTGAAGAAATATTAGTTTTTTTTCTTCCTCAGTCGGGTTTAAATCCCTCCCTTGGGCCACGAGATAGTGCAGAAAAAGCTGCCGCGGCCAGGCAAATAAGAGCTGAATCGCTAAAACACCTCCACTGCTGGCTTTATTCATGAGGGGAGCAGGTCCACAGGATTTTCCAAGGTCGCCAAATAAAACAAAGAAAGTAGTGCTAATCCCTTAAGGTTTCTCTCAATGAATATCAATAGAGAGCATAAGTACATCACTTTCTGAAAATGAGTAATCCTAAAAGAAAAGGTTGTTCAGCAAGAAGTCCAAGCCCTGCTTTTCTGATGTGGTACTCTAATGTGAGGTCTGTGGTGTAGTTATTGAACTGTAGGTTTAATTGAAAGCCACTTGTCAAATTCGCAGTTTACATGCAGCACCTGACCAAAAAAGAGACACATCCACGGCATCTTAGGGATAATATTTAAAGAAGGTACCATCTCTGCTCCAATTTCATTTTCATCCTATCTGTTCCTCCTATCAGGCACAAGGAAATCCCTCCAAGCCTATAATGTCTGATCTTTTCTGTAAGAGTTCAACATCCAGGACTTCTTTTATCCTTCAATGTGAAGAACAACCAAGGTTACCTTACAAAAGAATAAGATATGAATACTAAGCGCTTATGAGGAAGAGAATAATAATCTGCAGCATGTGGAGTCACAGAGATCTGGTTTGCTCTGAGCCTCTAATGTTTTTATCATTCTGTTAATACACTTAAGCTTGGTTCTGTTTCTTTGCCTGTGCCTTTCTGTTTGTACGGCTGAACACATACATATGCAACCACTCAATTTTCCCTCCCAGCTTTGTGCCTTCCACGTTCTAGACAGCTACCAGCCAACTACCAGCCACTGGGGTCAACTCCATCCCTTTGGGATGATAACACTATAAATTTGTCCATTCATAATATTGCAGGACGTCCCCATGAGATGGGGCTACCCTCACAAGAACACATTGGACTTTAATGGAGCTTTTAATGGGCTTCATCTGGGTACACAACAGCAAGCCTGTACCCAGGGGCGGACTTACCACTAGGCAAACACAGGCAATTGCCTGAGGCCCCAAGATGTCCAGGGCCCCCCAAACATCTCACAAAAATGTATTATTAAAGTGAAATTATTAAATGAATTATGAAAGTTTCTTTGATTCAGAGCAGTTATTATTATGTAGTCTTAATTCACACGCTGAAGTATAAAGTAGAGGAGATCAACATCCATATTTCATAATCATTTTGTCAGTAGACCTCAAACATTTGATGTCATTGTCTTTATTTTCAGTCATAATATCCTGTAAAACACTTTAATTCATAACTTTTCAAACTATATGACACAAAAAGCTTAAGGTTCATGCACTGGATAATTTTGCGTGTGCAGGATAAACTTCTTTTTGCAGATGTCCCTTCAGGGGCTCCATCATTATAAACATTTCATAATCTTTCTTTGGTCATAAATATTATTCCCTGGATGTGGAGGACATATAAACATGGGTATGTAACTTGTAACTTAAGCTGTCAAATAACTGTAACAGATTTCAAAAGCAGGACTAATGAACACACTCGCCTTCTGTCAAAATTAAACTAAATAACAGAATTTAAGGAAATTTAGTTTTGTTATGTTACCTGGTACAAGATTAAAATAATACTAAAAATGTATCAGCATGCTGAAAACCAGTGAAATACAGAGTTACTGACCCTGTTTACTTTTCATATTATTATTTAGTCTAATTCAACTCTCTGAATCCCAAGCCATTTCTGATCGTTTTCTGCTTCTGTCATATTTTTGCTCACTGTGGTTTCATTTTTGTCTGTAAAGTGAAGTCCAGCACCTCTATGGATTCAGGACAACCATGGCTATAAGCTGATATAACTCAATTATGTCTTCATGCAGTGTAACAAAATTTAAAGGCTGTAAATCATCAGAAAAAAGAGAAACGAAAATTTAATTTTTCTGATTTTCTGATTTTAAAAAATTCTAAAAATAAGGTGGGAGTATATACAACACACTTTCAGGTACCCTCAAGCATAAGGAACACAGGAAAAAAGTGGTGTGGTTCTACCTTTACAGAAACTACACATTCTGGGACCTTATAAGTTGATTGGAATTTTAGGCCGTTTTTGCTTCTGTCACATTTTTACTCACTGTGGACTCATTTTTCACTGCAATATCAAGTTCTACACCTCTATGTGCTCAGGAGAACTAGGGGCTGAAGCCAGATATAATTCAACAATGTCTTATAGCAATATAACATAACCAGAATGCAAGAAACTATTCAATAAAGAAAAACAGACAGTGAAATTTTCTGAATATTTATTTTCAGAACAATGAAAACTGTGAATAACTATGTACAAGGCGACAGGACTCCCCTGTAACTGTTTCAAGGGACCCCCTGAAACTGTTTTGGGGCGTCCTGCTGCCCTGAAACAGTCTCTGGAGACACAGAGCCGACGTATGGAGCATGCTGATTGGTGATGAACAGACAGAGGCTGAAATGACACCAGGCAAATGGAAGGCAATATTCAAATAATTCTTCAGAAGTAAATACAGGACGTATATTGATCATTCAATACTTGTTAAAAGCTGTAAGATGTGTAAAATTATTTGTTTTTTACAGAATCGAGCTAGAGCAAACGGTTTATTTTCTGCAGATTTTTGAAGTGGACGTGTAAATAAATGCGATGTTGAGTTACGGCAGTCGCGGAAAATCGTCGGTCTTTTCCGCCATTGTTCGGAATGTTGCCGACGTCATGTGTGATACATTCAGGTACCCTCGGAAACTTGAGAATCTGACGAAAACAACACTTTTTACGGCTTTTTAATAGGACAAACGGTTTGTAAATGCCAGTCGTTTTAAAATAAGTGCGTTTTTGAACCCGTCGGCGGGTTTGGGATCCTGAGGGTTAATTTTAGCTATTTTTTATTTTTTATTACTACCCTCCCTTTCTTCTTCTTCCCCCCCTTTTTCCCCTCTTCTTGTCACTACTTCTTGTCAGTCTATCTTGTCTCTTGTGGTGTGAATGAATAAGACTGAATGAGTAATCAGATAGGGAAGGGAACTTTGACTCTAACATACAAATTTTTAAGGAGACATTATTTTTCACTGTTTATGTTTATTACAGTCTGGAGATGACCCTTGTTTAATATGTGTAATTTCCTTGTTTATTTTTTCTCTGCACCTATCCCATAAGTTGGAAAAATAAATAAAAAATAATTTAAAAAAATGTATCAGCACAGTACAGGGATATGAAGGGCTCCAATGACCGGGTTTGCCTTGGGCACCCATATGACTAAATCCGCCCCTGCCTGTACCCTTAAACAACAGAGCATTTGTTGATGGGGGGCTGCTGGCTTAATGATAACTGGGTTGGTGGAGCAATGGATGGATGGATGGCAGGAAGGATATGTGGATGGATGTATAAATATATAAAGATGGATGGATAAATGCAGATGTCTATGGTAACATTGGAGCCTAGATGCTTAGTTGATTTAATAGATGTACATCTGGCTGCCTGGGTAGATAAATGGATGGATGGTTGGTTGGTGGGGTGAAAGACTATCTTGATGGACCAATGGAGTATAAATGAATGGGGGGATGCATGGATGGAAAAATTCAAAGATGTATGGAAGGGTAACTGGATTGCTGGACGGATCAATAGCTGGCTGGGTGGATGGATGGATCAATAGATGGTTGGATAGATGGATAAAAGATAAATACATGGATGGATGAATGGCTGTCTGTCTGGATAGATAAATGGATGGATGGGTGGGTGGGTAGTGGATTGCTTGGTGAATAGTTTAACAGGTAGACAGATAAACAGATAGATGAATGGGGGGTAGCTGGATAGAAAACTGGATTGAACCAATGGATAGATGGATAAAAGACATACGGATCAATGAGTAGATAGATGGATGGATGGATGGATGGATGGATGGATGATGATGGATAGGGAGATGGATGGATAAAAGATAAATTGATCAATGGATGGATGGATAGATGAATGGCTGGCTGGCTGGATTACTGGATGGATGGATAGGTGGTAGAGTGAGAGGATAGCTGGATGAATAGTTTAATGCACAGATGGGCAGACTGATGGATAAAAGGGCAGATATATAGATTTCTATGGGCACATGGGAGCCTAGATACCTGGATGACTGTAACTGTGTGTTTGGCTGCCTGGATAGATAAAACGATGAATGCTCGGTTGGTTCATTGGGTCAAAGGCTAGCTGGATGGATGAATTGAGTACGAAAGGTGGATGGGATGAATGGATGGAAAAATGCAGAGGTGGATGGAAGTTATTTGAATGGCTGGATAAGTGCCAGGATAGATGGATGAATAGGTGAACAGATTAAAAAAGGTAAATACATTAACAGATGGACAGTGAATGGTTGGATTGATGGATGGAGAGATGGATGGACCTTTGGGTGGATAAAATGGATGGGTTGATGGATAGAGGGCTGCATACCTAGCTGACTGGCTTATTGATTGATATGCACATGGGTGGATGAATAAATGGATGGAAACCTAGTTACTTGACTGTTTTTAATGGATGTTTTAAAAACTGGCTGGCTGATAGATAAATGGTTGGCATGTTGAAGAACTGGATGGATGAATGGATAGTTTACAAAAGTTAAATACATGAACAGATGGATGAAATTTCCGATACTGCTGACTTTGTAGCTCGTGAGTGAAAACTGTGGGGAGGAATCAGCAACTTTCTTGAGGTGATGTAAAGGCTCTACCTTTATTTCTGCACACCCTGACATGTTCTTTTTTTTGTCATATGACCTGTAATTTATCATCTGCATATGAAATTCAGACTCATTTTACATTATATATAAGTTGGACCCAAATATATCTGTGCATCTGTTATTAAAGTGGTAAAGAATGTGTATTAAAATGAATAATTACAGTATTATTCACATATTTCATGCTAAATTCTATTTTAATTTGAATATTAAGAGTTTTTAATGTGATCTCTAACCACCAAATTTCTCTTTAAGTAACACTCTGTTTGTGTCCTGTCAGCTCACTAGGAGAATCTCCACGTCTTCATGTTAAATGTGCTCCTGGTGTGAATATCCTTGGCTGTGCTGCTGGAAAAAATGCAGAGCATTCAGTAAGTGCTCATGGGAAATAACCACTATTAATCATTTTGTGTAACGATCTCTAAATTAATTTTTCACCGAAAAAATGTTTCACACAACATGGGTAAAGAAGTCGTCCTCGTAGTCTTTAGAACTAATCAGTGAATGTGTGTAAGTGTGAGAGTGTGTGTACGCCTCTGTGTCCTGCTGCTGCAGTTTTGATTAAATTGAAAGGCGTGCTGGGATAAATGAAGTGAGGAGTTGGTGTGTACAGAGCTGACATGTATTAATGACCGTGGATGGGATGGAGAGAAACTGGTAATAACCCATTCAACACAGTGGGAGGAGGAAGAGTGGAGGAACAACGGACAGTGGGAGAGAGGAGAGGAAGTGATCGAAGGAGTTCTGATTTTTTGTAATAATGACAACATGACAGAGAGAGCCTGCAACTCCCTCCTAGCAGGCCTCTCTTTATGCATATTAAAACCACGGCAGATGATCCAGAATGCAGCAGCATGTCTGGTCTTTGACCAGCCCCAAACAGCATGTCACTCTACTTTTGAACTCTCTTCATTGGCTTCCAGTTGCAGATCTTATTCATTTCAAAGCTGTACTTCTGGCTTACAAAACAGTAACAAAAACAGCTCCTGTTAACCCAGAATCTCTCATCCAGCTTTACACTTCTTCTGGCCTGCTACACTCTGCCTGTGCTCTTCTCTGTTGTTCCAAGTGGTGGAATGAATCACCAAAATCTGTGGTAGAATGAGTTAGAGGGTTTCAGACTCAGCTCTTTCTGAACAGCTCAGCACTGAGTGTGTTGATGTTTACAATGATGCTGATGTCAATGACATGAGGACTTGATGATGATGATATTGAAGTGGCTTAACGTTTTCTGTTCATGATTGGTTTAAAAGATAATTAGGCGTTGCCTCTTGCACTATATTGGCCCTTTTCCATTAGCCCTACTCTAGTCTACTCAACTCTACCCGGCTGTACTCTACTTGCCTTGTGCTGCTTTTCCATTAGCCCCAGTCGCCTGCCCAACAGGGTGAGCGGCACTGCGGTGACGTCATTTTGAGCGCGACACAACAATCTGTGGCTTTCTGTTACAAACCGAGTAAAATAGGAAAGCAGAAGAAGGCTGCAGGCGGTAAGAAGAAATGCCCCTTGAGAAGCACAGGAGAGTTTTGGAAGCTATACAACAGAATGAAGCCGAGGACGAGAGCAATCGAGCAGCAGAGAAAAGACGTATGAGGGTAAGCTAAAGGTAGCTACCGCTAGCATGCTAAGTCATCGCGCTCATGACTCATCGATGACGACACTGTCTGAACAATCAGTAGCCGGCAGTCGGTGACGTCATCTTTCAGTATCGACTCAGTTCGCTTGGATCCAGAGCGGAGTAGGTACTAAAGCTAGCTTGTTTTAGGAGGTACCAGGCTAGTGGAAACACGCTGCAAATCGAGTAGGGCTGAGTAGAGTAGGGCCAAGGCCTGCTAGTGGAAAAGGGTTATATGGCAGCACTTCTGTTAAAAAAGACTTGAAGCCATTTGTTGCAATCATCAATATTAATCCCTCCAGTGCAGATCCTTGCATGTGTTGTACTCACCCTCAGATGTACATTGCTTTGGACAAAACATTATTACATTGTAACAGCCTAAAAGACTGCACTGACATATTAAGTAACAAGTAATGGGCTTAGCTACTACAGTTACTAATTTCATTTAGTCATGAATCTATAATAAATAAGGACTGGTATTAATCAACTTTAGATCAACTGCAACAGCATTAAATACCAACATAATATGATACACAGAATAAAAAAACACTAAAAGACAGCCATGAAAATCATTTTTAATGTAACAATTTAACAAAAAATTCAATCAAAAATGAAGCTTGAATGGTACTTTTGAGTTACACCTAAAAATCCTGGCATTTGTGTCCCTCCTTTAGAAAGGCAGTGTTTGAAGTGCTTCATAGTGGGTGTTTGATTACCAACCATAAAGATCTGGGTCTGTAGGTGTGTGCTGGCAGCAGCCAGGTGGAGGCAGAGATGAAGAAGTATGTAAAACTGAGTAGGTCACCATAACATTCATGCTTAGAGAAAAAGCTGCTCTCTCTGACAGTTGTTATCCGCCCGTGGCCCCTCAGCCTTTGGCTGTTTAATGTAAACAGTGTGAAAACACAATCAGTCCCAGTCCTCTCCATCCTTCAGTCTATATCTCTCGTCCTGCTCCCTCATCTCCTCTGCTCCTGGGCCAGATAATGAAATACATAAATGCAACATGGGTTTTTTAAGACACTGGGCTGTTTTCCTCCCCTCTCCCATTCTGCCTTTGATGTCAATGTGTGTTTCGCTCCAGAACAAAATGCACAACAGCCAATGAATAATGGAGCCAAGCGCAGCACAGCCACCTTCTAATCTCAGCAGGCCTGCAGCCCAATGCTTCAAAGCTCCAGCAGCCCCCAAATCCACGGCAACAACACCACAATTATCATACTCTATCACCACAGCAACAACAGCTCCATAATGTTGAAGCAATGCCACTGCAATGACAGCAGGATGGTGCTACATCACCAAAACAAGGGCATTACAATCCAAGAACAACATTATGACACCACTTTAATATTACAGAGTACAATGATGACAATGTCACAGTACAAGCAAATGCTGTAACAAGACTGCAATTCTCTCCACTGATGCTGTCAAAAAACATACTCTGCCCCTTTTAAATACCATTTATTTAAAATCAATATCACCTTTTATTTAATAGCATTAGAAATCCTAAAGCTAACCAAACATATCTAGAATCAGATTTAGCAGCCCAAAGTTTCAAACGGTTAATCCACATGCTGCAACAAAAAATAAAAAGTTGAACAAGGGGTTCCCAAACTTTTTCAGTTATTGACCAAAATTAGAGTTTGCTCTCTCCCTGGGATCCAAACTTAAAAAACTGCATTTTATGATCCAAACCATAAGATATAATAACAGTTATAGATTTAGGGATCAAAGGAGGGATGGATATTATTATCAAAATACACTTACTCCTTTATTTTGTTGAAAACATGGAAGTTTCTAAAACCAAAAAGTGTAGACCAAATTATATGTCAGTTTTAAGGGAAAATGTGTACAAGTGTTCCAACTGTGTCAGGTTTCCCTATGAAAATTTCTATCAGATATCTATTTTTTCTGATATCTGATGTGCCAAGAGTATGGAGTCTCTACTTAACTAAAACTGACTTTTCAATGATAGTGCATTTTTGTTAGAAACAGATGTGAAACAATAAAGACAACATTGTATTCTTGAATAAAGTACACTTTGGATTCATAAATGTGTACACTACATGAAGAAACCATCATGGTTCATTGTATGTTACGACAATATCACAGCCAATACCATCATATGATAAAACAAATTCATTTTTAAATTTATTTTATACTTTTTTTTAAATTTTATATTGTTATATTTTGAGGTTGATAAGGTTCTCTCTTGATGTCATTCCTGTTGATTCTCATCCCCTTGAAAGACTCACTTACTGCTGCCTTAACTTATGTAACATTAGCTGACTCATGAAATGAATTAATTATGATGATTGATGGTAAATCCTGTGTCTTTGCAAGGTTGTCAGTACAAGGGGAACCGGCTTGGGCACCAGTCTGGTAAGGGTCAGTTCTGATGACACTAAAGTCTCCCAATGCTGTTGGCATTCGTGAAATAAAAATGACATGGTCCAGTTGTCCTTAGGGTATCCAAAAATGTCAAAAAGTCATGTCAGAAAGGGGGCTTGACAATGTGTCAGTCTGATATCCCGGAAATGAGAGCTGACTGTGAGGCACAAGGGGCACAAAGGCAGGCCTGGTCCCAAAATCACCAGCACATCCACTGGTGAGGGTGAATGATTCATCCACACACACGTAGTCACATCCAGGGCTGATTCTCCACTAAAGAAGGGTCTAAGTCAAGAAAAACTCACACTGCAGGATGAACCCATTAAACCAGGCAAGAGAGCAGAGAAGAGGATCCAGAGAAATACAATGATAGCAGCGGAGGGCAACGTTGTTTCAAAGCAATCATCATGCTCATCATGGAATCAGTGATAATCCCCTCATATAAACAAGCAAATGAGCACGACGGCTGTGAGTAGGATCTTCTATTAGGCTAATCATGCAGCGCGCCACTCTTCCAGACGTTATTTCATTACAGCACGCAGCGCACGCCGCTTTTGTTTGCATAAACACCTCTGAGGGATATCTGATTGACAGAGTTGAAATGATAAGAGGCAGCTTCGTTTGAGCTCGGCTGTTTGCTCAAAGAAACAGCTAACCGCCTCTGTTGTAGCTCTCTTTTCTCTTTGAGCCTGTTTAGCTTGGGCCTTCGCTTCTTCTCAGCCTGCCCCATTCTTTCTGTCTGTCTGCTGGATCTGTCTGTCTGTCTGCAGTCTGAAATGGACAGATAATGCCAACAGGAAATGCATAGTGCTATCAAAGTTGAGAATTTATATCTAACAATAACATGAACTCGCCCATAAGTGATTGTTATGTTTTAAGTCCCAAGTGCAAGGTCAAAGTTTCAGAAACCCAAGCTCTCCCTTTGAAGGCTGGTGATAATGAACTGAGAGCTGTGATATGGTCTTTAAAAAAGTAAATAAGAATGATAATAAGTAAGTGTTTCTGAGGTGCTAGTTACCGGCAAAGAACCAAGCTGAAAATAAATTTCATTTAGACGTAAATGTGATGAACACTGTCTCAAATAGTGTGCAAGTTTGGGATTTTTTTTTAGTCCAACTACATCTAAGTCAGGATCTGCTAAAGGTTTGAGTGTATAAAAACACATGCAAACTTGTCAGAGTGCGCAAAGCTGATCTACTAACCGGGTGCACCGAGGATTGCATCTGTCAAATGAGCACAAAAGCATGTGCAATCCATTTAGTGTGTTTGCCTTTATGAATATGTAGAACACATTAATATATTATCAGAGTGTGTAGATGAAAATTATAATAATTTAGCACCCACATTGTGATATATCAAACCAATTGTGTGAGGTGTTTGTGTCTATATTTATTAGTATATTTGAAATGCAGGCGCAAAAAAAGCACAGCATTACGCTCAGAGGACTGACGATGGAGAGAGAGAATCTTCCATGTGTGTGTCGACATGTTTTTACCGTTACCGAATCTCTTGATGAATGATGGAAAGATTTGAAGACTGTGGGCCCTTCTTCTTAGCACAGCGTAGAGTGGCGGAGCCCAGTGCAGCCCATGCAGTGACAATTTCATCTGGTGCGCCGCCGTGCGTAGCCAATTTGGTAGACCTAGATAGATGAACCTTTATTGCCCAAAAGGGAAATTTGTTTCCACAGCCTTTCCATATCATGTTGCCAAAGCACACCATCACACAGAACACAAACAGAACAATGGACAATCACAAACAAATACAGAGCAAGACAGCTCTTAACACTGTCATTGTCTGGCAAGTAGGCTAGGTGAGACTGACATGACAGGCCGTGCCATCGCAGCTGAACCTGCTGCGTCAAGATGGGTGTGATGGCACACCAGGGGGAGGTGTCGACAGATTCAGGTTGGTACAGTGACACTTTCATGCCAAAAAACTGTGCAGAAAGTGCACTGAAAGCTTGCCAGCTCCAACTTGGTCAATTCTCAGTGCGCCCTCCGCAGCTGTAATTACGTGACAAGCGCACATGTACACACACGTCACCAAAGCCTCAGAGGCAGGTCTCCAGAGTGGAGAAGGAAGGAGGGTGCCTGAGGAGAGCCGTCCTCCCCTGGTCCGGGGATTCAGACCAGGGGAGGACGGCTGCATCCGCCAGCCTGTCGAGGCTGTAGTCAATGGAGGAGAGTTTGAAATTGTCACTGCACCTAGCCCACAGCATATATAAAGGCAAAGAGAGGCGTTCAATTTGATTGGCAAAGACAACACTTGGCTGTGTTCAACCCACTCACGCCTTCTCATCTCCCTCTCTGGCACTTGCCCAAGGAGCAAGGACGGAAGCATGGATGCAGGAAACTTGCAAAGTGTGCTGGACACACCTCGTTGGCACGGCGCAGGGCAGGTGCACCACGCCTGCACCTGGTCTATGAAATTAGAGCCCTGTCTGTCATTATGAAGAACTGGAAAAAGGGGGACAAGCCAGTGTGGCTTCATACTCATGCAGACACAAACGGTAAGTAAACCCTCTCTGATTTTTACTCTTAATACATTGTGGAGGAGGTCATTTAATCTTTGTAAAAAAGATCTCCTTCATAGCAAAAATCACTCCATTTGCCACTCAGAGCTGATCAATGAATTGTGTACATTTTCAGTTAAACACTCAATCAGAAAGACTGCTCTTAACTTGAGAGGTTATTGGTGATTAAGCTGTGTAACAATATGAATGCTGTCATTTTGGTTATGCTTAATTACAACCATAAAAGTAAAATTAAAAATGATAAAAATATGGCATGAGGAAAAAACTTTCTGTCAGTGGTTGTTATTGATTAACCTCCTTGACAAATATATTAATATCTTAACAACCATATAGTCATGAGAACCCTCTTAAAACCAAAAATATCACGAGGACAGATTTATGCTCTGGGCATCCATGGGTTTGTAATTAGCCCCTTTGTCTCTGACCCTCATCCCCACATTACTGACAAAAATTAATTTATCTTAATTCTCATTTTCAAATCAATTTGATCAAATTTAATTGCACTTCAGTCTGCTAGATTTTTCAACATCAGTCCTCTCTTACTTTTAATCATTATAGAAGTTCGTGTAAATATTAGATTTATCACCCTTTCCATGGTTGTTATTGATCATACTTCCACAAAAACTACCTCTACACCCACGTAGAGGACTCAATTCAAAATATGACTTCACATGCCTTTAACACAGTAGCCTGCATCAAAAGTGAATAGTGATACTTTAGTGTGAAGTGTTAGAGCACTGATCAAGCTGTCAGACCTTAAAGTACGGAGGATAAGTGCCTTTCATTCCAGCACAGCAGAAAGTACAAACTTATAAAGGTGTTAAGTTCACCGAGTCCACCTCAGCACACCTCAGCAGGACTCAGCCTCTGGGACTGCAGCTCACACTCTCAGTAGTTACAGAGCTGTGCTCATGGCAGCCCAACCTCCCCCTCCCCTCTCCTGCCTCAATATGAGCCTCCAAAAATAAAACCATAATTAGCTGCTGTATTGATTCATGTGCAGGCACTGAAAAAAAGGAAAAGAATAAAAACAACATTTGGAGTTTTGGAAATTGACCGCGTTAATTATGGCTCCTTAAAATGCATTTGGTTCACAGCGAAATATGTAGATCATCTGTTGGAGGCAGCCACGACTTATTAAATATGGAAAACAGGAAAACAGACCTTGGCAGGCTTCACAGTACACACAATCTCCCTCACTTACACAGACCTTCCTATGGGCGACTTGTGTGCATTTTACTTAATGTATAAAACATGACCACACATACACAGAGATATACAGTAAACAGACACAAAATCAGCGGCAGAGAACAGTCCTCCTTGTCTATACAGAACAGAGTTTACTCATTAGCTCATTAGCTCATCATGCTAAGCAGCAGGGACCTGACTACTTTAATATTAACAAACGCACATCTGTATTCAGTGCAGATGCACAAACACAGGTTACCAGCTGGGAGGGTCTGAAGAGAGGGTCAACCTCAGCACTCTGACTTATTTCTTATTTAAAGGAACACTCCAACATTTATGTTGTTTAAGTAAATTGCTTCATTCACAAGTCTATGACAAGAAGGTAGAAGCCATTCTTTTGATTGTGCATGTAACAAAGAAAAGACAACCAAAGCTTGCCTACCGCTAGTAAGCCTTGCTCAAATA
Organism: Scarus forsteni; assembly: GCA_036419115.1. Lineage (NCBI taxonomy): Eukaryota > Metazoa > Chordata > Actinopteri > Labriformes > Labridae > Scarus > Scarus forsteni. The sequence continues at coordinate 5,214,414 of JAZDUH010000414.1, forward strand.
CCGGGATTAAATGGGTATATTTAGCCTGCCTCTGCCTACAGTCATCCGATAAACCTTTTAGCAAATCTAAGCAGTCCTGTGTGCTTGTTGTGACTTGTTTTTTACCCCCTTTATGTTACGTTATCTTCTACGATTATCAAATTATTACTTCTGCCAAGGAGGTTATGTTTTCGGGAGAGTTTGTTTGTCTGTCAGTCCGTCCGTCTGTCTGTGAACGAAATAACTCAAAAAGTTATAGATGGATTTTGATGAATTTTTCAGGAAATGTTCAGCTTGGGAAAAGGAAGAACTGATTCAATTTTGGTGTTGATCCAGAGTCCACCTTGTCCTTGGACAAGACACTTTACTCCAAATTGCTCCCACTGCTGTGTCAGTGGTGTGAATGCTGATGGAGAATGAACACAAACTTCAACCATCAGTGAGTGAATGTGAGATTAAATGGGTGTGAACGGGTAGATGGGACCTATGGTATAAAGCTGCTTTGTGTAGTCAAAGACTAGAAAGGTGATTAATAAGCTCAAGACCATTTACTATTTTACCATTTAAAGCATTGCAGAACCAATGACAGCCCTGGTACACTGTTATAAAGATAACTAGCTAATGTTGGTCAAGTTAAGTTTTTCAATTGATCTGACTCAAAATAAAAGTATTTTGAATCAAATTAACATAATTGTTTATTCAACAAGCAACCCCCTATAGTCGGTATAAATAGAATTTACTTGTAAATACACGTCTACGCGCGCTCCCTGCACTACGTAAGCCGCCTGGATTGGTCTGCCGCGGCTTACGTAGTGCAGGGAGGGCGCGTAGATGTGCACTGCGGAAGTACGCTGTAGCACTGTTTAGGCTCGAAAAATGTACTAAATGACCTCGTTTCAAATTAATTATGGACGTTACCCGCTCAGGACACTTGGATTACAGCAGACGAGCAGTATGAAGGAAAATAGGCACGTTTTTGTGGACTTTTATGGACCTTTTTCTTACAGGCGCCGTCGTCCCCTGTTAGATGGACGTTTGTTGACAGCGAAAATCCCCCCGGACCCCCGGCTGCATTTGAGACATCAAAAAAGTGCTCCAGAGTGTTGCTCAGCATGAGGGTGAGTAGAAAATTAAGGCATATCATTCTTTGGGTGTAATATTCCTTTAAGTTATACAGCCTAGTGCAGCAGTGGTTCGTCAAGAGTTCAAACCCGTCTAACAGCACTGTTTTTCGTTACCAAAGGACTGAATAGGAGAGCCTCTGACTCTAACTTGAAGGGGAGGGAGGTTGCTGCGATGGAGAGAAACAGACACAAAACATGGCAAAAACATGCAGAGCTGTGTAAACAAACGAAGAAATAACAGACGGAGAAATAACATGTCCGACAAAAGACGGGTATCTTGCTTGGGAAGTGGGAGGTGTCTTGCTGCAAGCAGATTTCACCAAACATGGGTATTACCCGTTCAAGCTAAACTTATTTAGATTTTTTGGATGAGATTTTTACCAGTGACTCTTCGCTGCTCAAACAGAGTTTGTCTTGATAAGTTTACTGCTGCAGTTAACAGAAACTTGTTGCGCTATATGTAAAGCGTCAGGTTCATACCAAGAACTGCAAATAGCTTATGGATGTGAGACTGACGGGGCACAGTCAGTGATCACAGCACTATATCAGAGTCTGTGTGCATACATGAACCAAATAAATGTGATTTTGTCCTTATGGGGACTACAAAGACTTCCAACAGCAACATTTCATCATTTCATACAGTTATGGTGAACCTCTTATGCACTTACTGGCCTCGAGTTGCACAAGTGGTGGAGGGGATGGGGAATTCAGCTGTGGTCATGGATCAGCTCTGTTTCTTCATATCTCTCACCAAAGTTTGAAAGTGTCCACGGTGTCTCTGTGATCTTTATAACTTCCAGTTGGGTTTTGTTTTCTGTAAGGAGAACTGTTGTTTTAAGTGTCGCTTTATTGGTTTCGCAGGATCGATTTTTCTGTGGCGAGAAACTTGGCATAACATCTCACCACAATCCTATGCATGGAGGATTGTGAACTGCCCATCTGGGCAAAAACTTGATGAAAAATATAAATAAGATTAATATTGTATTAATGTAATTCTGAACCTTGTGTAAGACTTTGGATGGGATTTTCCAATTAGTTTTCCTTGGTTTTCTACAAGTTATCTTTTCTTTTCAACAGGTTACTGAAGCTGAAGTTCGTTTGATCAGCAGTGTGCCTGTTACCATACTCACTGTCCTAGATGATGGTGTGCCAATTGTGTTGGACACAGCCATTGTGTTTGAGGAAGCTATTGTGTTGAAAGGGTTAATTGTGCTTCAGGACATCCCAGACATATCCACAGCCTTTGCCAATCTCTTTGGCCTTCTGTATGCCATAAACATTGACTGTCCAAGGAAGATGATGTTCACCTTCAAACCTATCCAGACAATTTTTTAAGATTGGATCCAGATACTCACAAGGTCACATAAAGCAAAGCTAGTGGCTTTAATGCCATTCAGCATGTACAACACCAAAAAGACAGAAATGTAGATCAAGAGGCAAACACTGAAAACTTGATGAACACAGATTTAAATAAAAAAATTGACACAAAATGTAAGACAGAATGACTGACGGAAAAGATTCTCAGGTAACACCATCATTATGGAAATGTTACAATTGTTCTTCCTTGTTAAAAAATATTCTGTGAATGTCAACTTTTTTCATTGTGAGTCATTTTACACACAGGCCTCTTGCCTAGTAGATGTGTGGGTTTTGGCTCATCACTGTTTAGCAGCTTTACAGATATTAGTGTTCCCATCGTGTATGTAAGCTGTGCGGTTCAAGTTCATTCAGTTTAAACAGCAGTCACAGTTTTCCCAAGTATGCAATCGCTCTGTGGCATACACTGTTTAGAGTAAAAATTATACATTGGGAATAGGCTGACATAAAATGGGAGTGAGAAACAGACAAAAAGGTGTGCAAAAGGAGAAAATGGGAAGATCAATATAAAACTAACATACACAGAAAATGACAGAAAGCAACAACGAAAGCTAATGTAAAGACCACACAAATGTGCACACAGAGAACCACAGAAAATAATGGCATGTACAGTTAAGGAGACATAATTGAAGGCAAAACACTGCAAAGTAAGTTAGCAGTTACATATTCTTGTTTTGCTTGTAATTGCATGCGTGACAAGTGTGAATTTAACTAGTGTAGCACATGCAGGCATATTGCTTTCATTTTGGGCACAAAAGCTTCTTTGTTGAATCAGCTTTTGGGTTGAACTGATCAGACATCAGTAAAATATTGATGTTCATGTAGTTTTTAAAGCTTTAATCCTTTTTCTGTACTTCTGTCAACACAAAATACAATGAGGAGAAAGATAGAAATCGGACAACAGACCTACAAAGTTGTGTAAGATATTAAAAAAGGGGACTGCAGTCACCAGCACATGCAGAATGAAAACACAAAAGAGACAAAGGCATAGTAAGACAAGACAGGAGAGGCACAGACAGACTGACAAAGAGGTTTACAGATATCTGATTTCCTGCAAGTAATGTTTTCTAACTTGTGTGAAAATGTTACACTGTTTGATGGTTCTGTCTTATTCAGATCTTGACAATTTAAATGTACAAACCCCTTTTGTTTTAAATATGTGGTTTTTACCCATCCAAGTTTAGTGTCTGTAAATTAATGCAAATGTTGGTTTTTCAAGCTCCTGCATATTTAAATAACTCTAAACTTCGGAAACCACACAGTGTTGAAAATGCACTCATCTTGTTTTGTTTTTAAGTTTAAGTGTTGATTTTAACAATAGTGAAAGACATATTTAAGGTGCACTTATCTTGTTTTTAATTGTCTCCTTTAGTGAGTGCTGCAGAGATTCCCATCTTATGATTTTAATTGTTATGAAAAAGAACAATCTCTAGTTTATGGCTAGGGTTATTAAATGTTATTACAACAATGCTGTTTTTCTTGACAGTTATGTTTTCATGTGCACAATAGATCAAAGCTTTTGTCAAGTAAATAAGTTTTGTATGACACAATAAATCTACATTGAAGGTAGAAATGCATGGCAGCAAAGGCTGGATGCCTTTTTTCCACAATGTTGGAAAAAAAGGCATCCAGCATTGTGGGTGATGATGATCAGAGGCACCCACTTGCCCCCTCATTTACACTGTTGCCCTCTAGGCGGCGTTACTGTGCTCCTCTGTTCACCAAAAACAGATCCAAGTTTTCCTGTGTTCCACAAGCGATTACATTTTTAAATGAACAATAAGGAACAGTTAAAATTGGTCTAGCCGGTCTAGACCAGCCTGCCTGTCCATAACCACATGGCTTCGTTTGCTTTTTTTTTTCCTCTTTGTGAATGCATTGTTTTTTCATGTTTTTCTACTGATTTTGTTGCCAAATGTCTGTGATCCCTGCCACACCCTAATTTCCCTACGGGAACAAATAAACTAACTGACTATGTTTTGTGGTTAGCCTCACTTTACAATAGAACAGACACACTTTATGTTGTTTTTTCAAGCAAGAGTATCTTAATTTATTTAAGGAAAAATATGTACCATTAAAGAAAGATAATCAATGTTGTCCTAAAGGGAACTTCCGGTGGTGCAGATGCACAGTTTTACGTTTATTCAACAAGAATATATTAATGGGCCTAGGCAGAAAACATTGTCATTAAAGCAAGACATGTTGTTGACTCAACAAATAATTTATGAATAGGAAAAAAAGATTCATGTTGACAGAACTTTTGTTTCGACTAGAAAATCCGAGTTCTGTCATCAACTCAAAACCCAAAAATCTATCGCATTGAGGTGCCTTGATTTTTAGAGTTTTCTGAGTTTTAATTTTTTAACAGTGTAACAATAAAATTGAATAAATTCCAATTCCTGATAAAACCAAACTTTACCTAATAGTAAACATGGCAAATGTGGTTATCAATTAATTCTGTCATAAGACTGATATGTTACTTGCATTAAATCTGTTTGATGCTTGAAACATCCACGAGTTGGTGAGTGTCCATGCACTCAGCATTACATCCAATATTTAGACACCGAGGCCTGCAGGGATGATTTTCAGCTGACCACGAACATCTCCAAAATTTTAACAGACATGGCTGAGATGACAAGACCAGAAATGTACTTATTAGTTGACTAGGCAACAGAAATGGAAAATAAAAGCAAGCAACATTCAGAGAATAAATACTTTGAACAGACTAGAATACAGCAAGTTCACTGTAATATAAAATGCATTCAAAAGTTGTAAAATTAATAACAGTGATGACACTGCAAATAATAAACTAGTAAGGATGATGTTTTTGAAAACACAGTAATAACACTAAATTGAACGACAATAGTGATAACTTGAATAAAAATATAGTAGTTAAACAATGCAGAAAACACAAGAATAATGCTACAGATCAAACAGAGTAATGCTACTGTAAAGACATTTACAGTTACCTTTTTTACAGTGCACAACATGACATAAATTCTCTTATTCTGGTCTGTGCTTATTGTTTCCAGTTTTTCCTCCAAATCACTGAGGACGGACAGACATGAAAATTAACTGTAGATCTTTAAGTTTGTGCAGGTTTAAAACGTGTTCAGAACCAAAAACTGCTTCTCAGGAGGCTCCTTATGTCTGTTTCTGAGGGACTTGCACCCCCTCTAAATGGAGCTTGATACGACCTTCCATTGATATTGTTATTCCTACCTATTAACCTAAAAGTTGAACTCTTCTCAAAGTTGCAGTGAATCAGAAAGTGATTTTCCTGACTGTGCTGAACAGTGTAGCCTGCAGGCGTGCAGAGGTGAGCAGAGAGGAGTGTTTATGAGCTCCCTCTCCCTCCATCTTCTCCATCGCTCTCTGGAGGATGGAGAGGAGCTTCAGGCCTCTGATCTCCTCATCACCAATGCCCAGTGGTGATGGAGGTGGGGAGGTTGTGCAGTGTATGCCTGCGAATCTTAATCAACCCATTTCTCACATTCAATTCTCTCCATCCTCTATCTTTTTTCCTCCCTCCCCTTCACTCGGCTTCTCCTCCTCTCCCCTCTCTCTCTCTCTCTCTCTCATTCCCAAGTCTTCTAATTAGAAATGCTAAAAAAGCAAAAATAAAGCGTGATAAGACGGAGGGCTGGCTCCCCTGTTGGCATGCTGAGATTTGGGCAGGGTCAGGATATCTTAGGTGAGTTTGCTTTGTGGGGAGGGAGTAAAGATCGGGGAGGAGAAGGCTAAAGAAGGAGGTCTCGACGGGCCATTTTAACTTTTTACATCCTGAAGCAACAGATTAAAAAGTCCCTGTTGGTTAATACAGCTTTTTGAAGACACCCTGTTCTTTTTAATCATTTTTATGTTGATCACTTTGTATCCTGATTTGATGTTGTTGCCAACATTGCATTGCCAACAACATCACTGATGAATTTCATTGTTTTTTCAGTGGTGGAATTATTTCACTGCATGTTTTTCATGCTACAAGTAGAACTAGAAAGCACTTGGAGAATGCAAACCTCTGCTAAGACAGCTCATATTGCTGTTGCATCTGTAAGCAATGGTTTCATAATGAAGTTACCATCATAAATATGTGATTCCTTGGCCCTGAAACTCACACTTAGCGCTCAGAATCATGTAGACATCATTATTAGTTGGACAGTTATCGAACAAAAACATTTGCTAGTGGTAGTTATCTGTATCACCACCAAATTAAATCATTTTAAGGTGGGCAATTACCAACATCTGCTGAAAACTTCTAGCCATGCAAAGCAGACGGACCTGCCTGATTCTGAAATCATGCATCTCTGTCTTGCCAGCCTCCACTGTCCAACAGTTTCACTAGTCGAGAAGAGAGGCGGGAAAGCGGGAGCTGCTGGCGTGACGACAACAGGAAATGACTTGACGGAAAGTGAAGTCACTTCCTGTTGTACAACAAATGGCAGCTAATGTCTGTTAGCCTGTGGTCATCATGGTTACGCAGTTATGCTTGGCAAAATACGCTCTCCTCATAAATATACTTCATAGGGATTGTCTTTGACGAAGTTCATGTCACATATAAGTGTTAAATCATACATCTGTGTGGTATAATTTAATGTGAAACAATAGACTTAAGGTCGTTAAGCTATCGGCAAACAGCTGTTAGCCGATAGCCGTAAAGGCTAACAACAATTAGCTGCTGACAAAAGTTAGACACTACAGCTAACGGCCATTAACTGTTGTTTGCCCTTGTAAGCCATTAGCCATAGCGGCTAACAGTTAGTCGTAAGCTGCTACGTTTAGCCGCTACATATGCTATGTCATAGCAGTGTTGCTTGATATGGATTGGTCTGTGATGAGTATGATGAGCCAAACGATCGTCCAATCACAAGCTGCCCCTGAAAACATTTTCGCAGGGCTCCTCCCCACATAGATTAGTAAAATATTTCCAATATGGAACTGTCCATCTGGAATGTCAGGTTAGAAATTTCAGCAAATTTGTAGTTTTTTGTGTAATCTTGCTAACAAACAAACAAACAAACATACTCCAGTAAAAACATAACCTGCTTGGTGGAGGTAAAAATGAGGGGCTGCATAATTTAACAGATGTCCAAACAGCCAAAAGGATATGGATATGGACCAGGTCCAAATTAATCCACATCACCACAGATGTGCAACAATCTGAAGCAGAATACAGGCTTTAGATTGATTAAAAGTTGATGTAGAAGGAAAAAGTAACAGCATTCCAGTCTGAGGAGGATGAGTACATGAACCTTTTTCCAGATCAGACACACTGGTCTAAATCTGCAGATGGTTCACATTATAAGAGAGCATAACTAGACAACTTTTTTGATCTGGGGTTCAAAGCTTAGATCTGATTCAAAAAGAACCTCCAAATTTCTGCAGGCAGGCCTCTCATTAGAGGACGAGGCAGCAAGGCCAGAGAAGCAGCAGCGCTCAATGTTACTAAATCATTCTCTCTAAATCAGTCTCTCTCAGCTCAGCAGCTTACCTTCAGACTCAGGCCTGCAGAAATTCAAGTTTTCTTGCAGTAGAGGTGAGATACTTGTTCATTTAAGACCCTGTACAGGCATAAATCTGCATTTTAAGTTTGTTTTATAGCAGAAGACCAGGCCAAGTCACCGTGTTGAAGAAAGTATTTAACTATGAGTGTGTTTTAAAGTTATGAAAAAGGACATTGTGAAAAGTGTCTGTCAAATGTGGAGAAATCATGTCCACTCAAAATAAAGATGATTTGAAACAATTTGACAACAGAGGTTCATCAGTCTCCTCTGCTGGACCTGTCAGTGCTGCATGTTTGAAGTACTCGATCAAGAATAGAAACAATATCATTACATTCAGATCCTTAAGCTCCAAAATGACCGTTTTAATTTACTATTCCATCTGTTACACATGTCAAAACCTTCTAAGTTTGTTTTTGTTTGTAATGTTAAGACACAAATCCTCTCCTTTCCTTGTTTTTCAGATGTCTGTTGTGTTAATCTGCTGTTAATTCTCATTGAGAGGTCATATTAAGGGTGAATCCAAATTCTACCCCTTACCTTCCCCTTCGTCTTACCCCTTCCCCTTAGCCCTCTGTTTTGAGAGCCAAGGGTAAGGGGTGAAAACACAGCTGAGAAACGACATGCTACCTGATTTCCGCTTTGTCATCACACAGAGCCACTCGCTGGCTGTGAAGTAAGTACACGCGACAATAACCATAACCACGGCTGTGAAAGCTAGCTTGTTATATCGTGAAATTTTAAAATGCAGCCAAAAACATGATTGATATTTACTTGATGATTTAATAATCACTTAAAATTAAGCACTTCCTCTGGTCTCTGCTCTGCTTCGTGTCAGTTGTGTATTATAGGAAATTCTCTAACCCTTCATTTCAAGTGAGGTCCTGGTCTGTCTTTGTTTGTGTAGCCCTTGGTCTTAGCCCTCCCCTTAGCTGTATGGAGTATTGGGACACCACTTCACTAGACGTGAACGCACAAAAACCAAGGGGTAAGAGGGTAACAAGAGGTAAGGGGTAACAATTGGAACAGACCCTAACTCTTCAAGGAGGTTTTGTTTTTACCGGTGTACGTTTGACTATCTGTGTCATGTTTTTGTTGTTCTGTGTTTAGTTAAGTTACCCTTGTGTTCATGTTTTGTGCCTTGTCTTATACTTCTTGTTTTACTTTCACCTGTCTTTTATAGTCTCCGTAGATTTTGCTTTCTGTCTGGTGTCACACCTGATCCTTGATTGCGTCTCCCCAGTTGTTTCTCATCACCCCCATTACCTCATGTATTTAAACCTCTTGTCTTCCCCTGTCTTGTTGCCAGTTAGTTAATAGCTCAGTATTGTGTTCCAGCATTCTACATAGTCTTATCCTTGTCTGATCTGATCCTGTTTTGTCTTTTTTGACCTTGCCTTTAGCCTCAGCGTTTTGGATATCTTTACCTGTTCCATTGCCTTTCTGTTTACCCACCCTGAACTGTCATTAAACCAATTTTTTTTTGGAAACTCCTTTGCGCCTCGTATACTACATTTGGGTCCTTATTCGGGTTTGGTTCATGACAGTTGGTTTGTTAGTTTGTTTGCAAGACTAAGCAAAACCTACTGGACACATGTTGCTGAAATCTCATGCTGGTTGTGGCCCAACTTAAACATTTTTTAGATTTTGGTGGTGATCCATGTAACAGCCGTTAGCAAATAATTGTTTTTGCTGAACAGTCCTCTAAGTAATAATGACATCAACATGATTCTGAGTGCTAGGTGTGGTGTTTCAGGGTCAATGAATCATATTATGATGCTAACTTTATCATGGAGCTATTGCTTGCACATGTAACAGCAATATGTGAGCTACCTTGGCAGATGTTTGCTCTCTCCAAGTGCTTTCCAGTTTGCCTTGAATCATGTCCATGTGTTCATTTTTGAAGACTTCCGCTGTATGCTCAAATCATTAATGTTCAAGAACCTTCTAGCTGTCACTGACAGAACACCCCTGATGGTGCTGTATTCCCTCCCAGTCTGAGAAGCTCTGGTAGTTCCCCAGCCATGTTCACTCTGATTGGTTTACAAGCCTACTTTGTGGTTATTGGTCAAATCAGAGAGGCTCGACGCCATGTTGTCAACAATTCTGCATTCACTCTAATGTCAATGCTCTGCACTGGGCTTACTGTGAGCCAATGGTCTTTAACAATGAAAGCATTGTAGGATGTCACACTGGCAAGTTCGTTCAGTGGGACTAGGAAAGGAGATGTTTATGGTAGCTGCTGGAGGAAGGAGAGAAGTCTAAATGCCTTTGACTTTTTTTGTTAGCAGAGGTGCTCTGTCACACAAGGGAGACATGTTCAGCACACTAAAGGGAACTAAAGACTAGAAAATAGGTACCTGACATGTCTTTAAATAATCAAGCAAAATTTGGACAGTTAATTTTTCCATGTTTATCAACATAGTCAGCTGGCCTACATGCATAGCACTCTGATTGATTTGATTTATGTTATACCCAAAACACGCCCATGTAAAGTCATGGCACACAATCCATTCTCATTATGTGTTGTGCATGACTTTGTTTTATTAACATACCAAAATATGGATTGACAAACTCCAAACCTCTGTGCTGCTGGATATTATTTTAATAATTTAGCACAGCATTAGCTCTGGCAGGGCTTGAGTTAAGATTGCTATCATGCCAAAGAAAGAGCTGATATAAAGTTAGCCCATCACAACTGGTTGCCAGCCAATTCCCTCTAAGCTGCCATGCACTCTGACTGCTTTATTTTAGCTTCTCTAGCCTGCCTACTCTTTGCTGCAACCTCTGTAAACTGCTTTGCAACCCTCCTCCAACCCAGCTTCTCCTTCATGCCTTTTTCTGACTACATCAATGTCTTGCTGCTATTTATCTTTGCTTTGAGAGGGTTGGCAGCTTTCTGGGGTACATAATGCTTCCCCTTGTACGCAAAAGGGAGGCATACAGGAATATGTGCTGCTCAAGTCTTCCACAATCAGCACGAGCAAAGGCAGCGAGAGCCTTCCAAATAACTGTCCTGCTTTCTTTTCTTGACAAAGTGGCAAGTGAAAGTGTTTGACTACAGTGAAATATGGCTGATAATTTTGTAGGAGCAACTGTCAAAGAAACTTAAAGAAGAGTCTTAATGAAGTGTAAAACTGAAATCTTTTAAAACTTTACAACTAGCCTGGCTTCAGAAGTTCATATAACATCATTATTTGTTCTCAAATCAACATTTCATTTCCTACTCTCCTCATGACATCCTGCCTTTTTCTCCTTAAACCCATCACTATTCCTCCTTAAAAACTAATTTCTCTTTTACTTGTGGCAAAGAATAAATCTGAGCAGTTATGAGTGGCAACCAAAGTATATCCCCTGGTTTTTCCTTGTAACTTCTCCATAATTGGACAATATGAACCAGAACTAAGTAACAGCTCCTCACTGTTTATTTGATTGCTCCTGGCGCTGTCATAGAGGTTGAATAAGAGCTGGAGGTTTATTCAACTGCAGATGAACTTTTCAAAAAACACCCAAGATGGGGTGTCAAGGATATCTGTTGTGCTAGTATTGGTTTTTGGTCTGATAGAATACAAATGCACGATGCCCTTTTCCAGGTTATATACAATATGTTGTGGCATACACATTGAACCACGAGAGGCTAGAGGCCATTTTCTCCAATGATTCTCTTCATGCATTTCTGAGGTGTTCTTTATAAAATAGTAAAACTGCAAACCCTGATCCTTGCCACCAGGTAATGTCAGAATCTGTAGCTCTGTTTGCTGTGGACAGCAAGCGGAGGGTATGGATGGCATGCCAAACACAAACCTGCAGGAGAGATCAAGATAAGCCCCCAGTCTTTTCTAAACATAAAACAGATTACATCATCCTCCTTGAGAAAATGCTTAAATCTGATTGAGGCTTTAATATGACAGACATTACTACAGCTCCCATGATTTTTACATTTATAATCCTACAAATAAACACTTAAAAACTAGGCTAACTTTCAGGACCCCACACCTGTTGGTTGTTGAAACCATTTAACAAAAGCAGTTCCATGGACATGAAATCATGATGTTTTATCACTGCTGTTGCTGCCATAACTAAATAAACTGGTCCTCTGGAGTGATGTGAACATAATCAGAGTATCCAATCCATCCATCTCTCACGCACTTCTTTTCTTGCAATGTTATGACACTGAGGTACACTTTGGACTGGTCATGAGCCAATCACAGGGCTGATGCAGATAACAGATCGATGGTGTACCAGTCATGCTGACAGTACATTCAGTTACATGCTGACAGTAACTGAATGCTTAAAGGGATGTAGATATGGTAAAGACAAGCTACTGAAGTTCAGATAGAGAATCAAAATTGAGAATGACCGTGATTTAGGTGACTTTTATTACTTCCACCAAGGTAGTCTGGTTTTTGCTGGTGTATGTTTGTTTGTTTGTTTGTTAGCAAGACTCGGCAAGAACTACTGAATGGATTTTGCTTACATTTTCAGGAGGTGTTAGTAATGGCTCAGCTGTGAAATGATTCCATTTTGGTGGTGATATGTACATTTGTCTAGATGCAATAAATAGATAAATAAATAAAACCCAAAAGTTCACTCTGGGCTTGATTTAAAAAAATCATATCTCTGCCATTTTAACAAATTCACTTCCTTGTGTTCAAACAGGATAACAGCCTTAAGTTTTTGGCAAGTTAGGTTCAGATCCTGGCCAATTCTGGATGTAGTGATCCAGAATTGTATCTTTCACAGAGGTTGCGAAAAAGCCACTGCCAGAACTGAGCTGGATTGCAGTTGTCTCTGCTCTCTGAGTTATTCTCTACTTGTGATTGTTGATGCCAGATTAGCTGCTCTGAGTTTTAATAAAAACTGAAGCTCTACTGGGATTTTCATGTGCAAATAGGGTTACAGATGATTGTTGTAAAAAGACAAAATATTCCAATAAGCAGCAGTTTCTTTGGCGAAAAAGCAATGGTGATGCCAGAGGTAACATTAGCTTTGCTGTTGTTGGCTAAGGCAATCCTGGTTCTTATACCCCTTTTCCACCAAGCTGGTTCCAGGGCTGGTGCTAGTGCTGGTGCTAGAGCCAGTTCGCAGTTGGTTCAACTGCGAACCTGTTTAGAACCGTTTGATTTTCCACAAACGGGTGCCGGCCAGAGGGCTACGTCATCCCGTCAATGTATACGTCTGTATACGTCACGCTAGTTTCCCATAACAACTAGCGCCGAATTCAATTGCCACTACAAAGATGGAGGACTACGTTGCGGTTCAAGTGTTGCTGTTGGCTTTTCGAGCCTTCCTTTGTAGAGCAAAAGTTGGCGATCCAGCAAGTTAATGCTGCTTGACGATTATGCAACGAACAGCGATCACGCGTGAGAAGACGAAGGTAAGAGTGCTTCCGTGTTTTTCCTCTGCTTTGGTACTTCCGTGTTTTCACCCGCCCCCACCCCCTGATGTAAGCCGTAGCCCCCGACGTAAAGTGGTTCTTTCTGCTGGCCCAGCAAAGAGTTGGTGCTTGCTAAGCACCGGTTTTGAGAGCCAGCAATCGGTGCTTAGTCTGTGGAAAACTAAAGAACTGGTGCTAAGCTGGCTCTAGCTCCGAACCAGCCCTGGAACCAGCTTGGTGGAAAAGGGGTAATAGTGGTGTGAGCCCAAAGTTTCATCATATTTCAACGGTATTTATTTATTTATTGTCCATGCTGCACTACTTTCAAATTTATGTAATTTCCATCTATTTTGTCCATCCCTTGTTTGATATAAACAGAAGATAAATACACTAGATTTTTACACATTGTAGGGATTTATTACGTAAATCTCTTGTGCAGACATGTTTGATTGACAAATACACTTCTGCACAGGAATGTCACTTCAGCAAACCTCTCCAGCTACCTGACTGAACAAAACTATCGTTTGGACTTAAACCAAAAGCTTTTTTTTTCTGAAGTTTGTTGTTACACATAAAAAAATGTTTTTTTTGTGTGGCCTTGAGTCAATAGCCATGCCAAAATGGCAATACTATGTACCAGGTGCTGTGGTATGATCACTAATGGAAAACCAAAATAAACAAGTCAAGTCTAGTTGGGTAGAGCTTAAACATTTACCCTCATTACAATCAGTAGAAGAAGAGGCTGGAGAACGTGTCTGTCTGTATTTAGACTTCATTAGATTGATATTGATCAACGGGAAGACTGAAATGATTACACTAAAACTGCAAGCAATTAGTCAGAAACAATCAATGCAAGTGCAAGACATTTGCATAGAAATTAATTTAAAAAATCAAAACATTACAAGTTTTTCAGTCTCTTTTTCTACCAGCTTTGTCATGCAGTGTGTAAAATATTCATCCTGAATGTCAAAGAATATGTGCAATTTTACTCAAAAAAACTGAATCTCATTGGTCCTGATTTGACTTGGCAGTGGTATGTATGAGCTCTTTAAATCCCATCAGAACATGAAGACAACATTTAAGATTCAGCGTACATACTTTCATAAGAAACATTTTTGCAGTAACCGTAGCAGTGCCTCACCTCTCAGCCACACTTGGCCTTTTTTGTCATAAAAAGAATCCCTCGCTTCAGGGGAGCAGACACAATGAGCTTGGCTGAAGAAAGAACCGTGAAATATGAAAAAAAGGAGACAAAAAAGAAAAGTTGAGGATGCAGCCAAAGGCAAGGCAGACTTGTTAAAGGGAAACGCATAAGCTTCACTTCATTTTCAGTTCATGCTTAAGAAAAGCCAAAACTGCCCCCACCAAAAACCAAAGAACCAACTCTCCCTCTTCTCTTCATTCTCTTTATCTGTCTTCTTTAACTTACCCAATCAAGTCCACTGCATCATTCAGTCATTCAGACATTTGTGTTTCTCATAGCATTATGCATTTCTTGATAACAAAAATGGTATGCAAATAGTAATCTTTTACATGCATGAATAATCAAACATGCTTTTATGTGTGTGCAAGTGAGTGTTTAAACGTTGAATGTTATCTCCATGATATGGAAAGGGGAAAATCTGCAGACAATGGGGGGTAATTTATGCAATGCATGCATGAATGCGTACTCTCCTCTTTTATGCTAGCAACACATCCTCATAGTCTTTGTGTCAAGTATCGGAGATGAAAGAGCGTCCTGCAGGTTGGACACCAGAGTCAAGGTTCTGAAACAATGAAAATTAAGACCTGGGCAGAACGGTCAGGCAGGGCCTTTCTGTGCACAGTTTGCATGTTCTTCCCGTGCATGTGTGGGGAAGAACACATGCAGGTGCTATGAGGAGAATCTATTACCAGCGACATTAAGACTTTGCTACCCATGAGCACGCGCGGCCACTGTCATAATGCTGCATTCCAGTAACCTTGGAACTGGGAGTGACATCATCTATGACTAATCGGCATTCCAGTTGAAGTTGGAAAAACATGCCGATCTACCAGGCTACTGTTAGCTGTTGTTAGCACGCCCTGCATTGTTCACAAATATCACATGAAGAATGTGATGATCACTATGGCAGAATTTTTGTAAATATAAGTCTAACAATACTATGTATACAGCTGATCTAGAGCGACACACCCCAGTCAGAGGTGCAAATAAATTGATTATTACAGGAGCTAAATAACTGTTCACACTGGGGGCATTCATCATCTGGCGAGGTTTCACCAAGTTCCCAGTAGGAAATTCTGACTTCGGGGGACGTTCCAGTTGCAGTTTCCTACTTGGAACTCAAAAATTCCTACTTTTGACAACAACTGGAACGCACCAAAAGACGTGACCCAAGCCAAAGAGTCAAGGGTGTGTTTGTTGGGATGCTAATAAATGCTGCTCAGACCTTCCTCAGAACTCTGCATTGCTTTACACCTTCTTTTTTCAACAACTTACAGGATGCAAAGCGACATAGTAATGTATCTCTTTCTAGTTACGTAGCGGTAGTTTTTGATGTTTTTGGAAAACTTAGTATTGTAGTGTTGTAGCCAGCTATATATCGCTACTTACGGCCCGGTGCTCTAAGACGTGTCTGAATAATATACATTTGCTCGAAGTTTAATTGTCTTGTTCCCAAAGTTGAGTATCCAGGCCAGTCCAGCCCTGTCCGACCTGACCGCAAAGCTAAGGAATAGCATTTATAGATAACCTATTTTGATGCTATCAAACCCATCCTAAAGTGTGTATTTCAATCAGGCATATATCTAAAAGTGAGACTTTTTTGTAATTACTTAGAAACTCTTCACAGTCCTTTTAAGTATGAGTGTGAGTGTGGATTGTATGATGCCCTGCAATTGGCTGGCGACTGGTTCAGGATGTATAGAAAATAAATAAATGGATTTAAGACTTTTTTGAAAACTGACATTTTTACAATTAATGCTTTTTTGAATGTACATGAATCTGCCATCTCTCAATAAATTATCACTTCAAATAATATTTTGTATTTATTTGGCAAATAAAATTAAACGACTTAAAAAGACACTTTTAATGCACTCAATACTGTCTTTTGTTCTTGAGTTCCAAATAGTTTTAGTTTTTCCCTCATATTTACTTAAATCAATCTTTGAATTTTAAATCAAGACTTTGACTTGGTCAGTACATCAGTATACTCCAGATTCCTCTTTCTAGGTTGAATAGTCTTTTTGCAGTTTTGATGCTTGGGGTCATTATCTTGTTGATTTTTAGACCCAAGATCAATCAAATATGATCCAGAGGGTATTCCATTATATTCAAGGATGCTGTAGGTGGACGTTCTTGTTCTAACCTTCCTCATTCTGTGTCTGTAAGCAGGCAGATCCATCTTGTCAAGCTCGAGTTTACAATGATTGTAAGTGGTCCACAGCTGCATGTCCCGATCAGAGTCCTTCAGAGCAGGAAGAGGAACGAGATGACAGCAGGAAGTGACTGCTAATACAGTGATTAGCACATCTGCAAAACAGCTTAGGTAGCAGTTTTATCAGATTGTGACCACATTTCTATATTAAAAGAAAATGGAAAGTAAGGGTATTTTCACTCCACTTCTGATGTTTATTATCTATTCGTCCTTTTTTATTTTACAAAGTGAATGAATTACATTACAATAATTATACAGTGACAACAGTGACAGAAGAGCAAACATGGAACAAAGACAAAAAGAAGAACACCAAAGGAGAAAAAGAAAAAGACAAGCGGACAGTGTAAGAAATTATATAGGCTATTGAAAGAATAAAAAGTTTGTTGTGTGTGTGTGTGATGGGACATCGCTGTTACTTTCATTATTTTTTTTTTCTTTCCTTTCCTTCCTTTTTTGAAAAAGTTACACAGAAAAAAAATCTTACAAATGTTTCTGAGTCCCACTTCCTTTTAGCCCCAGGATCCAGGGTCAGCTTTCCTTATTTATTTATTTATGTATTAAAGGTGATATAAGTTCACATACTTTTATCGGCCCATATTACTTTTCCTTTTCTCTTTTTGCCAGAAAAACGTATAAAAGTAAGTTGTAAAACCCAGGTGTGGGCAGACAGCTGGAGAGCTGTTGATTCACCTCTTGGATACGGCTGAGTTGCCCTTAGCAACACAGCCATCACCCGCCTCAAACAACAACCCCCCTCCCTATGTTCGTTTTACAATTCATTTCTGATGTATTTTGACATGAGTTTGAATTACACAGTGGTTGATTTTCTAAAATGCAGTCACTCTTGCCTACAATGTAATCAGATTGGTCTGTGATAAATGATTGACTGATTGTTTGTCCAATCACCTGTTGGATATCCTTCTGAAAGGTTCTGCCCGCCTCAAACACTCTCTATGAGCTCTTACCCAAATGGATGGGTGAAATATACAGATCTGATCAAGATCTTAAGACCAGTTGAAAAATTGCAAGAACATTGTATTTTGCACATTTGGACCTTAATGAGGTTTTAAATAGAGCTACAATAAGCAAAAGTAAGAAGGGGGAGTGTAAAAACAAGCACTTTAAAAAAGTAATTTATTAAAAACAAGTAAACTGAAATAGGTTGTTTATCAGCTGATCAAAAGTTTAAGACCATCGCTCAAAAAATTACAAAAAACTCTCCAAACCAGAACAAAATTTTGTCTCAGTAGGACTCAGTAATGAGTAGCTCCACCGTTCTTGTTAATCACTTCAAAAATTTGTTTGGGCATGCTTGATGCGAGTGTTTCAGGAAGCTTTTGGGAACATTGCTCCAAGTGGTGAAGATGGCTTCATGAAGGGCATCAACTGTCTGGAACTGATGGCCATTTTTAAAAACTTCCCTTGCCATCCATCCCCAAATGTTCTCTATGGGATTTAAATTAGGGGAACATGCCGGATGGTCCAAAAGAGTGATGTTATTCCCCCTGAAGAAGTCCTTGGTCAAGCGAGCATTGTGAACTGCAGCGTTGTCCTGTTGAAAAACCCAGCTGTTACCACACAGACGAGGGCCCTCAGTCATGAGGGATGCCCGCTGCAACATCTGCACGTAACCAGCCGCCGTTTGACGACCCTGCACCACCTGAAGCTCCAGTGTTCCACTGAATGAAAAAGCACCCAGATCATGATGGACCCCCCTCCACTGTGCTGGGTAGAAAACATCTCAGGTGGGATCTCCTTGTCATGCCAGTAACGTTGAAGCCATGTGGACCGTCAAGGTTACATTTTTTCTCATCAGAGAATAAAACTTTTTTCCACCTTTCAATGTCCCATGTTTGATGCTCCCTGGCAAAGTCTAAACAGGCAGTTTTGTGGCGTTGAAGGAGACGAGGTCTTTGAATTCGTTTTTTGTTTTTGAAACCCTTTTCCTGCAGATGCCGTCTGATGGTTATTGCGCTGCAGTCAGCACCAGTAAGGGCCTTAATTTGGGTCGAGGACCGTCCTGTGTCTTGATGGACAGCAAATCGTATCCTCCGGCTCAGCGCAGGTGTAATTGTTTTGGGTCTACCACTTGACTTTTTTGTTCCATAATGCTCAGGATCTTTCAAAAACATTTAGAACAGTGGCGGCTCCTGAAAAATTTTTCAGGGGGGGCAACAGATGTGGTACTGGCTACGATCACCCCTTCAATAGCTAAATTAATAATTTAAAAGTCAGACAGCCTACTTTACAGTGTTATATTACATTGTTTGATTTGTTTTCCCTGTTGATGGCAACACCAGACATAACATGCACATACTGTACAGTATTTTTGTAAAGCTAAATCAAGTTAATGTCTAAAATGCTATACATATGGTTCCACAGTACACACTTACTTATTAGGTGGTTCCAAAAAACTCTTTGAATACTGTAATTATAACAGCCTGGTCTTTCTTTGTCAAAAAATGTCTTAAATGTCCATGGAAATGTTCTTTCGACAAATTTTATTCATCCTATGTTCATAAGAAATAAATGTCAACAAGTCTGGCAAGTATTTGGCAGAATTATCTAATAATTGCTAAGTGTGTAATTACAAGAAAAGAAAACTGATATGAATTTTCAACAGGTTTCTCTTTATAAAAATTGTAAATGAACATGTACAAATGTTTTTGAGATGATAAAAAGAATATTAGCATGCACTCAAACATTCTGTTGGCCTACTGTATTTATTGTCCATGTTACAGTTTGTTATATTAGACCATGTCCAGGTGTTTTTAATCGACAATAAGTCCCTGAAGCAGTTCCTGTCCAGATGAAGACAGAGTCTAAGTTTGCTGTCCTCACATCCATGGAGGGATTTTGCTGCTCAGTTCACTGCTTCTCCCCTTCCTCCCTCTGTCATATTTCAATATGCTCTCTTCTATTGTTCTTTTAGGGAGTTTTTATCGATTCTCAACTGGAATTTGCTTTTATACCCGTCCTTGGTTTTAGTGTGTATGTTAACATGTGCACGTAACGGCGAATATACGGCAAAACACGGTAAAAAAAATATGGCGAATACACGGCAAAAACGGCAAATAAACGGCAAAACACGGCAAAAATTAGGCAAAAGAACAACAAGGAAACACCCCAGAGTTAAACTAATGCTATTATTTGCAATACTTGTACACTATTTACTCCGAAAATACTGATAATCCACCGATAAATCACTCACGTTAACTTTTAATCATCTCTCTCGCATGCGCGCGCTGTGCGTCTCTCGTCCAAGCAGGCATCAGTGCGTATGACGTTATCACGTTGGGGCAAGCCCTCCCTGAGCCCATAGAAATGCATTGTGAGGTCCAAAATTTGAAAAAAAGAGTCTCTCCATGTAAGTCTATGAGAGCGGCTGGGGCGATTTCGACTCTGACTGAAATTGGCCCAAGGGGGCGGGGCCGCTGGTTGGACAGTGACGTCGCAGCGATGGTCGGGCTGCTGATTAAACAATAATATGAAGACTTAGACAGGAACAATTAAGGCACTATAAACTCTTTTCTCTTCATTTTTTTCACGTGGATTAAGGAGGGCGATGCACTATCGCCCACTATGGGCCAGCCGCCCCTGATTTAGAATGACTGTCTTACTATGTCCAACCTCAGCAGCAATGGCATGCTGCGAGAGGCCTTGCTTATGCAGCTCGACGATCTGACCATGTTCAAGAAGAGAAAGCTTCTTAGCTTTAGCCATCAGGAGGGCATGACCGTGTGAATGCCAAAGAGAAAATGAACATTTTGAGCAGATTTTGACTTTAATAGCCTGTGGTCTTAAACTTTTGATCAGCTGATAAACAGTCTATTTCATTTTTTTTTTTTTTTAATTACAAGTTCCAAATGTTTTTTGTCACACTCCCCCTTCTTGCTTTTGCATATTAAAGCTCTATTTAAAACCTCATTAAGGTCCAAATGTGCAAAATGCATATTCTAGCAATTTTTTCAACTCATCTTAAGATTTTGATCAGGTCTGTTTCTTATGGTCCATCTGGTGTGCCAGGTTATTCATGATATCTTTGATTTTCTCTAATTTGCCAACACTGATTATATCCCCACATCATACAGTAATCCAAAGCCACTGATATTTTTGCTAAGACAACAGATTTATGGTATGAATAAGAATTCCCGCAGTATGATAAAGGATACTGTGGAGCTAACTGAAGTGTACCAGTCTGGTCTAATGTATCTAATTTGTGTGAGTAATTAATCATTCATGTTTTTTGAAGAATAGTTTGGCTCAAAAGCATCTCAAACAAAGTAAATATTTTAAAAACTTTTATGACTGGCGAGAAAAATAATTAAAATATGGCCTCACGTTAAGCGTTTGAACTGCAACTATAAGGGGAACAGACAACATGTTAAATGAAAGCACAAATATAAAAAGTATATAAATATATAAAAATATGAAGCTGTTACTCAGACTTTTCAAGGACAGCCAATCTGAGAGAATAGACTGATAAACTGTTTTTTTTTTTTTTTTGTCGGGGTCAGAGAGACTGATAGTTTCCATCAGGACCGTTGGTCTGACCTTGTCTGAGTGTCGACTGTGACCTACAGAGATGTACTGCCAGGATCATATCACTGACGCAGACACACACACGCACACACACGTGCACATCAGAGGAGTGATTATGGAGTCTCTGCACATTGACTCTGAACAAAGGCAGTGGAGAATAGAGGAAACAGGAGGAGAAGAAAAAGCGTGAGCTTCATCATTTTGGCACAATTTATTTATCAAGTCAAAAAAGAACAGAGTGAGAATTTAATCATGAGTATAAGTATGCCTCGCATATGCTGCTGCTGCTCTGTGTTTGTTTGTGTGTTTGAAGGCTGTGATAGGTGTGTTAGTGTGTCTCTGTCGGTGGGCTGATAGACCCTCTAATCGCCTCTGATAACACGGGACAGCCTGTGACTTTGCCTGGGGCAGGGATTCTGGAGTGTGAGTCTGTGTCTGTGTGGTTAACACAGAGGCACAGATAAAATACTTGTATGTCTGTTGAGTAGAGGAAGGAAAATACCTGGGTCTTCCAAGTTTAGTTTGTGTTTGAGAAAGAGAAATCTGGTTTCCGGCTTCTTTGTGTTTTTTAGTTGTTCAGCAGGACATCCAGGATTGGGGCGATATTCACAATGAGATTGTTTGGGAGAGTCCTTGGTGTTCCTTGTTTGGCATGGTTCGTTAGATACATACGAACACAGGAATCAATCCATGTTTCTGTTAATCAACCTGAAAGAGGTGGTCTCAACTTGCTTCCAACCAGCTTCAGTAGAAAGATGTTTGCAGTGAGGCTCAACTGACACAAACAGGTTGACGAGTTAACTCATCACACTGCTGTAGTACAAGTAGCAGTACTAGTAATGATAACTGCTACTAGGCAACTGCACTGATAACCAAGTACTACTTAAAATTCATATTTAGAGGGTGCTGGTTTGGCGTAGTGGTTAGCACCCCATGTACATGCTTCTGCCAGTCCAGGTTTGAATCCCGCCTGTGACCAGTTTGCGGAGTGTCTTCCCCTGCTCTCTCTCCCCCTTTCACAAGCCAATCCACTGTCTCTCTCCTATCAATAAAGGCACAAAATGCCCCCCCCCCCCAAAAAATCATGTTTAGATTCCACAATGTAGTGTCCTCTTTACCTGTCTGTATGTATGCTTACTTCCACCAAGGAGGTTGTGTTTTTGCCTGTTTGTTCGTCTGTTCTAAGCAAAATCACACAAAAACTACTACTTAATGAATTTTGTTGAAATTGGTAAAGGCCCAAGTTAAAAATGATTAGATTTTGGTGGTGATTTGCACAGTTGTTTGGATCTAAAACAATCCTTTTTTTCAATAAAAAAACGAAAGTTAATGTTTGACTGTATTTAAAAAAATGGATTTGTTTCAAAATTTACAGGATAATATATACAAATTGTCTCTATCATAAAGGTAAATATGATGTGGATCTGACAGCACAATAAACATTGAAGTTTATAATGAGTAATCCCATTCATTTGTCCTCAGCTGCTGTGAGGGTTCCTCCCCTTTATGTCATTATGGGAATTTTGGATTTTTTCAAACTGACGTTAATGTTTTTCTAGCCTATGTGATTCCACTTCCCAGCTTTTCTTGCAATGCTGGTGGATGAGCTCTCCACATGCAGAGACATGAGTGAGACTCGGTCATGCAGTTGGTGCGTGATGATCCAGAACTGGATCTTTGACAGGTGTGTTGGTAAAGCCATGACTTTAACTGTGCTGCTTGGCAGAGGTCTGCACTTTCTGACTGCTTTTCTAATTTCAAGTGCTTTGTGTTAATTTTTAAATCCTGGTTTGCCAGATGTCGACTGTTACTTCCTGTCATTGCTCTTTTTAAGTCTTTGCTGTGCTCAGGCACAACCTTCCCTGTAAATATCAACAGGTTAATGTCACTCCCCAGAGGCCATCTTCACAGGTGTGACACTGTAACAAGTTACCGTGCTAGCTGGTGTCCTCTATGGTTTGCTGTAGACACCTGTGAGCATTAAAAGTTCCTTTTCTTTGTGCGATAATTTGGTTTACGCATATATCATAAGGCATGTCACACATTAATTTTTTTATTTGTATAACCTGCAGGCACTTTGCATTTAAGAGCAGTGTTTATCTGTTTGTCACGGACTTGGGAGTGAGGCAAGACACAAAAAGAAAAAAAAAGTTGACACATTTCTTTCATGATATCAGGGCAGCTTTGGCCTTTTTGTGATCCGGCTCACTCCAAATTACTGCCATGTGAACATGAAATATCCAATGGAAATATGCAATGTTATTAGATTATATATAATATGTGTCACTTTTTTGACTGAACCTGAACAAAGAAACCACAATATAGGTGGTAAAACCACCAAAGGTACCTACAACCTATAGGGTATGTTTCTGTCATCTGGAACAAGTCTGTGGATATTCTCAGTCATCCAGGCCATGACTCATCTCAAACAAAGCGTAAATCGCGTCAACTGGACTACATTGCTTCGTTTCTCCCTTGGAATTTTGTCCTTGGGATGGACAAGTTTCTGCCTCAGAGTGTTGCTGGGCTTGAAGTGTACGGGGATCTGGTGGGTGTTAAAGATCCTCATGAGGTTCTCTGAAACTCCTGCCACATAGGGTATGACAATATTGTTTCTCTTCTTGTGGACCTCGTCTTTCCTATCCTCCCATCCCTTGTCCATCCCAAGGACAAAATTCCAAGGGAGAAACAAAGCAATGTGGTGTACGCAGTGCAGTGCAATGAGGAATGCTCTGACCTGTACATTGGAGAGACTAAGCAACCATTATATAAACGCATGTCACAACACAGGAGGGCCACGACCACGGGCCAGGACTCGGCAGTCCACCTCCACCTCAAGGAGAAGGGGCACTCCTTTGATGACCACAAGGTGCGCATTCTAGCCAGAGAGGACAGATGGTTTGAGAGAGGGGTAAAAGAAGCCATTCATGTCAAACTAGAACGGCCATCTTTAAACAGAGGAGGAGGCCTCAGACACCACTTATCTCCCACATACAATGCTGTCTTTAGAGCCCTCCCAAGGAGGCGCAGCCGTCCTTCACACCTTCAGCCAGGTGACCCTAACGACTCGCATAGGAGAGCCGGGGGTGAACAACTGCCCAGCAGGGCTATTGTCCCACTTTAACACCTAACGAACCTTTGGCTCGGTCACATAATGACTTGTTTTTGTGCTTTGCTACCTCCCTCCTGGTGTATAAATATCCTTACTCCCCACCAGGATCTTTGGAACTGAAGAAGCTTCTTGGGTGAGAAGCGAAACGTTTTCCACTCACACGAGCTTGGTCCAGTTGACACAATTCACGCCTTGTTTGAGATGTGTCATCTGGAACCACTCTGTCCATCTTCCTCTAAACCCTGGAATCATCATGACATCTTGGCTCAGAGAACTGCCACTCATTGGATATTTTATCTTTTTCTGACTATTTTCTGTGAACTCGAGAGCTAGCTGTGGATAGAAATCTAAAATATTCTGACCAGTCCATCTGGCACCAACAAGTCCATATTCAAAGACAATTAAATCACTTTTCTTCTCCATTCTGAAACTCATTTTGGTCTTCAACAGGTTATCTTGACTATTAAGTTGCTGCCATGTGATTGACTGAATAGCTATTTGCTTTAAGGAGCAGTTTAACTGGTGACTCAAGGGCAGAAAACAAAGAAAAGTAATTAAACACAGGATGATAGAAATTATTGAAAACTACAGCACGAAGAAAAACTAAATGTAAAATACAATACGTACGTAAATTAAATATGTATGTATTGTATGCTGGGTGTTTATGGGATCGTCAGAAAGGGATGTATGATCTGGAGAGCACCCCCCCCCCCCTTCCCCCCAACCTTGTGGCCCTAAATTACCTAAATCAATGCATTTGATGAGACTTCATGAGATGAAGACAAAATGCCTGCAACATTTCAGTACTTTTTTATTTATATGCTGTACCAAGCTGTTGCTCTTTTTCCCAAATATGCAGACAAATGGCTCAAACATTACAAGTTGAGAAAATCCTCACTTCAATGGTACCCGCTCCCAATCTGCACCATACGATCCCTCAGCTCATCATGACCATATGCTGAAAGTTTTATTCCCCCGTTTATCTCCAATTCCCCAAAGACACATTTTGCTGAACACAACAAAGTCCTGTTTCTCTGTAGCAGGAGATCTCCCCACGCTCAATCTGTCTGCTTCTTTGATTTATAACATTACTCAAGAGTCTGCTGAGTGTGTGCTGTCTGCTCCACCTCTTTAGGAAGCATCATAGATGGATAGAAACTGGCAGGTCTTAGCAAAAGACCCAGGAGACTCAGCAGAATCAAGAAATAACCATGTTTATATCTGCTGCAGAGTTGCTCATGAAGGAATCAGTGAAGTTATTTAATGTACAGACCGAGCAGCTGCTACAGAGAGGAGAACTTCATGGACTCAGACATGTCTTCTCAGAGCTGCTCTGTGCTGGGCAGGATCACAGAAGACAAACTAAAATGCACTGTAAGAAGAAACCAAGCTGGGACTTCAATTTTGAAAACTGAATCCAAAGGTGAAGTATAAAAAGCTGCAGTTCCTCAAGTTCCCATTTGAGACCAACTTTGACACCCAATTCTCAGTTGAAATTAACATTTACTCACAGCCATTATTTTTGTTATTGAGCAGTTGATGGAGAAAGCTCTGATGGACCTTTCTTTCCACAACGAATCTGCTTTTATGTGATGTTGTCTTTTTAGTGTTTTTCGTCTTTTATTTTCCTTCTTCCTCTGTGTTTTAGTCTCCTTTCCTTTTCTTTGTCTTTTTCTCCATTTATTTGATGGTATTTTTCTTATCATTTTAGCTCCTTCTTCTTTTATTGACTTCTTATTTGTTAATTTAACAGACTGCTGTCTTAATTTACTTTAAATTCAGATTGTTTTATCTTGCGTCATACTTTTAATCTCTTTATAGAAAACTTTTAAGGTCATTGTGTTATTTTTCTCTCTCTTTTATCATCTCTACTCTACTATTTTTTATTGTCTTTTTGTATTGTTTTGTTTTTAACTTTACTTTCAGCCTCTTGCGTGTTGCTGTGTCCTGGTGTGTTGTGTCTCCGGCCTCATGGGGTCGGGGCCTCCTCTGTCTCCATGTTTGGTGACTGGGCCTGGACTATTGTGCCTACTTTTGGGGTTTAAGTTATTTATGTGTTGTGGAAGTTTCTCAATTTTCATTTTGCCATTTGTGTATGTCCTAAATGTTCTTTGATTTAAATTAAAGGTGCTATGAAGAGAATATATTACCGGCAACATAAAGACTCTGCTACCCATGAGTCACTTAACAGCACGCGCGGTGACTGTCGTAATGCTGTGTTCCAGTAACCTCGGAACTGGGAGTGACATCATCTACGACTTCTAGCCGTTCCAGTTGAAGTCCGAAAAAACATGCCGATCTACAAGGCTATTGTTAGCTGTTGTTAGACACACCCCAGTCAGAAGTGTAAATAAATTGATTATTACAGGAGCTAAATAACTGTTCACACTGGGGGCATCCATCTTGGATTGTCAACATGGGGGTGGCGAGGTTTCACCGAGTTCCCAGTAGGAAATTCTGACTTCGGGGGACGTTCCAGTTGCAGTTTCCTACTCGGAACCCGGAAATTCCTACTTCTGGCTACAAATGGAATGCACCGCAAGACAAGACTAAAGCCAAAGCGTGTGTGTTTGTTGTGATGCTAATAAATGCAGCTCTGACCTTCCTCAGAACTCTGCATTGCTTTACAACTTCTTTTCCCAACAACTTACAGGATGCAAAGCGACATAGTAATGTATCTCTTTCTAGTTACGTAGCGGTACTTTTTGATGTGTGATAAACATTTTTTGGAAAGCTTAGTAACGTAGTTTTGTAGCCGGCTATATATCGCTACTTACAGCTCGGTGCTCTAAGACGTGTCCGAATAATATAAATTTGCTCTAGCTTTCATTGTCTTGTTCCCAACGTTGAGTATCCAGGCCAGTCCAGCCCTGACTGACCCGACTGGAAGGCTAAGGAATAACATTTATAGATAACCTATTTTGATGCTATCAAACTCATCTTAAAGTGTGTATTTTGATCAGGCATATATGTAAAAGTGAGACTTTTTTGTAATTACTCAGAAACTCCTCACAGTCCCTTTAACCTTTTTCGGTTGTTCTTTTTCCTTTTGTTCAAACTCTTGTGCTTGTTGTCTTATGTTCCTGCCTGCTGTCAAAGCACTTTGTAAACCAATGTTTTTAAAAGTGCTTTACAAATAAAGTTTATTATTATTATAAGGTGGTGAGTACAAACTGTGCAGTCCTTTTTTACCTGGTGCAATCCCACTCACTGCACTTCTGTGTGTGTGTGTGTGTGTGTGTATGTTTGTTTTTCACACCTGTACCTCTGTAATCGCACAAATTTCAACTCTGTCACTTAACAGGACCAGTGGAGAAGTGATGCACGTCTGGGTTTTTGCACTAAGTTGCATCAGGTTTAACACACACGCACACACATGCCCTGAACCCGGCTGTGCTGACTTCTTGACTTGATGTTTTAACACTTTTTGTCTGATTGATGGTCCTGTCTCTCAAGTTTTCTGTCTGTCATTCTTTTATTTGTCTCATGCTGCAACCGTTGCTCAGTATGATGCCGACTTACACTTTATCTGGCAGTGAATCACAACTACAGATAATCAAAGTCTTTTTGAACCCGTTTTCATCTCAATGAAGTTGTCTAAATGTCTTTTCTGGCTGGCTCCCTGTTGCACTGATGGAACCCCCCTTTCCGGCCGCCCCCGCTCTAAACTCATGTCATCTGAGGCACAAAAGCGCCGCAGCTCCTAATGTATGCAGTATATATTCACTGCCACGCTCCGATGACTGCTTGCTGTGGGAGCGTTTACTCCGACGATGGCTGCTGCAAAATAATACAGCCTCGTCGACCGTTCTCGGAGACAATACACACACTGACGCACACACACACACACTGGCATGGATTGCATTAGTGTGATTTACAGTTGATCTTTAGCGGCTGGGAGCTGGGGGGAAGCCTTTTACTTTCTCATTTGGAGGAGTGAGTCGGCCTCTGTCTGTGGATGGAGAGGAAGATGGATCATGTGGAAGAGCAGGAACACCAAAGAACATCCTCTAAATACACAAACGGGGAGAGACGATCAGTAACGGCACACACCGACGAACACACACATACAGCAAGTGAAACAGACTGAGCCAGGAGGGGGGACTTCTCAGTGTAGATACTTAGTGGCTAAATGGATGACTAATCGGACACTTGTATTTGATTTCAAACCCCTGTTCCAGTGAAGTTGGGACATTGTCTAAAACCATAACCATCAGGAATACAACAGTATGAAAATGTCATAGCACGGTTATTGTGAACAAAATTGTTGTAATGCGCTTAAAATGTCAAAAAATTAAGTATCCCGATGGCGTAGAACTGGGTGGGGATGCCAGGAACACATCCCTAATAACATTCCATGTGGTCCCTAACACAAAACAAGCACTTTAACACAAAACCACTCTTTACGTTGTCTTCCCCATCAGCTATTGGGACCACCCGCAGCTGGGTGCCAGCCATACACACAAAGTCCCGTCTTTAACCTGACAACACTCATCAACTGGCTTTGTCGTTTCTTGCTAATGTGTGATTGGCCGTCTTCACTGTCCCTCTATCTGGTACCGATAGATATGAGAGGAGGCCGCTACCTTGTAAAACGCGCCTGGACCCTAAAAGCGGTATAAAAAAGGATTGAATGAAATTCAAAAAGCCATCATATGGTACAGTCAAAACATTGGATTGGAAACATTGAAAAGAATGGATTCAAAAGAATTGAGTCTATCAGCTTGTCGTGGACTAAGGGCCGAGGCAAGACGTGACAAAAAGTTGCCGTTTCACTTCGGTTGTGGCTTAATGTCGTCATGTTGTAGCTTAGTGCAGATGTGTTAAATAGCTCACCTTGAGACTAAGAGAAATTCTGCATCCTCCATCATTGAAATCAATCCACAGACTAATTTCCCTCCTGGCTTTACTGTGCATGTGCAATCCTGAACTCAGTGTTCAATCACTGTGATGCAAAGTTTTAAGACCAGCTTACACACAGGAATTAAGTTGTATGATTTTTTCCAAGCTAAATGGATTCCTTACTCATACTGATTGAGTTGAATCAACAGGTTAAGATTTAAGTAAAGTGCACAAATGTAATTTAAAGATGCTATTAGATAAAAATTGTGCAAGATTGCACTTTTAGATATATGCCTGATCGAAATACACACTTTAAGATGAGTTTTGTAGCATCTAAATAGGTTATCTATAAATGCTATTCCTTAGCTTCGCAGACGGGTGGGAACAAGACAATTAAAACTAGAGCAAATTTATATTATTTAGAAACTTCTTAGAGCACCGGGCTGTAAGTAGCGATATATAGCAGGCTACAAAACTACGATACTAAGTTTTCCAAAAATTGCTTGTTGTCACACATCAAAAACTACCGCTACGTACCTAAAGAGATACATTACCTCGTCGCTTTGCATCCTGTAAGTTGTTGAAAAAAGAAGTTATAAGCAATGCAGAGTTCTGAGGAAGGTCTGAGCTGCTTTTATTAGCATCACAACAAACACACGCTTTGGCTTGGGTCACGTCTCTACGACAGTCGCCACGTGAGCTCATAGGTAGCAGATTCTTTATGTAGATTCTCCTCATAGCACCTTTAAGTAAGAATAGTTATTCAATATTAGAGCGCATGAGGTTCATTCATTGAGATTATCATGATTGACAAAACATGTATGTTTCATAATTTCCACTTTGCAACAGACCCTTAATATTGACGTGAACAGAACACAGACAAAGATCCTATTGCTTTAAGTCAAGAACACTAGCACAAAACTGACTTCAGCTTTGGCCTAAAAATATGTAATTGCTGCATTACTGCATATAAGCTTTGCATTTTTTTTTAATAACTAGAAAAGCACTGAGGGAGCACAGGCCTCCACCAAGCAGCTCAGTTCTGGCAGTGGCTTTTCCAAAACCCCTGTAAAATATACAATTCAATAGAATTGGGAATTCTGAAGTTTTGGGGAAATCGCTTAATATGTTGATGTTATATGAATTATTAAATGTGGTCAATGGGATTTCCCATTATAAAGTTTGATTTTTTGGGACATCAAAAGGGCCATATCTAGATGAAATTTACCTTGCTGTTAGAAAAATTGACCCTATATTATCCTGTAAAATTGGAGGAAATCCAATAAATATGGCAGCAATATGATTTATTAAAAATTCAGCAAACTGCTAACTAATGGGATTTTTTTTTTTAATTTGGGAATGTTTTGCATCCAGACCAACATACGCATCACTATGAAAATCTAATAATGTCTAAGTTGGGCCATCACTCGTGAAAGGTTTCACAAAATCTGTCCAGTACTTTTTTTTTTTTTGCATTATCCTGCTAATAAACAAACAAACAAACATGTCAGCATAAGCATAACCCCCTTGGCGGAGGTAAATATAGTTATCATTTATACTGATATATCGTGACAGCCCTGATATGATGGCAAAAACTGATGGAATGCAATTATATATTTATGTCTCCCAAGGGCTTAAAACATAAATGCATTCTTTTTATGAGTACTTTTTCTTGGCCCATTCAGTACAACCAAAAAATACAGTTAAATTAACATTTTTATTTTGGTCTACAACCAGCAGTTGAAAACACTGGTCTACATCATATGTGTGTTTAAGAGAGGAAGCATGAAAACTAGAAAAGGAACGACTGTTGTCTTCAGTACACATATGAAAATCCTTTTTTTCTTACACACACATACACACACACACACACAAAGCACACCCCTCCCCACCCTCACCTCACAGTCCTCAAATTAATAGGGTTTGGTTCATCAGAGTGTTGTGACCTCCGGCTATATTCAATACAACCGTACAGGTTTCATTCTCGCTAATGAAGGAAAGGCTATTTATTTCAAGGTGAGTCAAATAATAATAATAAAAAAAAGAAAATATTAAAAAACATGCTGCGTGCTGGAAAATAAATTACACGGAGAGCTGTGAAACTGTCAAGGCCAGCGGCTTCAACGCACAAAATAAAACAGCTCACAGGAAGAAGTTCATTTATTTTATCTGGATGTTATTGTACTGCCAAAAGGGGAACTTGAAAATATTGAAAGCAGACTTAAAAGAAAACACTTCAATTGTTCTTCAAAAGGTAAACTTGGGTGAACTTTGTGTGGGCTGCAGCAGGAAGGCAAACAAAAGGATGCTCATGACTAAACCCCATCCCTCATGATTTAGCACAGTTCTCATGCAGAGGGATATGGGGACAGACCACTCATGATCAAAACCATATCTCCGATGTACAATATCATCTACATAAGCTGAGTCACTGCCTATTATCAAAAGGATTTCCCTGCTTCACAGCCTATTCAAACGATGAGAGTCATAGCTCTGACTCAGGCTTCAAACAGACAACATTAGCAGCCCGTCAGCCGAGGGGCACGACAGGGAAAATGAGGGGGCAGTGAAGACATAATCCCCATTCTTATGGCATCACTTTCTCCTGAGCAGCTCGATTTTTTTACGAGTACGAGTTGAGCCAGTTGTCAGTTTCAGACCTGCATGGACAGCTTTCAAAAGTCAGGAGCTGGTGATGTCTTTTGTAGTCAGACTTCTGGTGTTAAAGCAAGTTCACTGTGTATTTAAAGATGCCCCAGAGCTGTCAAGCTTCAGAAATCAAAACTCTGTTGATTTGCATTTGTGGCACCCAAAATTAGCTGGCTGCCTCGGCTCAGAAAGGCATTGTTATGTAACGTAGTGAGAACAATAACGAGTTTTCAAACATTGTGAAATTCAAGTGATTTTAACACCTATATCTTGACATATTAAGGTTAGGAATACTCACTCTTATTTGATTTTGTATGTATGTCTTGTGTGATACTTTGTATAAGATATATACTGGCCTAAATGTTTGCACTTTAATATCACTGAATTGATAAGCTTATATTTTTATATAACATATTCAAAGCACACATGATACTTCTGTTTTCCTTGTGTTCTGTTATTAAACTCCTTGTTATGTTTCATTTTGTATGATTTGAATTTATTTCTGGTATTGGCCTCTTGTTCCTTTTGACTTATGCTTTGCGTGATCCTTCTCTTGATCTTGGTTAATTTACCCGTTTTGTGTTACGTCATGTGTTTCCTGTTTGATTTTGAAATCCCTGTGATCATCGTGGTGTTCACTTACCCTCGTTTCTGTGTGCCTCAGATTTTGATTCCTTCCACATGTGTGATTGTCTCACCTGTGTCTGATTACTCTCCAATGTATTTAGTCTCCGTGGCCATGGTCAAATAGTCACTTAATAAGCCCTTTCCTATCCACTTTTCCTTAACCCTGATGGAAAACGTCATGAGGTTAAGGAAAGGAGAAAAGAGAATTCAGAAGGACTTAGGAAAGGAAAACTGCCATGCAGAGAGAATTTGACTACACCTTCACTACGCTACACCTTCGATACACTACGTCATCATGTGACCGTGGATGGTACTGCTGCGTTGAAACTAAAATTTTCCGAAGGTGGACTACAAAAGACGCATCATAGAAGTGCTCATGTGTCATGACAATGTTGCTCCTTTCAGACAACAGTGAATATAATAACCTGGTAAAAATTACATCTGCATAACTGATGTTGGAAGTGAGGATATAAATAAATCTGTCTACTCATCATCAACATGAACACCAATCAGTGCATGAAAAAAATGGGAACTGAATGAAATAAAGGCATAAACTGTTAAGACCACAATCTAATGGTGTACACATTAATAATATTGAACCAAGTTTAAAACATAATCAACATCAAATGTCTCATATCCTGCTCTCTCCAAAGAATCAGACTACCGGAAAGTTATGGCACATCTTGGCAAATTTTTGAAAGGACCGAACAGCAGTGGTAACTCACATGGTCTGTGTGATTTGTTTTTATTATTCGGTTGAATTTGGAAGCAGTCAGATAATGCGCAGTTTATGGGGTGCTAGTTTGGCGGAGTGGTTAGCACTCCATATACTTGCTTCTGCCGGTCCAGGTTCGAATCCCACCTGTGACCAGTTTGCAGAGTGTCTTCTCCTACTCTCTCTCCCCCTTTCACAAGCCTATCCACTGTCTCTCTCCTATCAATAAAGGCACAAAACACCCCAAAAAATACATAAAAAAAAAAAAAAGATAATGCGCAGTTTATAAAAGCTGTTGCCACAGAGAATTGTGGGACAGAATAATCTCTCCTTTTGT
This sequence comes from Scarus forsteni, assembly GCA_036419115.1. Lineage (NCBI taxonomy): Eukaryota > Metazoa > Chordata > Actinopteri > Labriformes > Labridae > Scarus > Scarus forsteni. The sequence goes on from JAZDUH010000414.1 coordinate 5,248,009, forward strand.
ATGGTCCGGTGTATCTTTTGCTAAAGGAGCTAATAAAGGAACCACCTTTATTAGCCACCTTTCCTATGCATTTAAACTATTCAATCAGCTTCACAAACTACTTACAGTTCATTTCACTCCGTTAGGAACCTTCCTAAGCAAGAATGACTATTCGTTTAGGTCCTAAGCCTGTTTGGTATTGTTGGGGATAACTTTTGTCAGACTTTTAGCCAGATTTTCCTCGTGATCATAGGTATTTTGTCTATGTGCACATGTTTCTGTTTTATTAGTTACTGTCTCAGTTTGTCACGGGAAAAAAGATAGTTGACGAAAATTATGACAAAAATAATATGTAATCAAAATTAACACTGGCCTGTATGTGGAATGTGTACTGATGACACCACAAAAACTTTTGTGACATGAATGGACGTAAAGACAAACTATGATGAAATCCAGAGCCTATGCAATGCTTCTTTCTGCTTAAACCATGAGGAAGAAAACAGTATTGATTCTTAATTAAGGGTTTGAACTAGGTAAAGTCTTATTTACCGAGTTATTTTTCAATTGGATGCACTATTGTTAAGCACGAAAGCCAATATTAAACACAGAAGCAAACAGTGGATCACTGCTGTCTGACACTTCACTATGTCGGTAAGTTAGAAAGACATGAACACTTCTTCTAATCCTGGCAGGAATTATAGAGTTTCCTTCTCCAGGACATTAGGCCAGAAAGGGGGTACGACCTGGACTAGTCTCTGGCTAATCAAGGGGTTGATAAAGGAAGAGAGAGAGATAAACTTTAGCTGGAGATACCCACTTAAGCTGGATTCACACTTGAAGCAGAGCAGACAAAGTCAGTGCAAAGACAGGAATACACTTATTCTGCATTTGGCAACTGAAACTGCTCTCTTGTGAAATCATTAAAACAATTTCAACACCGTCCCAGATAGAAAGACGACGCAAACCCACAAGACACAAGATGAGATTATTAAACAAATCTTCAGTCTCTCCAGCCAGAAACAACTCTCATCAGTGACACCACAGTTCTTGAAAGAAAATGTCTGAGAGTTTTCAACAACACTCCATCCAGTGATTATTTCAGACAGAAACCAGAATCATCAGGCCATTCAGACATACACTGATGTCAAGAGCCTGACACTATGGACGCCAAACATTCTCACTGCAGAGCTTAATTAAGCAGTATGAGCCCAAACAATTAGAAACTAATCATGTCCACCCATACATTACAGTGTATCCCTATTAAATGTTTTTGCTAGATTCAGTTTGGAGACAATGGGAGCTACATAATGCTCAGCATATGAAGATTAATATATGTGTTGGCTCCTTAAAGATTATTGTTTAGTAAATGTCTTTGGTTTAATAACTAGAAATATTTTTCCTGTTTTCCATAGGTCATACGGTGCGCCCCTTTTTTGACATTTTTTATGATTTTATGATATCCACAACATAGTTTTAAGTTTCTTGCCTTAATATAAGGTCAGAACAATATAAGACAAAAAAAAGTACTGGAATATTTTAGGATGTAAAATGCTATTGTGATAGTAGAACAGTACTTGTGTTCGGTGTCAAAAAAATATAAATGCATTTTTTAAATTACTTTTAAAAATTGGGCTTACTTTAGAAGCTACACATTTAACTTGATAAAATATGATTTAGAGAGTTTCTGATCCTTTATGGTTCTGACCCTATAACAAGCATGGAGCGATAGAAAAGGCATCTTTGTTCATTTCTGTTACAAAAAAACGTATTTTACAATTCAAAATCTCTAACACACAGAATGTTATACCATGAAACACAGTGGTTGCAGCTGAGCATAGATATATGGACATTATAGTAAGCTGCACTGATCACTGAGGTTGCTGAGGCCTGGTACAAACATAATGGGCTCTAATTTCGTAGACCAGAAGCAGGCGCACCTCCATACACCGCGCGGACGGGGTGTGACCAGCACACTTTGCAAGTTTCCTGCAGTGCCAAGAGAGGCGCAGAGAGGCGCATCCACGCCTTTGTCCCTGCCCTGCAAGTGGAGGGTGTGCTTCGCATGGGCCGAGAATAGACCAGGTCAGAGCTGGCGAGCTTTTAGCGCCAACCTGAATCTGTCGGCACCTCCCCTGGTGCGCCGTCACACCCATCTCTACGCAGACGGTCTACCAAATTGTCAAATTGGCAGCGCACGGCGGTGCGCCGGAGGAAACTGACACTGCACGGGGTGTGCCAGGCTTGCGCACCCTGCGCTGCACCACGAAATTAGGGCCCAATGTGTTTTGTTTTGTTTTTCATCCTAACTAATTTTGAAACAGTGAGATCCCATATATAAAGACAAATAATGACAGATTTATCAGTTTAGTTCAGTGTGTGGTGTATCACGCAGACATAATCACACCACACCAATAGAATTATTCACAAAGTTCATTCACCAACTTCTTGGACCTTTTATTTTGTTGGTTATCTCTTGTACTACACACACACATGGATGTCCAACGTCCATCTGACTTAATGTTTCACCTTTACTCTTGTTGCCATGGATACATTTTCTTTCTCTTCAGAGGGGATAAAATGGCTCTTAAAACACCTCATACCACAGGACAATCAGGCATGATAATCTTTGGGACCTCCAAATTATTGGGCTTATGCTGACTTTGGTCAGAGGTTAGGATCTGAGCCAAAACTAAGCCCAATTGTTGCTTAGTGTATACCTCCCTTGAGACACACAAAGATTATGCTTGGAGAAAAAATGAAGGTTCAGAAACACATTTGGGTCTTCTACTGGAATAACTGTTTCACATCCATGTAACTTATGCAGGTTAATATTGAGTTGTTATGACATTAACTCCAATGCTCACACAACAAAGGTAGGTGGGTGGCCAGAGATTGGAAGATAGGGTTTTGCGCTTTCATATTTATTATCTTTTTGCTATGCATTGTATGATTGCTCTGTCTTGTTGTAATATTTCTGAAGACAATTACAATAAATAATTGACTTGATTAAAAGTTAGCCATGATTGTGTGATGTAGCTGATTAAGAGAGCATGAAGGAGTGACTGTCCATGTCTTAGCCCACTCCCATCACTGACCATGTCACTGTAGAGGCCTTTCGTTCATGTTCATTTTTATAATTATTTCAGTATATATGCACCTCAGCCAAGCTCAGAGCATTTAGCTACAGAACTCTTCAAAAAGATACCTAATTTGCCACAAATGAATGATAGAGACTATCATAAATGCTTTGCTAGAAACATACTTTTCTCTCAGCAAAACAAACAACAGTATAAAAAAAAAAAAAAAAGCTGTCCCAACTGAGCCCATTCATTAAAGAGTGTTTCTTCATTATGTAGCTGGATATAAAGCTTCCCCGTGTTTACCTTTGGGATTGTAAATAAGCACAACATAAACATATTAAGGAGACTGAGCTGTTGGAAACATCACCACTCTGATACTTAGAGACTCGGGGGTGTCTTATAAAAGAAGTCGGCTCCTTCAGACTGAAACCCCCCTGAGGTCTCACAGTGTCTGACAGCAGCATCTGGTAAAAGCAAAGTTACGACATGTTCAACACATCAAGCACCATCTTAGTAAAGAGCAAAATAGCTCCGCACAGCAACAAAGCTATTAACTGTGCTTAGAAACAAAGAACATTTCATTCATTTCACATCCCATACACGGGACACCTGTGGCATCAGGTATGAATACATGAATATGTCCTTCCCTTCCTTCCAATTGTGACTTGAATCCAGATAGAGCCAGCTTGTAGAAGTGAAATGGAATGGAGAAAGATAAGAAATATTGTTTACTCACAATGAGATGTTGGCAAGTAAGCAGGTTGTCCAAGTGTGTCTTCAGGAAGGTCAGCCTGTGAAGAAAAAGAGGCATGTTTTAAAAAATGACTCCAATGAGAAGACTGGAAATGCAACTAACTAACGTAATAAAACTCAAGTTCTGAATTTGTTTTTTCGTGTTTTTAATAATCCCAAGCAGGCCAGCCTCTCTATATGCACAGTGCAGCATGCAACATTCACAGTGCTTAGGCCTCAACTAGGGATACACTTTCTACCAAGGTCAGACTGCACAACTGATGCACATGTCCTGCCCGAGTTTTTGCACTAATTCATCCCAAGGCCTACAGTTGATGGAAAAGTGTTTGGGTGAAAAACCTGAAATTGTTTAGGGTCTGAACAGTGAATGTTTGATTTAGCAGTATACAGTGTAATGCATTTGATGCAGCCCCAACCAGACAGCTATAGGGTTTCAGGACCCCTTGGTCACAAAAGTTCCTTGTTCCATTTTCTGTCTTAGGGGCAGGCAACAAAGGACCTGCCCAAGACACAGGGCCAAATTAGGTCCCTAAGCAGAATTTGATTTTTAGGTCCTCCCCGATCAAAATGATGGAAGGTCTGCTATAAACCTGGCCTAACATACTATCACCAACTGGTCAATAATTAACCACTGTTTTTTAGACTGTTTAGATGACTGAAGTGATCATCTTTGATTTCCACAGTGTCTGAGGTGAGCTGCTATACAACAGGCTGGCTCCTCATTTCTTAAAGGAGACATATCATGCTTGTTTCTCCTTTTCACTATGCCAGACTAGGATGCCTGTAAAGCATTTCTGCCCTCAGTACAAGTCATTTAGTTCCTTCATTGCCCCACAATTGCGTTCTCAAAATCCTCATTTTAGGCCATTATCAAGCTCTCGTTGAAAAGCTCGGCTCTCAGGATGACCTACAGTTACAGTTACCTTTGTGCTCTGATTGGTCAGTTCTGTCAGAGCTGCCGAGAGGGTTGAGCCAGCCTGTCCTTCTTCTTCTACTGTATTTTCCGGCAGGCTCAAAGCAGCGACCGCGTATTGAGTCCCCCTACAGGCCTGAGCTGGTAATGAGTGAATGTGAGCTAGGGATCTATATACGGCTGCTGGTGGATGTGTTCCTCGGTGACAGTTTTGTGGCTAATGGACATCACAGAGGAGGAAGTGTTTTATCAGATTACTCCAATAAAAAGAAAGGTACCTCGTGTCGTCACGACAATTCAAATCTCGCGGACATCTTGCAATGACCTGTTTTCAGAGGCATCAAATCTCGTTCTAGGATATCAGAAAAAATACAATATCTCATTTTTTGAAAATTAAGGGGGTGTAAGGTCTTGTTTTCAAATTTATTATATTATATGTAAGTATTAAATCATGCATCAGCATGATATGTCTCCTTTAAGTCTTTGAGCACTAATTTCATAGACCAGGCGCAGCGATGCACCGATGGAGTTTGACCAGTGCACTTTGCAAGTGTCCTGCATGACGCAGAGAGGTGCATCCACGCCTCGGTCCCTGCCCCTCTGCACAAGTGCCACAGAGGGAGGAGGGAAGGCGTGAGTGGGTTTAACACAGCTGAGTGTTGTCTTCACCAATCAAATGAACGCCTCTCCTTGCCTTTAAATGCGCTGCAGGCAACATGCAGCGACTGATTGGTCTGACTGATCCGTACAATCGTGGCTATGGTGTGCTTGGTAGCAGAGACGGTCAGAGCCGCTGTCACCGTTACAGTAACTGGGAGATCGGAGGGGCCACCAGGGCACACACCGGAGGCCACAAAACGCATTACCAAGTGGACCACCTCGAGAGTCAGATGTAATCTGTTCCTGTGTCATTCATAGGAGTACAAAATTAAGTGACAGTTACATTTAACACAGCAGCAGGTTAATCCACTCATCATGCTTTTGATGCACCTGCATTCCTGGTTGGTCACTGCCAAATAGCAGAACCTTTGGTGATACATTCTCTCCTGGTATCTCCTCCTCATCCTCCTTACAATTATGTACTCCATCTTTGTTGATCACATTAAGAATAAAGACCAAAACAGATCAATATTGGCAATCACAGGTACATCCTTTAAAAAAAAAAAAAGTATGTCACTGAAAGACATACATTTTTTTCTCTCTTTTTCTCCCTCTTTTCTTCCGAATTTCATGAAATGAGAGAAGCCAGATTTATACTCTGTATCGGATGATGAGGGTGAGTTTTTTTGGCCTGTGAGATGTGCATCAAACTTCCAGCTGCCATCAGGTTAAGTTTCCATGACTACAAACGACTTTAATCCGACATCATCAAATTGGCTGCGCACAGCGGTGCACTGGACAAATTAACCGCTGCTCGCATCCTCTAACACAAACTGTGGCCCCTATGGATCGTGGGGCCCTATTCACAGCGCCTGTTTTGCGTTTAGTGAGAGGAGGTGCTGCTGGGATGCTTCACAACTACACAACAGAAAGGCAGGTTTGATTCTCATCCTGCCTCCTTTGATTTGTGCCCCATGTCAGAGGCATTAGCCAATTAGAGCACTGGAAACTCTGCATGTAGGACAAACAAAAGTGTAAATGGACCAAAGTTGATGCCTTGAGAGCTTAAAGAGAAAAAGTTAAGAAAGATCTCAAAACATCCTTGCCTTGACGATATGATGCAAAGGAGCTACCATCAGACTGTTCAAAAACAATGTTTGAAAGAAACAGCAGTGCTTTAGCAACATGTGAGTGACTGCGAACCCTCTTTAATAAGGCAATATATCATTTATCATCATGTAAGAGGTCCTTCACAGAAAAGAGTTAATGTTAAAGAAAAAGATATTCTACTGTTCTGAGTTTTACTGGTTTCCTTTTCATGATAGAAAACAAACTGTACCTCTTTGTACAAGATACAGCATTATCAGGATTTATCCATCTCATCCTGTGAACACAAGCAGCTGCTTGAAACAGCTCCTCCTGTACAAGTTTTTGAAATGTGTATACAAACCAGAGTTTAGGCAATCAATGGCTTCTTTCAATAAAGTTTGCTTGATTCTGAATAGTTCTTTCAGACACATTTCACTTGAGCTCTGGGGTCGATTAAACTCAAAGATTTAAAAGCTCATAAATAAGCAGGGCATGACTTAATTAATTTAATTTCTGTGACCCTGACTTCAGTCTAGAACTTTTGGATCCATCTCAAAACAGGGATAAACAAAACAGAACATAGACAAATAAAAGCACCACTTCAGTATCACCTCAGACAAATTTACTCCTCTCAGTTTGTCAGAATTAAAACACTGTTTGTTCTTCACAAAGGTGTTTGTAGCTCTACCAGCAGCTACACTTGAAGCTGAAGTGGAGTCTATAGATAGTTGGATCAGCGCAGAGCCAGCCAGCAGGCCAGACAGATGGTGTTTCATGGCAAAACAATTTCCACTAAACAGATACAGACAGCTACAGCGCCGGCTGGCAGCCGCTTGCTCTCCACCCTGCTCTCCCTTAAACCTGAGCAATTAAAATATTTCTCCCTCAATAACAGGGGAGAGGGGAGGAAAATACTGGAGACGTAACCCTCTCTGGTTAAACCCATCATGCCAAACTGTGTTTCTATGGTAACTGTGGACCACAAAGGGGGTGCAGAGGATGAGGAAGTAGGTTGAGAAAAATACACAAGATGCTGCAGGGACAGATCAGTGGGACTGTCCTTATTTCAACTCCGACTACTGCTGCTTTACAAACTTGCACTGCTTGAAGGTGTGTGTGTTTCTGAGCGTGTCCCTCAGGCTTTACATGTAGTGACCTGAAGACAGAGCCACAGCGACAGAATCTGAAACAACAAACAAACAGGTAAATAATCAAAGAGACTGGATTGCAAACCTCCCGGATCCCATTACACTAAGCAAACTCCAACTCCCATGGGCCTCTGCATCCGTGTGTACATACATGAGCACATGTTTGTGTTTCATACAGCGGGCCCCCATGGATTGAGGTCTTTATTTGTCCGACAGTGAGAAGAAGCACAGTAAACAGACGGATGGTAAAGTTGATTTAGTGGCTCTGAATTCATGTAAACATCTTCACAGTGTTTTGTTGGGTGTGAATTGGCTCATTTGTGACATTTGAGGCAAGAGGTGTTTGCCTTGGTCTTTGTTGTTAATTATGCATCTGATTGGAGATGCTAATTGGTACAGTCTATTCAGGCTGTTTTCTGTTTTCCTTGTACCTTTCCTGTTTCCAATCCAACTATCCTCCTGTCTCTTTCTTTAAGCCTTGATTATTAAATTAAACCAAATCCTGTATTTTGTCCCATGTCAAAAGGATGTTGGCATCTCACCTATCTTCATTTATTTTGAAGTAATTTACACCAAATCCAACCGTGGGTAGAGTTTAGGTACATACACTGGTAACACTTTACTTTAGAGGTCCGCAAATTTCATTGCACTTAGGTAATAAGTAGACAAAGTTTTTTCTTATTTCTCTGAAATGACCCTCAAAATTTCATGAGAATTTGGTGAAAATTAGTACATAACTTCTTTGAAATAATGTCCAAATTTATTGTTGCCAGTCAGAATTGGTAGGTTACTGTTTTTTTCCAGTTGCTTTGAAGTTTACTCCTAGGTAAGAAGTTAACGATTAGCAAATAATTTATTTGAATTTAAATCACAACCTACCACAAAATGGTTTTAGAAGTATTCCAACATTTCTGCAATTTCCAGAGAAGCAGGTGATAAATACCTGCTTAGTTCTTGAATACAGAAGTTAGGCTCATTGTTTCCTGTGATAATTACCTTTGAAATGTTAAGTGAATAATTCAATTTCAACAAGTTTGTTGATATGCATAATTGAGATCACATGCAAAATGGAGATGATTGATATACCTTTATGATTAGACCTATAATGTTTTACATGATACAATTGAAGGCTTCAGATGTGATATTCACCAAGAGTATTTCAAAGAAATGGGGGAAAAACAGTAACCTAACAATTCTGACTTGTGACAATAAATTTGGACATTATTTAAAGAAGCTAAGTGCTAATTTTTACCAAATTCTCATGAAATTTCAGGGGCAATTTCAAAGACATAAGAAAAAAACAGTCTAATTATTACCGAAGTGCGATGAAATTTGCGTCCCTATAAAGTAAAGTGCTACCCATACATTCAACTGTTTGTTAATGCAAATAAGCCAACAGCCAATCATGTGGGTGCAATTTAATGTATTTAGGTATTCAGTCAAAGTCAAGACGACCTGTTGAAGTTCTAATTGAGCATAAAATTGGGATGGAAATGTGATTTATGTGGCTTTTATGTTGGTGCAAGTGGGTTTAGTCTGAGTATTTCAGGAACTGCTGATCTACTAGGATTTCCACACACAATTGTCTTAAAGGTTAACTGAAAATGGTCTAAAACAGGGGAAAAAACAGTGAGTGGTAGGTCTATGAGCAAAAACAAACAAAAGGTTGATATATTTTTTTTGGAAGTGGGGTTGTCTATTTTGGCAATATGCTACAGTAAGATTCTTTACAGCTTTTTCCTTTTCCTGGACAAAGATCCTGTCTTTAGAACTACTGTATTATGGGATGTATGGGTTATGAATCCCTTTACCATCAGCTGATCAGGTAGTCAGAAGAAATAACAAACACTAGCTTTACAAAAATTGAACTAAAATGAATGATTTTGACTCCAGCAACAATGGCATGCCATTAGTTGTGGGTATGACAGGAAATCTCTGCAACTTGGAGCACACAGAAGAATAATTTTTACAGATGGAGTCACAGGTAAAGAACAATGGAGAAAGGAGAAGCACAAGTTAACTGATGCCCATGTCCATAATATTGGAGGCCACTGCTGTCACAAGTGGGACTTAGTAACACTGCTTCCCCTGGACCTTTCATCAGAGCTCTTAAATGTCAGTAAGCCTGAGATTGTGTCCTCGTCCTTATCAACAAAATGGACACCAAACACAATGATCTGTTGTTGTATAGTGCTGAGTCCCAATGTTCATATTTAAAACAGCAAGCCAAATTTAGACATTTATATTTGTATGCGCTGTGGTGACCTCAAACTGACCCCACACAAAATAGTTCTGAAAACAGCAGTTTTGTCAAGACACTGTGAAGTATCTCACCGTAATGTTGATCCAAAAAGTTTTTGGAGTAGTTTTAACCTATAAGTGGGTTGATTACGAGGCTTTCTGTGGCACAGTGAACTTCTATGTACCGGCTACCGTCCACCCCCATATCTCCCCTCATGGGAAAAGTCAACTACTGCAAGAACCCAAACTAACTCTTTAAAGCTAGACGACAGAGGCTAATGGCTGATTTGTGATTTGAGATGTTAAATATAAACTAAAAAAAGCAGTCATTGCCCCCATTTCCACACAGTCTGCCTACGTAGCATTCTGTATGTGCTGCACACTGCAGAAAATCCCACCCACTCTTGTCAATTACTGTGTTTTCACAGCCTAAATGCCTCTTGAGGGGCGACTATTTTCAGTGGAAGTAACTTCAACTCTACGTCAATTTCAGCAAAGCTAATTGACCCATATCAGAAACATAAGTGAGCAGAGTACCTACTCAATTTTAAAATACAATATTAATGGAAATAATATTGATTCTTAGCAAATCATTGTCAGGCAGGCAATAAACTGTTGCTTGTATGTTGCTTCCTCTGTTATCTCATAAACATACAACTGCCTTGGGAAGTTGAAGTTCTTGTATGATCGTTTTGATCTCCTGTGTTAAGTTTCTATGGCCATACTCTGTTGCACACTTGAAAATTAGCTTCTAGTGGACGAGGACATATGCTGTCACTTCTTGGATGTAACAACGTGGAAATTCAAGGTTACAAACAAGCTTTGCTGCAGACTATTTCTAATTGCACACTATGTTGAATCTTGAAGCACAGTGGCTGCAGCAGCAAAGGACCAAAAAGAGGGCCACTCCCATCAGCCGAAAGCAGTAAACTGAGGCCACAATCACTGCAGGCTCACTAAAATTGTACTAAAGAATGAAAAATGTCTGGATCTCTACTGCTATATTGAGATGGTCTGATCAGAATTGGGTGGATACAACAGGAAAACATACTTCCTAACAACAGTTCAGGCGAGTAGTGGTGGCGCAATGTTGTATGAAATACTGTATGTTCTTGGCACTCTTTTGGCCTCATATTACCAACTGTGCATTATTGTGCACCACAGCTTACCTGGGAATTGTTGTTGACCATGACCATTCCTATATCACCATGGTGATTGAATCTAAATTCTGGTCTGGTACAAATATACAGATACATGTGTATATACATGTATCTTTAAAACGAAGAGTATGACCTCAGCCTGCTCTATTGTAAAGTACATCGATACAATACTTGTTATGAACTGGCACTATACAAATAAAGACTGATTGATTGGTTAATTGACCTTTGAATTGCTACCTGCAGCAGGTCATTTCAGAATGCACAAATTGTCTCAAACTGGTTTCTTGAACTCCCCACGCCAAGTTCTAGTCAACTTTTACAAAGGAGCAGTTGAAGCATTCTGATTGGAAACATCACAAACTGGCATGGGATATGCACGGCCCAGGACAGGAGGACTCTGCAAAGAGTGATTAAGACTACCAAAACATCAGAGGGTGTTTCCACCAATCCAGAGGATACTGGTGGACAACACTCACCCCAGCCAAAGCCTGTTCAGTCTGCTGCCATCATGCAAAAGGTACAGAAGTATCTGCTGCCCAATCACCAGACTGTGGAACAGCTTCTTTCCTCAGGCTGTTAGTTTACTGAATGCACCATCTGCACTCCATATCTAATGGTTTGTTTTTGTTTTGTCTTGGAGCCACGTTTTAAGATGAACTTTCTTGTATCTTGTATCTTGAACATGACAATGAGTTCATTGTACTCCAGTGGCCTCCAGATCTCAGTCCAGTACATCGCCTTTGGGATGTTGTGAAACTGGAGGTTATCATTGTAGATGTGCAGCCAACAAATCAGGAACAACGATGTTTCTGCCATGTCAATATGGACTTAAATACACCAGTAATGTTTGCAGCATGTTGTTGAATCCGTAACATGAAGAATTAAAGCAGTTCTGAAGAAGGTACTTTGTATAGGCAAAATGTAACTTATAAAATGGCAACTGAGTGTAATAAAAGAGGCATTTTTTCAGAGTCAACATCTTTGCAGAGTTTGAATAACTACCTCGAAGGTCACTGGGTTGACCTTACCCCTCTAGTCATTCTTGAGATATAATGACCTATGATAATCTATGACCTCCAGAATCTAATGTGATCATTTAAGCCAAAGATAGTGTTTGCAAAAAGTTTGAAGTATATCTCTTGAAGGCTTTTCATGATATTATGTTTAGGAAATAAGTTTGGATGTACAGATAGACGTTGGTACTGACAGATAGATGGACACCCTTAAATCATAATAATTCTGACCTCTGCTGCCCCAAGTGCTGATCCATTAAATAGCATAAAATTGTAAAAAATATCCTTACCAACATGTAAGCTATTAAGTATGTCATACTATTTCATAGTACTGTCACTCTGCTCTGGCATATTTACTTCTACCTTTTAGCCATGGCAGTATACTGAATATCTTTAATATTAAAAAAGACAGACTGTCTCCAAAGAGGATGAAAAATGAGAATAGAAATTGAAAGAAACCTTTACTCTCTAGGCACAGAGATAAGATGCCATTCAGCTCCGTCCAGAGAGCAGAAATGAACTTTCCTCTGGATAGTTGCAGCACAAAGATAATCCATCAATGCGATAGTTGATGAGAGCAATGCTTTATGGCAACCCTCTGTCAAATCACGGATGTGGAGTTGTCCCTGGCAGCTCCAGCAGGGACAGTGAACAGTAACTTTGTTCACTATGATGGATTACTTTCTGAAGCAGGCTTCCAGTTTCTGCATGTTGATTTCCATATCGTACTGAAATGAACTGAAACCGATGTCTGCCTGGAAGGAGGGAAATCAATCATAAAAACTGCTGCTTAGCATTGAAGAATGGCCAGCAGTGATACACTCAACATAATTTGTCCTTAATTGGCTCAAACATGCAAAACCACCCCCATGGTTTCTCTTAAAGTTTAGACTTTTCCTGCAGGTTAATGGAGCAGAGGCATGAAGCTGGAATGTAGAGGTTAGATAGTTCTGCCTGATCGATCCAGATGACTCAGGTGAAACTTTACATGCAGGATGTTTTAACAGTCAAATGGACTTTGGATTCATCCAAAGCTGTACTTGATTTAATATAGTTTATTTGACTGTGTTTTCTTAATATCAACTACTGCACTGTCTGTTATAATGTTAAAAAAGCATCAGACTGAGGCATAAGGGGACACCCTGCTTTTGCTATTGCATCGGCCTGACTGTATAAAAGCCAACAGTTTTTAAAGTGCATGCCTTAGGCTACATTTACACTGCAGGTCTTGGTACTCAATTCAGATTTTGTTGATATCGAATTACCTTCGCCAAGGAGGTTATGTTTTTGGGAGAGTTTGTTTGTCTGTCTGTCTGTGAAAAAATTAACTCAAAAAGTGATGGATGGATTTTGATAAAAATTTTTAGGGAATGTTCAGCATGGGAAAAGGAAGAACTGATTCTATTTTGGTGTTGATCCGGATCAGCGTCTGGCCGCCATGATGAAAAATGTGATTTTTGTGAATAACTACTGAACTAAATAGATATCATTATGAATCCAATTGCTAATAGTATGTTTTCATGGTCAAGTAATCTAAACATTTCGATGAAATAAAGGTAGGACTAATATTTATGGTGAAAATCACAATATGGGTGAGGACTGTGGCGCTGGCGGAGGTCTGCGCTCTCCGAGTGCTTTTCTAGTTTGTTTGTTGTTCCTATTTTGATTGAAATGTGACAGCCAACAGGCTTCTGTAAGAACTGTCTATGGCCAAGAAAAGACGTAGAGTTATATGCACAATGCAACTCATGTCAGCGTGTGTATCAGTTTTGAAGTTGTGCAATCAGAGCTGAAAAAATTATGACAAAATAATGAAGAGAAGAAGAAAAGGAGAAAGAGGAAACAGTGGCTGCTTTCTCAGTAAAGAGGTCTGTGTGGATGCAAAGTCTAAACCAGGAGTGTAGGGATTGTGAGGTGAGGGGCTCAGACCCGGCGGCATTGGGCAGCATTGGGTGGGCATTGGGCATTTTATTTGGGTTTTGTTTTTTCCATTGGAGTAGCCATCTTCAGTTATCCCTATCTATTTGAATAGGTCAATCCATCCAACCAATTCAACCGAACAAAGGAAGGCATCGTTTTAGCCATTTAGAGGTGGAGGGGGCAGGTCACTGAGTCATAGCGATTACAGAGTCAGATATTCATGGTCTGCAGTCGCAACAACACAGGATGTTTGAAGTTATTTCCAAAAGTCAGGGAAAAGTGACGGTGTGGTCGTGAGCGAGCGGTTCTAGTTAGAGTGCTAGCTAGAGCCACATCCACTGAAGTTAGCATTCACAGTGCAGTAAGTATTCATGATAGGAGGGTTAGCTACAGCAGCTCGGGAGCAGGAGAAGCTGCAACAAGTGGTATGAACCTGTTGCTTGTAAGAAAATTGAGGGACGACGTTAATAATAATGGAAACATTACAGCTGCAAGGAACAGCAACAGACCTTCAGTCATAGTTCTGAGGGGAGAAAAACTGTAAAATTAATACAAATGTACAAACTATGCACTGAAACAGCAGATAGAGCTTCAAACCATGAACGCTTCTGATATATCTATAAGAAAATGAAATTTAGAAATAAGGTCCAGCAGGATTAACCCTTGGTCTCAATGTGGCTTCTTTCTGCCACAAAAAAGATGTTATTTATTTATGCAGTACTAATAAATAAATAAATTAGGACTAAATAAACAGTGTCTCACAAAAGTGAGTACACCCCTCACATTTCTCTGAATATTTTATGATATCTTTCCATGGGACAGCAGTGAGGTAATGACACTTTGATACAGAGTACAGTAGTGAGTGGGCAGCTTGTTAAACAGTTTAAAATCACTGTCCCCTCAAAACAACTCGACACACAGCCATTAATGTCTAAACTACTGGCAACAAAAGTGAGTACACCCCTAAGTCAAAGTGTCCAAATTGGCCCCAAAGTGTCAATAATTTGTGCGGCCACCATTATTTTTCAGCACTACCTTAACCCTCTTGGGGAGGGAGTTCACCAGAGATTCACATTTTGCCATCCTTTTGGAATCCTTTTCCACTTACTAATGACCACTTGATGGAGCTGGTGGATGTTCGAGACCTTGCACTCCTCCACCTTACTTTTGAGGACTTCACACAGATGCTTAATAGGGTTCAGGTCTGGAGACATGCTTGGCCAGTCCATCACCTTTACCCTGAGCTTCTTTAACAAGGCAGTGGTGGTCTTGGAGGTGTGTTTTGGGGTCGTGACAGGGCTGGCTCCATTCAGAACAGGCTGCGATGGTCGACCAAAGAGGTTTCGTGCACGCCCTCTGCATCATGGCCAGAGATTGTCATTGGGAAATAGATGGATGAGTGTTATCAGAGTTGCTCCAGAAGTTGAAGAGGTGGGGGGGTCAGCCTGTCAGTGCTCAGACAATAAGCTGCACACTGCATCAAATCAGTCTGCATGACTATCGTCCCAGAAGGAGGTCTCTTCTAAAAATGATGCTCAAGAAGTCCACAAACAGTTTACAGAAGACAAGCAGACTAAAGACATGGATTACTGGATCCATGTCCTGTAGTCTAATGAGACCAACATGAACTTATTTGGTTCAGATGGTGTCCAGCATGTGTGGCAGCAACCAGGTGAGGAGCTCAAAGACAAGAGTGTGTTGCCTACAGTGAAGCATGGTGGTGGGAGTGTTATGGTCTGGGGCTGCATGAGTGCTGCCAGTACTGGGGAGCTACACTTCATTGAGGGAACCACAAATACCAACGTATTGTAACATACTGAAGCAGAGCATAATATCCTCCCTCTGAAAAGGGGCCACAGGGCAGTTTCCAACATGATAATGACCCCTAAACACACCTCCAAGACCACCACTGCCTTGTTAAAGAAGCTCAGGGTAAAGGTGATGGACTGGCCAAGAATGTCTCCAGACCTGAACCCTATTGAGCATCTGTGTGAAGTCCTCAAAAGGAAGGTGGAGGAGTGCAAGGTCTCGAACATCCACCAGCTCCATCAAGTGGTCATTAGTAAGTGGAAAAGGATTCCAATGGCAAAATGTGAATCTCTGGTGAACTCCCTCCCCAAGAGGGTTAAGGTAGTGCTGAAAAATAATGGTGGCCGCACAAATTATTGACACTTTGGGGCCAATTTGGACACTTTGACTTAGGGGTGTACTCACTTTTGTTGCCAGTAGTTTAGACATTAATGGCTGTGTGTCGAGTTGTTTTGAGGGGACAGTGATTTTAAACTGTTTAACAAGCTGCCCACTCACTACTGTACTCTGTATCAAAGTGTCATTACCTCACTGCTGTCCCATGGAAAGATAGAAAGTATTCAGAGAAATGTGAGGGGTGTACTCACTTTTGTGAGACACTGTATATTTATTTACTAATAACTGACAATGACTTGTACTCTATACAAGAAAGTGAAAATGTTAATTTCAATTTTTAATTAATTTTACATTTTTTCCTCAAGCTCAGTCATGATCAAAACTATTTTTTTACTTTTAAGTTATGGAATTTTAACCTTTTCATAAGTGATTTTACTGCAGTATGCAGTCAATATCTTTGACATATTCAAGAGTGTGATAGCACATAAAATATATCCAGCTCCTGATCATTTTTGTATTGAAAGTCAGCTGTTTCTTGTTTTTTTTTCCACCAAATCAGTAGCATCACCTATGGAGTTGCCATTTAAAGGGTTGAAATCCATGATTTTTGATCAAGTTTGAGTTTGAGGATGAGATTAGGGCACAAAAATTTCAAATATTAATCTGATGTATTTTACAACAGCAAAAGTTGTTGCTTTTAAACAGCCAAAACAGGTCTAAATGATGTGTTTTTAGTACAATTCCCAAGGGTCAAAAAGCTTCTGCACACAAAGCTTGCTAAAATACTGAATCACTTACAGCTCTGCACTTAGCTTTCAGTGCAGCAAACTACTCTACTGTATTTTTATACATATATACATTTTAGGATGAACTGTCAACACTGTAGGAGTGGCCACAGAGCCACTGTTCAGCCTGAGGACGATAAAATGTAGGTTCGTAAAAATGTAATGCCTCCCCTCTAATTTGTTTTTGCAGCCGGGTCTGGAGGGGCTTCACTAACACAGAGTTCAACCATGATTGTTTTGTCCATTGTTTACACTGGATGTTGCTGCATCCTGCCTCCTCCAGCACAGATTTGTAACATCTCCCTCTCTTCAATAATGCACAAGTCTGATAAAATGCAACATGACCGTTCAACGTAAGGTCGCTTTGGGAATCATCAGATATGTTCCTGATTTTTGACCAAATATGAAAGTGGCCTGGGTCTGATTTGGAAAAAAAAATGGATTTTTGCTTTCCAGACTATTATAAAAAATTAGATTTGACCTCAGGTGTTGGAAAGTATAAGGTTGCTCCCTCTGTATATGATAAAGTTCTATGATAACTTTATTTTGAAGTTATCTTTTATTTTGCAAAAGCTGTGTCAAGAAAATACAATGAATAGAGGAAGCAGAGAAGCAGTTTTTATGATGACACTTCAAGGGTTATGTTGGTTCAATGAGAGCAGTCATGAAACATTTTGGCATTAAAGTTAAATTATTCATTGCTTCTCATAAATAGTTTTTTTTATTAAGTTATAAGTTTTATTGATTGCGACTCTAATGTTCTTCATCAATTCCAATCACTTTTTAATCCATGAACTATGTTTGTCTGTTTGTTCATTCTTTCCCCAGAGCTCTAAATAAAAACACATTAGTCTTCAGAATTGACACCAGTATTGATAATAAAGCAAAGACAACATTTTCCTCATGATATTGGGCTGTACATCATTCAAAAAAGTGCAGCACATGAACAGGCTGACACGTTGTGCAGTGCAGTGTGTCCTGTGGGAGCGTCCTGTACACGGCCTCTGTCACTCTGTGATTTATTGAAATACTTCCTTGACCAAATGAACAAACAAGGTGCCTCGTGTTCCCGCTCTGCAGCAGCCTGCGAATAACCAACACACAGGGGGAATCCGAGCACAGCACCACCCTGACACAACTCTTATGGATATTAATATTTTATTTCCTTGTCACTGTATATTTATTTACCAATGTTCCGGCTCACTCTCCCCGCGGTATTGAGACAATCCATCGTGTCAGATTTGCCCTGTTAAACAGGGACTGGGTGTGGATTGTGGGGTGGGGGTGTGGATACATCAGGAGAGTGTTTTGAGTAGGTAATGAGAGTGTTGTGAGAATGTTATTAGGGCTGTAAGAGGCCCACTGAGGCGTGAGGCCTGTGCTGCACACTGAAAACCACTTACAGACACCACTCGTGACCTGGAAGTCAAAGCAACCTCTGATCTATCCCATGAATCCAACATAGGACTCCAGAGATTGACACGAGTCACTTAGTGCAAGTCCAAGTCAAGTCTCAAGTCTCTGGAGGCAAGTCCAATTCAAGTCCCAAGTCTTTTAAGGAAAAGTTTGGTTTCTACAGCCTTCACATTGTTTATAGAATGAAGTAGAACAATATACTCACCCAGAAGGCTTTCCTGATCCAAACAGTGCTTTGAGAGATATTTAGATCCAAAATCGAGCAGCGGACATCCGTATGGTAGCATTCGGGGCATGTATAGCGCCGCTCCTAAAACTGCATTAATCGTCCAGAAACTCATCAGTTTCACCAATATTTCATCATGGTCCGCTCGGGCTACTCCTCCACAACAGTCTGGTGTCGCTCCACCCATGTTGTCATGACTGTGCTGACCTCTGAACTGAAAACTTTCTTCACGGCTGCTGCGCATGCGCAGTACAGCTCATTGTTTCAGGGGCGACCGCCAGCTACTCAACAACTGTCTTCTTCCAGTTTTGTGCAAAATGGACGAATATCTATCGGATGAAGATGTAGTCAAGAACTTTGAATATGATGGGTGTCCTTACAGTTTTCGAGCCAGAGTTTACAGATGAGTAGCTTATAGAAAGGAGGAAGCAGAGGCAAAGAGAAGAACAGCTAGCCAGAGAGCGGTTTCCAGTTCAGAGGTCAGCACAGTTATAAAAACATGTCTGGAGCGACACTGACTGTCGTGGAGGAGTAGCCCGAGCGGACCATGATGAAATATTGGTGAAACTAATGAGTTTTTGGACGTTTAATGCAATTTTAGGAGCGGTGCTATACATGCCCCGTGTGCTACCATTATATGGATGTCCGCAGCTCGATTTTGGATCTAAAGTTCTCCCGAAGCACTGTTTGGATCAGGAAAGCCTTCTGGGTGAGTATATTGTTCTACTTCATTCTATAACTAATGTGAAAGTTGTAGAAACCGAACTTATCCTTTAAAGGGAAGATGCAGGCCTGGCCAGCAGTAGTTCAGTCTGAAAGGATTTGGGTTGGGGACCAGAGCCATGTTTGAAAGTTGGTCTAGTTTGCCCTTTGGCAAAGCACTGAACCCCAAAACTAATGAATAGTGCTTATTGGGGAGCAGTAAGCCATTATCCTTCCACTGGGGCATAACTGTAGGACCTGTTTTTGCATATTTTGGCATTTTCAGACAGTTGTAGTGAAATTAGTCTTTGGCATTTCTTCC